>VZTB01011888.1:0-46741 GCA_013397245.1 Thryothorus ludovicianus | reverse complement strand
TATATATGGCGGATATTTTTTTTTCACAATATATGCTGTAAACAAATATGTTTTATTTTACCATCTGCTCTGAATTCATGCTTGGTGAGTGTGGGAACCAGGGCTTGTCTCTGACTGCCCTGGAGACTTGGACCCAGGCAGAGGTCTCAGAAACCTTGGAACAGAGCCCAGAACACCTGTGATTTGGACTTTAGCCCACACGAACAATTGCCAACCTTAAAAGAAGAATTACAGGTCACAAGAGTTTAAATAGAGTAGTAATAAGTTTGTCACAGGGTGTAAAAGTAGTTTTTGGGTTTTAGTACAGGGGGGTAGGTATTGCTAAGATGGAGGAACCTCATGGCTTTTTCCTGGTCACTGGCCAGCAGTTCTCAGGTGAAGAACTCAGAGCACACTTTCGGATTCTCCTTTCCAGGTCCGGACTGCAAAGGTCACGCTGTCTGTCTGCTGGAATGCTTTGTGCTTCAGACTGGGATCTGTTTGGTTTTTTTGGTTTTTTTCTTTAGATTTTTTGTTTGTTTTGCTGCTGGAATTTCTTGCTGGAATTTCAAGGTGATTCCTTCTGTCGAGCTGTTTGTTTCCAGGATTTAAGTTTTTCAGTTCTGGGGTGTCGATGCCCACCCAGGGACGCCAGTTGTCGGGTTCTCTGCCTCTTTTACAGAAATTCCCTGAGCTAAGCAAAGTCCTTTCTTCATGCCCAAGGTGGAAGAAAAAGCAAAAACTCTTCAGGTCTCGTTTTCAAGATTGTTTATATCTAAAACATTCTCTTTCTAACCCACCGAGCTCCTTCCAGCAAGACAGTCAAAGGCCTTNGAGTGAAGAAGAAGAAACCCAAAAAGCCATGAGGTTCCTCCATCTTAGCAATACCTACCCCCCTGTACTAAAACCCAAAAACTACTTTTACACCCTGTGACAAACTTACTACTACTCTATTTAAACTCTTGTGACCTGTAATTCTTCTTTTAAGGTTGGCAATTGTTCGCATGGGCTAAAGTCCAAATCACAGGTGTTCTGGGCTCTGTTCCAAGATTTCTGAAAACCCTGCCCGGGTCTCTGAGCCTCCAGGACAGTCAGAGACAAGCCCTGATTCCCACAGGTGAGTTGTAGAAATGTCATCAGTTATTGATTGTTGCCTTTTGTCAGCTGGGTCTGGGCCACACTAACCATGTGCGGGAGCCCACACTGGTGACGGTACTGCAGGGGAAGAATGTGCGGCAGATCTCAGCCGGCCGCTGCCACAGCGCAGCCTGGACAGCTTCACCCGTCCCGCCTCGAGCTCCAGGTGAGCAACTGAGCTTTTGTCTGACCTTTTCTTTAGACCTGCTGTCTCCTGAGGTGGGAGTGTGACAAGAATTTCTGAATATTTAAGACAGATTTGGTTTTGTTTTACATCCATGCCTTGTTTTGTTTGATATCCAAATTGTCTTACTCTCAGTTTGGCTTCTGTCATGGTTTAACCCCTATCAGCCACTGAGCACTATGAAAGCTACTGTGAGGAAAATTAGCTTCATCCCAGCCAAAACAATACAGCTCCCCTTTCTCAAACAGTTCTTGGTTTCTATTCCTGTGGCAGGTGTTTCAGTGCCTTTGCAGCTTGGTTTACCTGATGCCATTCCACCCCAGTATGGGACACTGAAAGAAGTGAGCATTCATACAGTGAGAGCAAGACTGAGACTGCTGTACCATTTTTCTGACCTCATGTACTCTTCGTGGCGATTACTTAACCTCAGTCCCAATAACCAGGTAAAATTCCATTTGAAGAAACTGGCTTGGCTGTGTTGTTGTGCTAGGGAGTTTCTGACAAAATCTAAATGGAACTTAGAAATAGGCTCTGTAATTTTTTATTAAAAGAAATTTTAAAATAAATAAACAAATGTGGAATAAAGCAAACTTTGTGAAGGTATTGCTTTACATTTTCACTTATGCTATCACTGACAAGTCAATTTTCTGACTTCCAAAAGCTTACTAGCCTCAAAACTAAAACCAAAAAGTGCTGACCTGTTTCCTGAAACACTGAAGTGCCAGTTAGAGTTTTATTCTGTAAAGAATGGAATTGTATCCTTTATTGATACATTTATTCTCATTCTTGCTTTATTACAGAACAGTACATCTCATTACAATGCTGGAACATGGGGTATAGTACAGGGACAGCTGAGGCCCTTGCTGGCACCGCGGGTGTACACCCTGCCCATGGTGCGTTCCATAGGCAAAACCATGGTGCAGGGCAAGAACTACGGGCCCCAGATTACTGTGAAAAGGATCTCCACCAGGTCAGTGCTGCTCTCACAGGCCTTGGGTTACACCTTGAGTGCATACTGGGATTCATACATTGCCTTCTGTTTTGGCATTCTGAGCTCTCTCTGGACAGCTTAGTCGATTGAGTGACTCAGAGCCTTTACATGATTGTGAGTTACATTTGTGGCTGTCTCTGTTTCCCCCAAAGGGGTCGGAAGTGCAAGCCCATTTTTGTTCAGATAGCAAGGCAAGTGGTAAAGCTGAATGCATCAGACCTTCGCTTACCCTCCCGTGCCTGGAAGGTAAAACTGGTTGGAGAAGGAGCTGATGATGCAGGTGGAGTGTTTGATGATACCATTACAGAAATGTGTCAGGTACGTCTGTAAATAATTTGGAAATGTGTAACAGGAATATATCACAGTGCAGTTGCAGGAAAAAAAAAATATTGTAGCCTGACATAAAGACAGGTCTTGAAGTAAACATGTCTTTACTACTTAAAATCATCCTACCATGTTTGCTTTCTCTGAGCATTTCATATTAATTTGTAAGGAGTAATCATCACTGTCGTAAGGAGTAAGGAGTAATCATTCTATCTTGTAGCGTTATAATGTCATAATAGTTCTGTCATAAGGTTGCTTTCCCTCTTTCTAAGAAGGCTTTTTTGTTGTTGATTTTTAAGGAACTGGAAACTGGAATAGTAGAATTGCTTATTCCTTCCCCAAATGCTACAGCTGAAGTAGGCTACAATAGGGATAGGTAAGTTGCCCAGGACTTACAGATGGTGCTGGTTGAAAATCCAAATCTTCTGTTGACTGTTTTTAACCAAATGACAAGACTTCAGGGTTGTCTCTAGTATATTTTTTCGTTCAGGGTGTGTTGTCACTTCATTTTGGAGCCAGGGCATGGCTTTAACATGAGCTTGCTGGATTCCTGGTGACAGTATTCACAGTAACATCAAGATGCCAGGCTTTGTGCTCAGGAGTTCTGCCTTCCTCAGCCTCCAATGGTTTAACAGCTAAAGATAACAGTAATGTTACTTGGATAGCCCTTGCTGGTAAATGTGCTGGCAGTAACTGTGCTATGCTTACTAGTGTTTTCCCTTTTACATCTAATGAAGTAGCATAGAAATAATACTCTTTTCACTGCTTCTTTGTCCTTTCAGGTTTCTCTTTAACCCTTCAGCATGTTTAGATGAACATCTGATGCAGTTTAAGTTCTTGGGCATTCTCATGGGTGTAGCTATTCGTACGAAAAAGCCATTAGATCTTCATTTGGCTCCAATGGTCTGGAAGCAACTTTGTTGTATCCCACTCATCTTGGAGGATTTGGAGGAGGTAGATCTGCTCTATGTGCAGACCCTCAACAGCATTCTTCACATTGAAGACAGTGGGATTACTGAAGAAAATTTCCATGAGGTAAGATAAGAAAATTGGTGCTTTTAGATTTATTCTGAAAGCAGTTACTTTATCAGATTGACCTTCACATAAGTATTTCTATAATTTCAATCTCCATTCTTGGAATAACAAGCACTTTGTGTGCATTTAGAATAGTTTGTCATCTTTCTATATATAGTTCTACATGATTTGTAGTAAAGTGCTATACTTAGATCACTGGAGTGACTTGTCCTTATCTTGTTTTGCATAACAGATGATTCCTTTAGATTCTTTTGTTGGCCAAAGTGCTGATGGTAAAATGGTTCCCATAATCCCTGGAGGGAACAGTATCCCACTTACCTTTTCAAACAGGAAAGAGTATGTGGAGAGGGCAATTGAGTACAGACTCCATGAAATGGACCGGCAGGTAAGAACCTTGTTGTGACCTGACCCCAGTGGAAACGGGGTGATTTGTGCCTATTTCCATTACAGTTTATTCAGTAATAAGAAAAGCTTGGCCCTCTGCATCTTTCTGTGTCTCTGTGTTTTTTCTTCTCCACAAGCTGTTTTGGCCCTTTTTTAAAAGTTAGTATTTTTTTCTCAGTAATTACTCAGTTAGCTAAAGAGTGTTAGAAATCAGAGCTGGTCTTCCATTTGCGTAGCCCCACTTGAGAAAAAAAAACTGCAATTTTGCATGCTGGATACTCTAACTGGACCTGTGAACAGCACAAGAGACTGGCTAAAGTAAATATTACTGAAACAATTATTTTGTTATAACACAAATCCTGCAAATATTTCACAGTATGTTTTGGGAAGTGCTCATTACCTATTTACATAGTTCTGTGTATTTTGTCATTCGTATAGGGACCCTTTTGAAAGAAGTATTCTAATTATAAGGTGAATATGCCTGTGTGATATTATCTGCATTAGAAAACAACTTCCTCATCAGAGGTACCAAATCACAAGTCTTGCAGAACAAGTACAGCATTCTCACCACGCATCTGAGCTGGAACAAAATCTTTTTTGTATTAACACAGTTGCTTGGTTTAGCCATCATTATTTGTGCTGCCAATTTGTAATTTTTTTAAATAGTTCTGTTTTGGATCAGAACATGTTCTTTAATGTACAATTGCAATTAAAAACATCTGTAATATTCTCCAGGATTTTGAGAAACAATATAGCCATTTGCAGGGGTTGCATGTGTGGGAGGCTGTATTTGGCAGATGTTGGTAATTCTGTCTCTCGATGCCATTTCTCAGCTGAGAGGTTACTTTTGTGTTTGGATAGTCCAGGAAGTGACAGAGATCAGACAGTTATGCTTCAAATGTCTCTCCCATTTTTGGCCAATAGGTGGCTGCTGTCAGGGAAGGAATGTCTTGGATTGTTCCTGTTCCTTTGCTGTCCCTTCTGACTGCCAAGCAGTTGGAGCAGATGGTCTGTGGAATGCCAGAAATATCAGTTGAGGTTCTGAAGAAAGTTGTGCGATACAGAGAAGTTGATGAGCAGCATCAGCTGGTGCAGTGGTTCTGGCACACCCTGGAAGAATTTTCAAATGAGGAGAGAGTCCTTTTCATGAGGTTTGTGTCAGGAAGATCTCGATTGCCAGCCAACACAGCTGATATCTCTCAGCGATTCCAAATAATGAAGGTTGATAGGGTAAGACTATTATTATTATTATTATTATTATTATCATCATCATCATCATCACCATCATCATTATCGCTATCATTATTGTTATTATTTCCTCTCTAGTATAGTCTATGCTTTGGCACTAGGAGACAATGTCCATAATTGTAAATTTACAGAAAAAGTGTGGGACGGGATATGCTCTGAGTTAATAAACTCAGAAATTTTGGTTGTGTAGAAGGACATAGGCTGCATGAATTGCATTTAATTTAATTGGTGCAATTGGTGATTGGCGATCAAGACAAGAAACAAACCTTTGTCTACTGTAACTGTTCCAATCTTTTTTCATTTAGTAATTTTCTTTATGTTTTTAAGTTTAAATTTCATTTAAGTGGCAACATATGACCACTAGTGAACTCTTAATGTTTTAAAACCACTTGCAATGAGTTTACAGTCTACTGTTTTACATACAGAGTACATTCATGTGGAATTAATTTGGGTTTTTGTGCAGTGAAAGTACATTCTCTGTAAACATGAACCAAAAACCTGACAAAATCTTAGCTAACATGGGTTTATCTGTCATCTTTGGTTAGGTGTCTCTCAGATTGCCTTATGCTATGGCACACTGTGGTATGTAATTTGAACATTGTTTGGTAACTTGCAGTGGGCTGCTAAACAGCAGCGTGATCAACTTCTCAAAAGGCTGAATTCAGTAGTGGTTGAAGTACTTGCAGAGCAGGTGCTACAGTGATTTTGGACATCCTTAAGGATGGAACAAATGCTGTAAACAAAGGAGGTCAGTCTGCTTCTTAAAAGGACTTTGAGATAGAATGTGAAAATGATAGAGGCAAGGAGCAGTGAAATATGGATATGTTGCATTTTTAACTTCATTCACAACTTACCAGTGTCCCACCTTTTATCCATTTCCACAGCCTTACGACAGCTTGCCTACCTCACAGACTTGTTTCTTTCAACTGAGGCTCCCACCTTACTCCAGTCAACTAATCATGGCAGAGCGTTTGCGCTATGCAATCAATAATTGCAGGTCTATAGACATGGACAATTACATGCTCTCCCGGAATGTGGACAATACAGAGGGCTCAGATACAGATTATTAACATTCTGTGAACAAAGTCATCTTCCTTTTACTACAAACAGTGCCCTAAGTCAAATTCATTGTTGACATAATTTCACAGTAACCATAGATGTTTTAGGAGCATAAAACCAGATCTTAATAGATGGTGGCCACATTTTAGTTACTCTAAATGTAACAAAAAAATAGATATTTTTATTTTTTTGTGATTGTTAAAAAAACAAAAAGGAAAAACAAAAGAATAAGGTATGATTGGTAAGTTTTTTTCTCCTTTTTTGGTCACTTTTGATAAGTTTGCATGGAGACATTTTGGTGCATTTTTGTTGGGAATAGTACATTTGTAAGCCCTCCCAGTGAACATGAAGAGTTGTACATTGTGTATAATTGTTCATTAGCCAGGACAGTTTTACATGAATATCACATATTTATTTTGTTTTAATTTGAATTGCCTGTGCAGGGTTCCTTCTGCAGAGAAAAATAAAGCAAATTCAAGACTTGGTTGCTTGTATGCATTTGTGAACTGTGGTTGATTGACTCAGGCTTCATACTTTTATATTTTGTCTCAGTGAATTATAGTCTTACAGTGTTGAGATAGAGTGTGACATTTGAAGCATCCTAAAATGTTTATCCTGACAGACTGTGCTGTGTAGCCCCATGCTCTGCTTTCTCCTGGCCTGAGGCCCTGGCTGGTCAGGTGTACTGCTCTTCATTCTTTGTGCTGCAATACAAGTTCATGCTGTGCTTAGTTCCTTCTTGCCTTTTGTTTAAACATTTTGCTCCTCCAGAGTAGTTGCTCATAGTAACAGCATGCTGCCACCTTGATTCAGAAAACTTTAAATATTTTTAGCAACATAACATTTTTTAATGGACACATTGATGTAGTCGATTTCTGCTCAGAGTACACAAAAATTAAATGGAAGGAAAAGGGTAGTAGTCGAGGCTGTGGATTTTATTCATGTTTTTAATTCTGCCTAAAACGTCTCATTTTGTTGCAGCTTGTAACTATTGTGATCTACATGGTTTGGCTTATGTGGTGATTGATGTTCCTGTTTGGTTAGGACAGCAGTGAGCACAAGATCTCTGCTCTGTGCCTTAGAAAAGTGCTGGACAATAGATAACTGCCCATTGTCTCTGTGAAAGACATTGCTGATGTCAAGCTACAAACACTGCTTGGTGTTCAGAGCAGGATGTTCCTGAGGGAGGAAAAGGGGAGAAGCTGTCCCCAGGTGAGTCAGAGCTGCTCTGCTCCCATTTCCCCAGCCTCCTCCTCCCTCAACTACTTGGGAAGATGCTGTGGGGACTCAGGGCTGGTGAAAATGTTTATTAGTGTCATCTCACCTGGGGCAAGACTGGTCCATCTGAGTCTGGAGTGTAGGGTAGAAATTCCTGTTGTTTTCTCTCATGTCTGTTGTACATTAGCAAGGATTGATTGGAAAATTTCCTGGTTGTCCAAGACTGGGCTGCTGTATTGCTGCCAGCTGACTCACAGGGGGGGCTTGGTAAGCTGTAAAAATCTGAAAATCTGGATTTTATGTGGTGAGGTTCTCTCAGTTAGGACTATTTGTTGCCTCTTGAAAAAGGCAAAAGCCTCAATATGATCAAAGACCACACAGCAGTGAAACATTTGAAGGGGATCAGGAGTTGGGGGAAGGAGGGTCTCAGGGCTCTGAAATCATGCAGTCTTGGTTTCCTGCCTCATTGTGTATTAGGTTTCAAATTGGACTGAGATGTTTATGTCACATCACTGTGAGGATGTGTAGTCACGTCTTGGCCTAAACATGTAGGTTTAATAGGTAAAAAATACAGTATTTACATAAATGGGGGAACTACTGCATTAAGTCCTGTATTTTTGCCTTCTACACCTCCTGGATGTGGCTAACATAGTGGGACTGGTTTGTCAGCCTGTTTCAATCAACACAGAAAGTAATAGAACTGTGCCTAAAAATGGCACAGTTTTATGTGGATTGTGCAGTAGGCTTTCTGGATGATGAAGATCTTTTTGGAGGCAGTTTACAGTAAAATCAGAAGAGATTCGATTAAAGGTTTGTGCTTGATGGAACTTTAATGGCTTGGAACTAAAGAAAATCACAGACATGTTTCCGTACTTCCATAATACCCTAAGTAAAATGTCATTGTTTTCTATACTCAATTTTCAAATTGGATTGTGAAGTAAGAAAATTAATTATCGAGGCTGAAAAAATGTTTCAGTACAATTGCATTCAGATTTTACCATGTCATGAACAAATATCCCCATTCAAGGAGGGGAAGAACAAAGTAGTAAGTTAGAGCATTGTTATACAAATAGGCAAAGAAATCAAGTGGAGAGTGTTTGAAGACCCTTTGTAGCTCTGTAAAAGAAAATTAAAAACCTAAACAAATCACAACCGCCACAAAATACCCTGCTCGCACCCACCCCCCGCCTGGTAGAAAACTGGCAAAAAGGCTTAAGTAGTATGTGGACAGATGCAAATGTGCTTTCATATATATTGTAGCTTCCTGTTATGCCTACAGAGGATGTGTCTTTTACCACAGAGTACTGAGAGAGCTGGTGGAGGTCTTTGCTTGCTGTGGTGACTGTATAAATTCATGCCTTGTTTTGGCCTGTCAGCAGTGTGTGGAAATGCTGTTATGTATCCAAGGTATGAGTTGTGTCAGCTTCCCAATTTCCACATCACAGTAAATTTGTTCAGCTCAGCAATGTCCATTTGCAGCTGTCAGTGCTGGGTGAAGACTGCCGTTTGTCCATGTCTGCACTTCCAGTTTTCTTCCTTACCTTGTAGTGCATAAGGGCTGTACTTAAAATTTAGGAAGGAGTTAATGAAATACCACTTCTTCAGCGTCATACTGTTGAATATCTCTAAGTAATGAAGATGCAATAATTTATTTTCCTCATTGGTTTTCTGGGTGAGTGTTTCTTATAGATGCTTATACTGATCAAGTATTTTTTTCTAGAATTGCAGTATTGTTTGACTAAGTTGCTGTAATGCAATGATTTATTTCTGAGCTCAGCCAAATTAGAGTTCCAAGGATATCTGTGGATCAGTTAACCAGGATCAGAAGGAGAAGTAGGCATCTTCAGTTACGTTGAGAGCTGTAAAGTCCTCTTTGGTATCAAATTTTGTAGATGGTGGTGTAGCGTCAAAAGCATCTAAAAAAATGTTTCACTTCCAGATAGCAGAGCAATATGCAGGAAAGGGACAGGCTTGTGCTTTGCAATGTAAATAACTATTGGTTTTGTACTTTGCAGTAAGAAATGTGTGTTTATATAGAGCTGGTCTATAGCGTGTTCCTAATCTAGCATTTAAAGCTACAGGCTGTTAGTCACTGTCTTTTCTTGTGAGATAGTTCTCTGAAGTACAACTTATTCATATTGCACTTCCTTTAATGTCAACTTTAAAAAATAACTTGGTGCATCTTATGTTATGTAAGTACATCATGCAGAGGGTCAAACTGTGTTTTGTGTGCCTTGAATCAATGCTTCCCTCATTAAATAAAAAAGCCTGGTAAATTAGCTGCCACTGTTAATCACTGAGGAAGTGCTGGTGGTCAGTACTCTGCTTTTGCTAGAAAGACCTTTCAGGGAATGGTTATCCTCCTCAGTAGATGGAACAACTGTCTGGATATACCCTTTAACAGATGTTTGTTAATCACTCTTGCCCTAAATTTGTGAAAATCCTACAGTGACTCAAGCTCTCTCTTCTGAGAGATAATGCAATGGGCCCTTGCCCATTACATAAGGAGTTTTGAAAGTGCAGGGCCCAGTCTGAGCCTTGTGACCCAGTGGGAGGCTCTACCTTAATGATTGTGTTCTTAGGTCCCTGTGTGACTCATTCTGCCTTAGTTCACTCTGTTTCTTCCATGCAGTCGCTGAACCTTGCCATCAAACTTACTGCACCATGTCAAACTACTGTTAAACTTCCTTAAAAGTCCACAAAATATATTGAACTCCATCAAATTATTTGGCCTCAATAAATACACTGCTGTTTCCCTCTTCTGAGTGAGGTGCATCTGCAGTAGGAGGGTACCAGAACTGCAGTTTTTGGCAGCTCTGGTATTTTGTGGCAGCAGTGCAGGGTTTTCCAGTTTCAAGGAATGACAGAGAGCAAATGTTTTCTTCCTGAAGCCCATCCAGGAGGAGATGCATGCCTTTTCCCAGTACACCCTTTACAAAACAACCATTTGTTTGGACTTTACCAGAACCCACAGTTCATTGCTACCTCAGTGAGGTAAAATACCCACACTGATTATTTTGCTGCATTTAAAGCTGAACCAATCTTCTTGATGCTTTTTCAAGCATCAACTTTTTTTCTGGCTTACTGTCTGGTATCATGTTAGCACTTCTCTCTGCTCTCAGCATTACTGAAGGACGCTTTTCCCTGACTCTCTCTAGCCCAGCTTGGGTTACATTGCGGCAGAAATCCACATGGAGCGTTTGCAGTGATACCCCATGGAGGGTCACTGCCTCCAGGGTGTGGTCAGTGATCCGCACACAGTTCTCTAGTTTGAGGCTCTTCAGGTTTGGGCAGTTCTTGAGAAGCTGCAAAATGCAATTGTCTGTAATGTGACCACATCCAGAGAGGGTCAGAGACAGCAGATTTGGACATCTGAAAGCAGGATGGTGACAGGTGAGATGGGAGAAATAAATCATAGAGCTTGCAGAAGCAAATAGCATCAAGAATAAATATTAAGACTGGAAAAATGCCTCCTCTTCATCCAGAGGGGCAAGGAGGCACAAGTAGGTGAGCACATATGTAGATCTTAATGTTCAGCTTAACTAAGGGCAAAGCTTACCTCCTTTGCATTTTTTGTTGGTAGTAATATCTCTAACTCATCTGGCACAGGGTTTTGTGGAGGCCTATTTAAGCTGCAGCTGCACCATTTTTCCTTAAGGAGTTTGATGCTGCTGTGCTTCTCCAGGCACAGACAGTGGAGACCCAGTAGAGAGATTAATTTCAGATGAAGTGGAGGACAGTTGAGAGAAGACACTGCTGTGCAGACATGCTAAGCATGTGCAAGTACGGCACTCCCACTCTTTATTTTCATGAATTACAGATAGATTTTATCTCCTTGGATTTGCTGAATAGATGCCAGCTTCTTCCTAAAGAGTGTTTGAAACCCACACAGCTCTTAAACTTTCCTTTGAGTTACTGAAACTGATAATTCTATTGTTATAAACAATGATGCAGCAAATGAAAAAAGCTTTTCCTTGCTGCTTGAGTAGGCCTGAGGAAGTACAGGAAAGGCCTATCCCCAGTGGGGTGTTGAGGAGGCTCCTGCACACGGTCCTTCTCAGCACAGCAGTTGCTCCAGGACAGCTCCTGCAAACCTGTTGTGTGTCTGACTCCTGGCTCAGCCCCCTCTCTCCAGGCAGCAGCATCCACCTGTTTAGCTTAACAGAGCATCACAGTCTGTGTTAACATTGCTCTCGTGAGACCTCTAGACAGATTTTTTTTTTCTTTTAACTCTTTTCTGTTAGGAGCAGTTGGAGGAAAAAGCTGGCAGCAGTCAGGAAAGGCTCTAACAGAATAAAACTACTTCCAACTCAGGAAGAAAGGCTGGATATTTAATTTGAATTTTCTTTGTACAAGTGCTGAGAATTTTGACTGGGAATGCTTTCAATGGGTTGCAGCAAAAAGGGGCAGGACCTTGTATTATCCTTTCTAGGCACAGGTATGCTGATTCCTTCTTAATTAATCCAGATTTTTATCAATTGTTCTAGAACATTTACTTGAGAAATCTGGCTGTTGCAATTTAATCCATGTTTTGAAGCTGCTTTTCAGTTCTTGTACTGTTGCTGGCTCTCACCAAGACACTCTGTCTGGTCACTATCCCATAATTTGTTGGCTTTTTTCAGGTGTCGTTCCAAAGCTGAGGGCTAGCTGTGGCACAGGTGCACTGTGTCAGGGAGGCACTGCCACATACCCTTGGCTCTGCTCTGGGACCAAGCCAATCCTGGTGTTACCCACACACAACAGGACTGGTTCTACCCTGTGAGCCTCCTCCTGTCACTGCTCTGCTCCTTCCTCAGAGCTGCCTTGCAGCAGCAGAGCTGTGAAAGAAAAGCTGTGCACCCAGAGCTGCTTTTCCTTGGTGATGTTTCTCTTCCCTCACTGCAATTTAGAAGCAGCTAGGAGTTTAAACTTCAGTATAATAGCAATTTTTATTTCTTAAACTGAACTAAAGCTGACACTTAGTAACATGCTAATTGAACTTGGTTATAATGAGGTGTGTTCACTGTTTGAAATCAGGATTCTGCTCCAGGCACCCCTGACAGTACCAGAATGCAGTTCAGCTGAGCAGCAGTGTGGGAGGAAGGAGTGCACTTTCTAATAATAACTAATTCTTAGAAATAAATTATTAGAAAAAAAAGAAGGAAAACATAGACTTAAGGGAAATCTATATGAAATGTACACTACTGCCACTATAAAATGAACTTACGTTACACTAAAGTTGTAAAGGCAAAGCAGTCATGTACTTCATGCTCCATTTCAGGCAGGGGCTATGGAGTATTTGAAATAACTCACTTCATTGTCACTTATCTCACGGCAGTTACTGCACATTCACACCCACAGAACATACCTGTTGCAAACGTCTAGTAAAAAATCACTGACAGTGTTCTCATGCTTCTTACAGAAGTCTTTCTGGAAACTGTTTTTCATCCAGTCCTCAATGTTACACACCTTGACTCTCTCTGAATACCAGCAAATGGATAAATGTTTTAAAGCAGGTCCAAGGAGAAAATTATTCTTCTCTAGTTCCACTGGAGAATAAAAGTTCAACCAAGACCACAGTAAAGGATCCTGAAATACTTCTTGCAACTTGTGACATGTTTTTGCTAGATTTTTCCTACTGTTTTTGTCCAGAAAAGAGAAGAGATGTAAAAGGCATTCCCGGTTGAGCTGGGTTATGTGCATGGCCCGGCAGCAGTGGCAGTCTCTTGGCCTTGTGGAGCAACAGCAGTGCTGGAGGAGGCTCATATTCAGCAGGAGGCTGTTGCACATATATGGTTGTGGAATGGGGTTTATTTTTGGCTAGCAACTGGTGCAGAATTTCAGAACAGGGAAAAGAACCACGTAGGCAGCTTGTGCTTCCTTCATCCAATGGAACGGAATGGGCATGTACAACTTGTCATGAAATGCTTCCTTAAAAGGATTTTTTTTTCCTTCCCTTTTAGACTCTCCTGAAGTTAAGTTCTTGTGCTGAGTTACTGGAGTGGGGTGGGCTGTAGCTACAGCTGCCAGGCATAACTTTGTCAGTGTTTCCCATTCAGGAGATTTGACTTTCTGAGCAGCACTTTGGTTTGCAGTGTACAATACTTCTACTCTCTATTTCTTCATTGATTTTTCTGAGGTTGCACGTTTGGTTCATATTCAAGGTCTGTTACATGGATAATGGAGCTTTCATTAACAGTTTTTTAGAAGGAGATGAAACATTCCCTGAATGCCTTGAAGCACACACATAGTCTGCAGTTCAGTTTACAAGCTGCAGAGGTAGGGGCAGTTTCCTGCCCACAATTATTTGAGGCTGAGCTGTGATTGTATAAACAAAGCTGGCTGTGTCCCCACCCCCTGCAGAAGGGAAGCAGTGACAGAGGCAGCCACGCATGGGAACAGCAAGAGTATGTTTTTTCCTTGTAGGCTTGTGATTTTAATAGAAGCTAATTGCTAATTTAATAGATGCTCATAAGCATCTATTAAATTTTACAAGTTTTACAGTTTTGGCTATTCTGGTTTTGTAGGTTCAGTTCCATTCCCACAGAAACCTTTTTTTCATCCTTTGGTGGAAAAAGGAGATATGAAAGTGGTTTTCCAGATAAAGTATCCAGATAAAAGTATCTATTGTACAGTAATTGGAGAAACAGTTGTTCCTAGAAGAAAAATAAAGCTACAGCAAGGGCAGGTTGGAATTAAAAGCAACAAGCATCCCTTTAACTTCACAGCTTGTGAATCAAAAAAGTTTGAGATGAAGGTAGTTTTTAGTCACCTTCTGCCTGGTGTTAAAACAAGTGAATAAATATGTTCAACAAATCAATAAGAAGTTACAGCAAACAGCACTGGGGAATTTTTCAAGTGGCCTGCACACAAATAGTAGCTGGGAGACTTTTATGTACCTATGGCATTTTAATTAGGTGTGTTTATTAACAGAGGACAAATTTGAGTGGGACCTAATTTTACCTCTTCCTTCTTACCCCAAGAATGCAGTTTAAAATTCAGCTCTGAAGAACGAGATCTGAAATTTGTTTGTAGTCTGCAACAATCATAGCTTGAAGAAGTGTTTGAGTAATGTGTGTCTGAACACAGCTGGCATACACAAAGAAATAGCAATTCTTTCTGCTTCATTCTTTAGTTAGTAACTTTCTACTATATAAAGTAAGCTGTTTTTAACAACTGCCAGTCTTCCTGGGTTTACATCCTTTGTCATTTAATTTTTTTCTTTGAAATGATAAGGAGATTGCTCCTTATTTCTCTCCCCCCACCAGGAAGAGCTCTGGTGAGTGCCACAAAATGGACAAGAAGATTTCACATACCAGGTAATGCAGTTCACTCGAAAACAGAAGCTTAAAAAGGTGTGCCTGCAGGTGGTGTATCGGCATTTTCAACTCTCAAGAACTTACCTTCATTTTTGAGCAGGTTTAAACAGTTGAGACTTCTCAGTTATACATACAGGAATACTATTTTAAAGGAGTATTAAGTATAAAAACCCAAATTAACAACAAATCAACAATTCATCAAAGGTGAATGACAAGATGTTAGGATGGACTCTTGCCAGACAGAGGGGACACACCACAATCTGACAAAAAAATTAACACCAGTTGGGTGACAAGGCATTTAAAATGGAAGGGCAGGTCCTCCTTGGGATTAGGTGCTAAGTTTGGTAGAGGTGTTACAGAGTTAGGAACACTGCAATTGCTTTATTTTATTTTTCCCAGAGCAACGTACAATACTCTGTCATTTGTGTTCAGAGGACATACACCCATGTTCTGCAAGCCTGTAGAAGGACAAGAGAAGTTTCATTTTCTAAGGAAAGGAGACACTTTAATGGCACGTTTTCCATAAACACACTGTGTGATGAGATAGAATTCACATTCATCCTGGAAATGCTCTAGAAACACACAAGATGAGCACAGTCAGTAATTCTCACTGAAAATTACACACAAGATTTTAATGGTAAACCATTACAACTATGGCACTACAGTACTTGAGAATATCCTAAAGCACGTTGGAATCATCTGTCAAGGTGCCCATTACCTCATTAATAAGATACAGACACATCAGTAATGAAATATTGCTGGGAGAACTTCTGAACATCATGTGTTACACTCCCATTGATTTAATAAGATCTTCATAAATGGCTTCATGCTTTTGTCCCTGCCTGTCTCAAACTTTTAAATTCTCCTCTCATGCTGACATTTAGAAGCTGGACATTTTGCAGTTTTGATTGACATAAATCTTGACTCCAGTTGTATATGTGGCTAAACAATCACTAACAAAAGGACAACCTTTGACTGGACACATTTTGGTGAAAAATATGCAAGATACTTTGAACTGTAGACAGCAGCTGCTTGCAGAGCAGTCTCAAGCAAGAAAAAAAAATTCTTTCCAGCTAGTGTGTACTAAGAACAGCAGTAAGTAGAAAAGAAACATTTGGCTTAAATGAAAGACATATTCCCTCCCCCCCTCCCCCCAAGCTAGTAGATAAATACGATATACAGGCTAGATTAAAAAGGTAATACTAGTCCAGGTGCAGTATATGTTACTGGTTCAGTGCTCAGTTACTTTTTTTTTCCAACACCACACTGAATAGAATACAGTGGATAAGCAAAGTTCTCCACCAGGAAGAGAAATACTTGTGTTGCCACAACAAACTGTTCATACTGTCCATTTGGGTTTGCAGTGGGAGAAAGTTAAATTAGGAAAGGATTTACCATGTATTTGTTCCAGCAAAGCATATGGCTGAGTCATGAGCAGCACGTGCTGCAAGGATAGCCTGCTGTGATTGTACTGTGTTCCCAGGCTGGCCCCACACAGCCCTGCTGGAGACACCATTGCCCAGGAGCTGTGTGGGACATAGCAAATGGGATTGAAAGAAAATGCTCAAGTGAGAACAGAATTCTAAGCCAAACAATTGCTGACGAGTAGAAGTTGATTAAAATAAGTGAACGTTGCTGAAGATTACATATTTAAATTTCTAAAAATATAGAAAGGCACATTTACATCACTGTTTTGCAAGAGCACTGCATACACCTGACTATTTTAAGTTAGACTGCTGCTGGCCAGAGATAGTTATGTATTTTAAGCTTGGCATTCTCAAAGATAAATTCTGAAGAAATTCAGTCCAAGCAGCATGCAGAGAAAGCACAGCTAGAGTTGGCATCTGTGCAGCTCCCTGTGAGTAGCAGGAAGGGCAGGAATGTGGTACAAAAGAAACATGCCCTGTTTTCTGCTTGTGTAAGTATCAGCAATCTGTTCTTGGTTGATTAGAAGAAAGGCTCTGCCTGTAAGGAAAGGAAGGTGACAAACTATCTACAATTTAAAGCAGTGACAAGTTCTATTTGCTGTTCAACTTAAGTAAAAGACAACAGCCATATAAATATGTCAGTATAGCAAATAACTCTATAGTCTTAACCTGTGTACATATTCAAAACCCATTAGCTCTGCTGAATGATTTCTGCAGTTTTAGATTATTTCTCCCTTTCCTGGTTTAAGATGCTGTGACCAAGCTCTCAAGAATGGCCCTGTACCAAATGCCTGATTGTGATTTGTCCTTATCCTGGCCTGTGTACAGCCAGCAGGACCTCAGGGCAAGGCACTGCTGTGCACTCCATGTGCCCCAGGTTGCTCTGGGCTCCATTCCAGCCCCACACTCTGTGTTCTTCAGAGGCATTAATTAAAATAGGACTCACAGTTGGAGTTCTTGTGTGTTTTCACACAACTGCATTTTCTCTTAACTAAGAGCTGTTGTTTGGTGATGGGACTCTCCATGAACTGTATTGTTCTCTTACTGAGTTTTCAGGTGTGTCCAGCTCCTTGCTTGGAACAAGGGAGCCAGCTAGAAAGGGCAGACTCAGGGAACAGATCTGAAATGCAACATTGCTCAAATTGTGCATTTTCTGTCAGATTCCTGGCTTTTGCAGTAGTGGTTTTCCTGTCTGCCTTCCCATCATAGTAGCTGACTTCAACTCAGCAGCAGTAGAGCTAAAACTGGTGTTCTTTTAGCATAGTCTTTCTCCATTACATAGCCAGGTTTTAGAAATTGCACCATGCCTCCAGTGTTCACCTAGAGACTGAACAAAAATGTGGGCCAGTCTGTAAAGGCCACAGGAGCTCCCCGAGCTCAGGCTCCCTGAGCCTGCTCCAGTCACAAGCACACTTGGCTCAGCACCTCCCCTCTGAGGACTCTGCTGTGATAGACTGAGCATCCTCCCTTGAGTTTGCATCTGAACTGATAGAACAATTCCATGCAAAGCACCTGCAACACCGTCTGTCTCCTGCTTCCAACTGAACTGTAGCCATGGAGCAAAACTGCATTTAGACCTATGCCTGTTCTCATAAACCCCAGCCTTTGGGGCTGTACTTCCAATTCCCACCAGGAACTAAGGGGTTCTACTTGGGATTCTACTGCTAGGAAGTCTCTCCGGTTTTCATTCATTTAAGTGTTCATGATCAAATTTCAGGATGACAATCTAAACCAAGAGATGTCTAATGCAATTCTGGTTCACTTAAAAAAATCACAAAGCTCAAAGTAATTTAGACAAGTAATTTGAAGATAACTGTTTTAAATTTGCAGGGAGTAGGGGGCAGAGTATAACTGAGCAGTACTTGAATTAAATTGCAGTATTAATACAATTGAACCAACTGCTTATTTACAATGATTTCTGAAAGTCACCAGCCTGAATACACACCAATATAGCAGCAATTTAATGATGCCACATCTCCTCTCTTCTGCAGACAAAGGATGATTAGTCAGAGGTCACTGTTTAAGTTTCTTGCACGAGAGAAAATAGTACATGCAAACAATTCCTTGATTTAAAGAGATTAAATCATATCTACGTAACAGGACTGAGAACAGCATGAAGTTGTAATTGCTCTTCATGATCAAAAGCACAATTTATCTTGCTTGTGAAGAGGACAGACTTTTTTGATGTAAATGTGCCTTTAGAAAGTGAGAACTGAAAACATTAATATAAAAAAGTCAAATAACTATTTCATGAAACTATATATATAAAAATTGAGTTATCACAACTAAAGCAGCAAATCAAAATCTGCTGAGGTTTTCTGGTATAACTAAAAAAAAGTTAGTTTGTGTCCAAGTTCAGTAAGTCAAATGCTACCATTGACACAACAAAACAAAAACCCACAAGAGGAAATTGCAAAGTGCACAATGAAATTAATAAGTCTTGAATCAAGTATTTATGGAAAAATGGAAATGTTTGTCCGGTGGACTTCATAAGTAAGAATGCAAAGGAGGTATTAAAGTTTCTCTGCTCCAGGCTTGGCTTGGCGCTCCACATAGAAGAGGATGTAGGCCTTGGCCTTGCCCACGGTCTCCTCATCGGTCAGGGTTACAGTACTGTCGTTGAAGTGAAACCAACGGCCCTCATGCGCCGCGTATGCTGTGTAGTGGCCAGAGCCAACACTGTGGGACAGGCAGAGGGACAACGGTCAGGGACACACCTCACTGAGACACCTTGACTTGGCGCTAAGGAACTGCCCACAGCCTGAGGAAGGAAGTTACTCACAGCCCTGCACAGCAGATGCTTCTATTTTTGAGCTGTAAGGCTCAAAGTTTTCCAGATTGAAGTTTTACAAGAACAGATTATCTTGTTGTTGGGGATTGGGTTGTTTTCTTGTAGAGTGGCTAGGAAGCTGATTGCTGGATACTTATGGACACTTTAAAGTACTCGAAAGAGACAAAAGAAGTAACTGTCAAGAGGGAGTAGGACTGACTCCACCTCTCCTCTCTTGGGGGTCTTGGAAAGAACAGAGGGGTGCAGTTTTTGACTCCAGAGAGATCTGGCCAGACCTCACCTGGAGCTGAGCTCGGAGCAACTTCCCGCCAAGAATTCAGACCCTGGTCTCTCTCTCCCTGCCCTGCCGGGAGCTGCTGCCCCATCCCTTTGCACCCACGGCTGCTTAGGTTTTTGCACTGGGTTTTCTCCACGCCATTTCTTCTGTCTGCCGGGACGTTTTCTACAGCTTCAACCACTGCTGCCGAGCTTCGGATCCATCTCGTCCCTTGGGACTCCTTGTCCCCTCCCCCTCTCCGCCCAGAAAGGTGCATCAGAGAAAAACCTGTGACTGTTTCCTAACCCAGTTTGGTATTAATACTATAGTTATTGTTATTTTGTTCATCTTTTTAAGACTCATTAGTAAAGAACTGTTATTCTTATACCAAATTCTTTGCCTGGAAGCCCCTTTAATTCTAAAGGTATAGCAATTTGGAGAGAGGAGGTTTGCTTTCTCCATTGCAGGAGAAAGACTCCTGCTTTTTTTCCTAGCAGGCATACCTGTCTTCAAACTAAGACACTTGTCTCTTCTGCTGTTACTCTCAACAGCCCTGTCCAGGGCTGGGGAAAGTTAAAAAGACTGACAGTAACTTTACTTCAAAAAATGCCCAGCACCAGCCCTGGGGCATGCCTGTGAGCCTTCACTGCTGCAGCAGGAAGGGTAATGATGATAATGTCTTTCACCATATGCTTCTTTGGGCTGCAGTTGTTCCAAGCACGATCACACACTTCTTTAGCATAAATGCCAATGTACCTTCCAACATGAATAAAAGACGAAAAAATAGTCCTGTTTTGTAGTAAGAATTTCAAAATAAGGCATTAATTTCTGGAAGGCCCTCTGAGTCCTCCTCTTTGTTTAGGGCTTTTCATTTGTGGAGGCACTAGACTACTTTCATTTCACCTCACACATGATAATGATAATGTAGTCATTTATCCCAAAGGCTGCCAGAGGTCATTCACAGGCCTGACTCTTGAATCTATTGAAATTAATTCAGCTTAGCTCCCTACCAGTTTATAAACACAGCTTATTTCCCCCAATTAAAATAACGTGCCCTAGGGACGGAGACCCCTTCATTAACTCTGCATGCACCTGAGTGGGAGAGGGTGTGTGCCAGGAGGACAGGCTGGCTCCATGTACTCACCCTGAGCCATGATGTACAACCACAGCCACAAGGTCATACAGGCAGCTCTCTGGGCCACTGTTTTCAGGCTGTGGTAGGAAAAAAACCAGAAAACTCTTCAAATCTCAGTAGCACCTACTGCAATTTGTAATAAAGACATATGTTATAGAACAAATTCCTGCATCAGTAGGTCTTCTTACCTCTAACAAGTAGCATTTCATGTCTAGGCCTCGCAAGGGAAATTCAACATACGTATCAACTTTGTTTCTCAGATATGCTGTCCAGTGAAAGCGTTTCAAGTGTAAGCATAGCACCTACAGGGGGGCAGTTACAAAAGGTGTGTTAGAGGAGGGGGCTGAACTTGATGCTGGACAATGCCATGGGGAGGAAGAGGTCTTGGCTGAACCATTACTTCCTTTGACATTTTGTCACACTGTTATTTCTCATGCTTATACAAACCTTTGGTAGTTTCTGAATCCAGAATTTTTTGGTGGACTTCTGTTTCTTTTTGCATTTGTGACACATGTACAGCTCTGTCTCATCAAGTTCCTCCAGGTCTGTAAAACTGCGAAGACAATCTAGAAAGAACAGATACATCAAGTGATTTTTGTAATATGAAATACAACAAATACAGCAATATAAGTGTGCTCATCTGCTGCAACCATTCTATTCATTGGAGCAGCAAAAAATCTGTGTAATAATGTTTTAATACAGTAACATGTTGTAACATGCAATGTTCCCTGTTCCTGAAAGCAGCTAGGAAGAGTTTGAAAGAAAAAATAGGCATTTACAAAATATTTGTCTTCCAAACAAGATTGCATCTAACATTCAGCACAGCTGCTTTCAAACAAAGATATATTTCTTTCTAACATAGAATATTCAACTTTTAAAGCTTGTTTGGCTTTAGATACGAAGTGAACAGACACAACAACATGGTTTTGTTGAGTATTTCATGATTTTTAGCAAGTCTATTCACAAATCTGTAAAAACTAACATCCTGTAAAAACCAAGGTCAGTAACAGCACTGCTGCCCAACCTGCTGGACTGTATTGGTTGTGGTTTAAATGCAGAACCCCCAAGAGCAATCCTCACTGTGGGCATGGGCACGGGCACATGCTTCTGAGGATAGAGCCCCAGCAAACATAGGCAACACTGTAGATCAGAGGCTGGGAAGAGTGAACTACATTAGAAATGCTCTGTATAGAAAGAATATCCTCTTAGGCCTGGTGTGATTTCGTTAGCCAGGCACTCTTACCTCGTAGTGTGCACACTGGTCCACTTT
This sequence comes from Thryothorus ludovicianus, assembly GCA_013397245.1. NCBI lineage: Eukaryota > Metazoa > Chordata > Aves > Passeriformes > Certhiidae > Thryothorus > Thryothorus ludovicianus. Next base: position 25,005 of record VZTB01011888.1, on the reverse strand, counting down.
CTTGGTTTTTAGTACGTTTATTTCTGAACTGACTTGGAATATCTAGCGAAAGGTCTAGAAAAGCAATGATTTAAAAAACAAAATTAGGGCTGAATAGAACAATGTGTGGTCTTTTCAGGCTGAAACTCTGGGTCTGTCATCTGGCATCTAAATATCTCAAGCTTCAGATTTACTTTTCTGCCCTAAGTCACACGATATTTGGAGCACAAGAGGCAGCACCTTACCTAGGAATGGGTCGAACTTTCTAGATTCAGTCCCACATATTAGGCAGTTGACTTCATTTTGAAGAATGCCTCCAAAAATGGCAGTGACAACAGTAGACGCTCCATTTCTAGACAAACCACATCAGAGAAGTACAGTCAGCCAGAAAGCCTGAGCTGAATTCCCAGCACCTGTCCTGTGTTTGGTGCTCATACCTCCCACTGCCAGGCCAAGCTGATGGAACAGGGACTGGGTGCTCAAGGCAGAACGGACACAGCAGCTGCCCAGGGGCACACCACTGCTTTATCTTGGAGCTAAAGAAAGGGTGAACTGGGGGACTTCTAAGCAGATGCTCAAACTGTCAGTGTTGTGGTGCAGTTTGGGTGCATTTCTATAGTGGAACTTTATCTGAAACAAAAATTCTTTCTTAGGTAGGTCAAGCATATTTTTGTTTTAACTCTACACCCTTTCTTACATGTGCTTTTGACTTCTTTGAGCACATTTCTGCCCTTCACTGCCAATGACAGCTTAAGTTGCATTAAGACATGATAAACAATGCACAAGATCAGAATTGTTCTCTACGCTTTCATTACTCTCCTACTGAAATTTTTTACCCAATTATGTAATGGGCCTGCTTCTCATACTTAAAAAACACACAAAATGAATTTTACGTTATTATACAACACTAAGGCTTGCAGAAACCTGTGTACCTTGTATGCACTCCATCTACATCTTTACAGCTCATCTGATTGCTTCCTGAACAGGAGGAAATAGCTGCTCAAATGGACTGGTGCACAAGAAGAGAGCATTCACAGCCTATTTATTTTATTTTACTGGAAGCATTAAAGTGCCCTCACCAGAAGGGTCAGCTTACTCCACCTCACTGTGCTTTTGAACAGCTCTTCTCAAGACCAATTTACTGTAGATAGGTGAACAAAGGTAAAATTCTCCTAGGATTTTGACATTCAAAATGCTGACAAAACAAAATCTGTTTAGATTTCAAATACATGTCAATTCTACAAACATTTTAAAATTCTTCTGGGGGATTTTTAAGTACCGGCAACACAATATAAATGCAGTAAAAGAGCACAGTCTGAACTCCAGGCTTTCCCTAACAAAGCATCTATAAAATTCTGCATCTCAGGCTTACTGTGTCCTAATCAGTATAGAAGGGAAAACTCAAACTCAAGTTTTCTATAGGGAACCAAGGACTTATGCACCAAATGTGCAGGCTGATCTGACAACTTTCCTTCCTAAAGCAAATAAAAGGTTTTCTCTCTTTTGAGAGTTTCAAGCTGAGAGAAAACATAGCAAGGACAGAGGTCAGAAAAAAACAGTATTTTGAGAAGCACAGAAAGAGGAGTGAAACACCCAAATTACACCTGTATCAAGGTAGACAGTAGCATGAAAATCAAAATTATGCAGAAAAAAAAGCACCAACTAACTGTTAAGTGATACATGATATCATCTACAGGAAAACTGACTTCAAGCTCTAACTGCACTACTCAGTTACTAATCCAGGAGGTCTGCTGACAATTTAAACACCAAAATCCTTGGCTGTTTTTGCTCCTGCAGCATTCAGGCTGTCACCCTAAGACAAATGACACTCCAGACAATGTCTGGGGAGAAGAAAGAATTCTATGGGATATAGAAAATACAGTTTTTTATTTCTGAAAGACTAGTGAATTAAAATGTCTTTACAACTTAGCTTGTATGCACACCCACACCTATAAAAACTGCTGATCTAAGTAAGTCACTTCCTTTTGAAGAGACACGGATCCTACAGAATGTTCATCTTTATAACCTGCAGTTTTGCACTGCCTAAAGTTGGAAACACTGAAGAAAACCTAAAACAAGGAACCCTGAATCTGAAATTTCAGAGCCACCACATGCAGACCCATGCAAAGACATGAAGGCTTTGAAGAAATTTAAAATCACTTCTTACATGCAACATTTGCTGCTTGCAGACAAGTTAGAATTTTCTTGCAAGATTACTGAACATGAAACACCGTTGAAGCCACCCTGGAGTTCCAGGTGTAGATGGTCCAATAGGTAACGCATGAACTCATGGGCATCCTGTTGTTGGTATCCCCTTAAGAGAAAAGGAAACAACAACAGAATTTCTTTAGAGGCAACCCATAGCAAGCACCAGGGTCACAGGGAAAAAACCTTTGTTTAATCATAGTGAGCAGACTTTCCATATGTGCTTGGTTCCAAGAAAGTTTTCCAAGTAGCCTCTGAAAAGGCATGGCAATGTTCTGACAAATTGAGTGATTTTGGTATTTTGCACCTTGTGCTCTCTGCGTGCTTCTTGTGAGAATGGAGAAACCTTCAGGAATATACAATTTAGATAGGAAGAGAAAGCAGCAGGGAGCAGCAGACACCTGCCATGTGCCCACTGGGCCTAAAAGAAGCTGCCACGTTGTTACCTGGCCTAACCAGTCCTGCCTGTGCCAGGGGCACCCCTGGACTGTGTCCCTGTTAACAAATACATAATGGAAGGCAGCAGTGGCTTCTCCTCTGTCTCCTTTGGTACTGACTGTTTGATTTGTGCCTCAGCAGAACTATTTGAATCTCATTCAGACGGGGCACTATTTGTCCCTACTTTGAACCAGACACAGATTAGGATCAATAGATTGTAATCTCAAACCTGGTAAAATTCAAAAGAAAGACACCACAAAATGTATTTTTCATGTGGGATACAGAGTCAGTATTTCTGTGTGGTTCTCCTTCAGTCACCGATCTCACTCACTTTGGCAGGTACAAGTGTTTGTTTGTCTGTTTAGTCCCCTCCTCACCAAAGGCAGGAATTTACTCCAGGTTTGTTTTCCACATGTCTCTTTCAGCATCAATATGAAGTCTGATATAATCAGGATGAGAGCACTGTTTCTTCTAGGATGATGTCTACAGCCATGCTCAGAGTTGCTCAGAGTTGCACACCTCCCCTGCATAACTCGTTTTCTGGGAGAGGGAGGTAATGGTGGGGTATTCAGAGCATCTCTTGAGCATTTGGATTTGGTGGGACAGGGCTCCAATCTCACATACGCTGTGCCATCAGCAGCAATGCTGCTCTATCATCATTATTATTTCACCACTAACAAAACCTTACCAAAAAGAACAGAGAGGCCATCAGGGTAAAGCATGCCTTTTAAATTATTTAAGCTAAATCACGCATCAAATTCAACAATCAACTGCTGTTCACTTGCCATTAAGCTGCACACTGAGACAAAGGATACACAGTGAAACACTGAAAGCTTTGTGCAACACTGACGGTCATTGTCAGCCTAAACTACAGAAATCCCTATGCAGCAAGAGCTGGCTTCCCTGCCTCCTCCTGTCCATTCTCACAAGCTGTATTATCAGGCCTCTCCTTTTCCACCTCACTACTCCACCTAAGTGCTGGCAATAAATGTCAGGAAGGAATGTCTGGGAGAAAAATACAAGTGGGTTTTTAATGCAAGTGCTCAGAGGAGGGAAAATCCTGTAAGACTCATGGCAGTGTACCCGGAAGTGGAGGGAAATGCTAAGGGACTCACTGCAACAGAAATACGCAATGTGAGGCTGATGTGCCTAGTGAGGAACACAGATGCATCCTATGAGAGTACTGCTAAGAGATAACAGAATAAAAATTTAAATTTTTACCATATAGGATTACAGTAATGCTTTCTTCCATACCAGCAGCTTTAAAATAAATCAAGAAGTCTACATGGGCAGCACTGCCTACCTTTTATGACAGAAAACCCAGCACACAGAAACACTGCTGTGCTTCCACAGGCTGCAGTCCTATACAGCCAAAAATAGGATTTATTGTCCCCAAGTTGCAAAGTAATTATACATTTGTAAAAACAAAGTAGTAAAACCAAACTCTGCTTCAAAGCTGCATGTTAATTGTGCATGACTTTGAAGTTGCTAAGGTACCACAGGATTTGCTCAGCTTACTGAATACAGGTTTCTTCAATAACCACATAAGCAACCACATTAAACAGGTCAAGATTAAATGTATGTAAAGTCTTTGCTTCAGACACCTTTTCAACATGAAATTCCTCATAAAAGAGCTTGGCACACTTGCTTGCAACAAATAAATCTCTGGAATTGTTCCACATTTTTGGCCGTGCTCCCAGTGCATGCATTTGGACTTGCATATAAGTATGCTAATTATAGATGGAAAATTCTTTGGATTTTTAAAGAAGCATAATTATAGATACAGGTCTTTAAAAGGACACAATTATATGGACAATGCACTGTTTAAAATAAATTCAGCAAAAAGCAGAGTTACTCTGATAGTCTGCTTATGTAACAAAAATTATGTCCATCCACCTGAAGCAATTCAATTCAAGCCTACCCCCAACACTCTTTTTCCCAGTGGCAAGAGGATAGGATATAAAGAGGATCAGTTACCAGGAAAATAGAGTACACTATTTATACAGCAGTAAATCAGCAAAACACACATCTTGCAACTTGGCATGAGGCTGCAGAACTGCCCTGGCATGCAGCACAACAGCAGCCAGGGAGCAGGACTTGCACAGCAGCAGGAGGGCGCAGAGACCCTGCAGTTGTGCCTGAAATAACTACAAATGGCATTCTCTACTCCCTGCTGCAGCGTGAAGCAGAGGGGCACAGAGGGTGGCGGCAGCAGCAGCTTCTTCTATAACCCGCCTCAGGGAGAGCAGCATTCAGAGTCCTTTGCTTTAACAACCAAAACCTCATTGGACTAAAACAACTGAACCCATTTCCAGCTGCTCCTCCCCTCCCCCACCACTTCAGGGTCCATAAGCACACCCCAAAGTGGCTGCTGTCCTGGTAGCAGGCTGTTGGCTCCATCTTTCTTTCACATCTGCCTTCTCCCCATCTCCCAGGGAGCACAAAAGACGCAACTGGAATTTCAGCATCGTTAGCTTTTACAAGGTTCAACTAAGCACTGAACAAATACAAATTTTCTCCCCGGATCATGTGGGAGTGGGGACCTGCTAAAAGCAGCTGACTCTATTCTGCATTTGATTTTATGAGTTTCATTATCCATAAATCATGGACATGCTCCCAGAAAACTGGGAATAGAAAGAGAAGAGGGAGAACCCCCATAGCACTTCTTCTTCTAAAAGCTGTGATAGAATCCACAGTGCTGAAAATTTGCTTGAGGAACTTCAAGGAACAGGTTCCTCACCTGGTCTAAAAAAAATAATAGAGAAGACTGTAATAGGGAAACTGGCCACAGACATGAGGGATGATATTTGTTTGCCTATAATGTTTTGGTCACTGCTTGCAACTGCTGGTATTAAACTTTCTTGATTCTCATAAGTCAAATGAAACATAACTGGCAGAGTGAAGAACAGAATAAACAGATTTGTGTTATTCATTGAGCAGATGTGTTCACAGCATCTTTGCAGCACTACTGGAGATGTAACAGGTAAGAGAACATCTTTACTATATGAGAACACAGAGCAACTATAGTGGTTTTGCTTTACCAATCTTAATTTTTTGGTTAACACTCCACTTAACGTAGTAGGTTTAGCATGGCCAAATACCAGGGCACTCACTAGAATTATTTATTAATTTTTTGCTGCAAGATAAGGATTAGGAGGAAAGCAAAGCAGGCTCAAAACTTTAAAGGGTATAAAGAAAACTTTATTAACTGAACTAAAAGAAAAATTGTAAGAAATCAGAATAAACCTTCAAAACACTTCTCCCTCCAATTCTTCTTTCTGACAATGTAAAAAGACAAAACTTGGTATTTTCAGTCAGTTTATTACTTTTTAAAAACATCTTTCCTCAGTTTACTTATGGAGAGGAGTCTTTCTTGCCATGTCATGGAAACATTTTCACAAAAAAACGTTTCTTTCATGGCTTTAATTTTCATGGCTTTAATTTTCACAAATAGCAGCTGCATGGAAAATTATATTCATGAAGTCTCTCCTACATTTAGTAATTTTTTCACAACTACTACCATGGGACATTTCAGTTTACTGGGGCGCAATTTTAAGGATAAGCTGTTCTGGTATAGAGACCGAAGCTTTCTTCATCTATTTTGGGGAAACAAGAGGTCTTCTATACCTGGGGCAAGGTTTTTCATCTCTTTCATTTCTCTAATTAAGTTTTTTGTCACATCACAGCTACTTCAACATCTGCTCACTTAAGTATTGGTGCATGCTTATGGCAGTGGTAAGAACACAACATCTCTCCATTTTATGAGTTATAGGGAAAAGAGTCTGATGTATTAATGATATCTTCATTATAGCTTTCTAAGGGAGTTTTAGCTTAAGACTAGGGCATTTTTAAATTTTTTTTCTCATTTGGGTTTTGGCTCTTTTTTTAAAATTTATGTTGGTGCCTTTATGTTGTTCTTTTTATGTGCTTTTACTTTTTTTTTGTTTGAGAGAAGTGGTGCTAGCAAGTTTATTTGTTTTTAAATGGAGTTTTATAGCACTGAAAGAGTTAATTTTATTTGGGCTTTGCATTAAGAAATGGCTTTTTTTTGTTGGTCACATGATTTCTGCTGGGCAGTGGCGCAGAGGCTCCAAGCACTGATTTCAGTTGCTTCTGTGCTTCTGAGTGGGATTATGTTTGTAGTGATTTCACAGAGGCGTATTTAGCTTTTTAAAGTGGTTTAACAGGGTGTCAGTATTTAAAATTAGCTAACTGATTGGTTTTGTCAGGTCCAAAGGAAGCTGTTAAGGTTTTTTTATAGGGAATTACTTCCTAGTTGGTGGATTTCTTCCGTAACTAAAAAATAAACTATGTTAAACTACGACAGCAACTTACCTTCATCACAATATATCCTAACAGGTTTCAGTGCTCTTTTGAGAGAGTTTTGAGGGCCAGGACAGGGAGACCTTGGAGAGGAACAATACTTGGATTCACTTGGGCAACCTTCTTTTTCCCTTTCTCTTTATCATCTGCTTTGTCAGTATGGGCCCAAAATGCTTATTATGTACATGATTTTTCTCTTATAGCGCTTATATCATGTCCAGCTGGTGACTGCTGTATTTTGAGAGAATCAAGGATGTTTCAGCCAGTATGTTTGCATTTAGGCCTATAGGTACTCTACCTTTTTTTAATCTGTGTACATCATTTTCTTATTGCAGCCAAGCCTGGGTTCTGTCAACACTCTACACTTGGCACTTACCTACCACTCAACAGCATGATGCTTTCAGAGCACTAGCTCAAAAGTACAACTACCACTGTTTCTCATGTGAGATCTCTGTCCTCTCTGACACTGCTACATATGGTAGAAGGGCAGAAAGAAAAAGCAAGCACTACTGATGAACAGTAAACTGTTGATCAAAGTAAAGGTCCTTTTCAAAGCACATCTGTAGGCATATGGAAAGCTGCACAAAGAGCATCCTGTGGATGCAGCCCATTTTAGAGTAGGACACCAGCAATATGTGGCTGCAATCAAGAATACTGTTATTTTTTAAAAAAAACTTACCTAAAATTTGGCATTATTTTCCAAACAACGTAAAATAAAGACTCTGGACTAAATGCAGTTTGGCTTCCTTGCCACAAAGCACAGAGTGTCTTTCTGAATTCTTCCACAAGTGAACTGCAAAGAAAATAAGAGCAGGTGCTTAATGTGTGTTTGTGTTACAACCCTTAGAGGTTTACTTGTTCAATGGTACAAGTATCAGAAATTAGCTGGGTTAAGACTGTAACAACTGGGTAAATATCCTTTCCAGTAGCTTCAAAGACTTTATGTCCAAAATCCTACCCATAATGCTGAAGACACACAGCTGCAGAAATGTTCAGGACTCATGTGAACACCTATGCACTGTTTGCCACTTTCATGCAGACTCTGCTAACATCATCCCTTTGACACTTGCTCAAACAACCTACGGATTGTCAATCGCTTACTCCTGAATTTTTTGTAGTAGAAGTCACAGTAGATTGACTTACGGTCACATCCCCTTGGCCCTATTTTAGCTGGAATTCAGTAACATAATGTGTGCAGTACCTATCAAGAGGACTTCTTAACATGATTTAACATGTCACACTTCAGCACAACCTGATGTATCTGACTGCGTCTCCCTGCAGCATCAGACCTGTAACAGCAAGCTGCAAGTGATACAGATTTCCTTCTCTGTAGACAACTATTCTTCTGTGCCTCTGTCCCCTGTGAATTGAGCAATATCAAAAGTGTCCAGTGGCCCCAGCAGTCCAAACCTGCTGTTTCCTGCATAGCTCAGAGCTCATAAGGCACACACAGCTTACACATTGTTATCCCCCTGGCTCCTGGTGTGGTAAGTTCGCCGCCCTGCTGTCTTCCCATTCCTCAGCTCCACTGCAGGCAACTCTTTGAAGTAACAGCAAAACTGCTGAATGTTACTAGGAAAAAATAAATAATAATTAAATCCTTAAAGGGCAGAGAAAAAGGATAATATTATGTATTCTAGAGCTTGTTCTTTGAAATGCATAAACATCACATCATGCAGTAATACAGGATGGCAATCACAAACAGTTCAAGAGACAAGAAACACTGTAGAAAATAGCTTCTGTCAGTAACTAAGCAGATCTGCAAATATCACTGTCATCCCAGCTTCCTAAAATAATTACATTTTAGCTCTGCTTTGAATAAGAGACATCCTGCCAGACTGAGCTATAATTTCCTAACAACCCAGGCTTGCATTTGCTGACGAAGTTAACATACTTCACTGGCCTTGGCAGTTAAGGAGCATTCTCCTGTTCTGCCTGAGACATAGCAGGTTTCTTCTGGAATGCTGCACCACAGGATGTGCCTCACACCATGAAACACAACTTCATCAACCCACACACACCCACTCCTGCAAATTCAGGTACATTTCTGTCCAGTGGGAACTTGCCGAATTCACCTCTGCAATGCACACAAGCCCCTGAGAGGGGTGGGAGAGCTGCAGAGGGTACCTGAGTGACTGAAGGATTGCATTCATGAAACAAGTGTTCCCCAGGTTCCGAAGGCCTGTGGCACAAAGGGCAGTGGTGCTTCCCTAGAATGAGAACAGTTAGGTTAAAGAAAGATTTATCATTGCTCCACCGCTTCCTCCCCTCCAGAGTGATCACTGTGGGATCAGCACAGATTTGAAAAATAACCAACTACACTGAGTGCAGCTGCAAACCCAAAGCAACCACCTCAGCAGCTCAAACTGGAGCCCTGAAGCTCCATCTTGATATGAAAACTGTTTCTTACTCATTCCTGTCAAGAGAACGATACTATGTCTTTTTATGTACAAATCTAGAGTAGGACAACACAGAGTTAATCACAGGTCCTTACTGCCAAGGATTTGTGTGTATATATGTAAAGTATTCACACTCCAATACTGTTCAGTGAGAACTGGACAGCAATTTCCCTACAGTGCCTTTGAAAAAGGAAAAATGAAAGTACCAATCCTCATCCAGCTTTTCCTGTGTCTAATATGCACAGTGTGGCCACCTCCAGTTTTTAAGTCACCAGCTCTAGTCTCAGTGGGGTTCTGAGGTGGCCAGAAGGGTTATTGAAAGACAAGACAACAGCATTTATTTGGGAAATAAACAGTCGAGTTAGACTGTGCAAAGAAAAGGCAAAGAGTTGAAGAAAGAGAAGCAAAATACAAACCATTTACAGCCTAGAACAATGAACCCACAGATGAGCTTGCTTCTGATCAAATTATCTTCAGAGTGGGTGGGGAGTAAAAGGAATGAAAAATGTGGACATAACATTTATGATTCTACAATCTGCAACACTTGGACACATTCCACTGTCCACAAAATACCACACTGGAAGTTAATCAAATTTCTGGGCATTCTTCATTGTTCCAACAGAATTTAAAGGCTATCTTTTAGCATCTCAAAGTGCAAACACCACAGTGTCCTGAGCTCGTTCTTTTCTCACTCTTGCCCCAAGTCCCACAGCACAATACTAATGCACGCATCATTGCTCTGCAGTTCAAGATAAGATTCAACATGTCAACAACAAAAAAATATTGCCTCTAACATATTGTTAGAGGCAATATTGAAGTATTAATAAAACTGAAAAAATAGCAGAGTAGGAAGAATAAAATAGCATTTAGATAATGCTTTCTAATTCTGTCTTGTCCTTATCTAAACATTGCCTAGAATTTTTCTTCTGGTTTTTACTGGCTTTGAGTTTTCCGGACAATAAGGCTGTGTACTGCCATTGCAAGAAAGCCCCAATGTTCTCCCCAGGCCTCCTCAATCTCTGCAAGATTTGGACAGCGCATTCAGACAACCCTAAAGTGACTGCAGTAGTGCATTTTTTAAAGTAACTAAACCCCTCCAGACTTTCAGCAACCAACTGCTTTGCTCCACCCCAGGCGCTAATTGCCATTCACATCTTCTTGGGCAGTAGTTCCTATGGCTGAAGGAGCTGCTGCTCCAGCTGCCTTTGGTGGCACTGCTGTCTCATAGCCCAAGATTTCTGCTCCATCTCTCTCCCCCATTTTCCCAAGGCTGAGAACGAAGCAGCTGAATACAGCTGGGTCACTATCTCCACCCTCCACCCTCAAATTCTGGGAGAAATTGTGAAAATAAGAAATTTCCTTAATCTAATCTGTGCAAAAGAGACAGCTGACTTGGGACATTCTTTGTTTGGAAGAAACTATGCAGCCCTTCAGCCATCTAGCCAGGGCTGGATCCTCCTCTCCTGGGTGCTATCCTGCAGATCTGAAGTTAAAATAGCAGGAAGATGAAATGAGGAGAAGAAAAGCTTAAAAACAGTCTATAGTTCATCTTGAAAGCAAGTTTTACTAAGCTCTTTTAAAAAACTGGTAAGGTTTTTACTTTTTCCTAACAATTACTCTTAGCCTCCCTCAAAAGAGTGCACCTCCTCTTTTGCCTTCTGGACCTGAAAGAATTAAAACCCAAAAAACGACAAAAGCCCCTTGCCTGCTCAGAAAAGCAAAGCTCCATCTTGACATGAAACCTTCTAAAGCCCAGGAAAGCTCAATCTATATCAACAGAAATGCAGTGGAGTATCAGCCATGCCTGTGTATAAAGGGGCTTTTTTTAGATGTGTGGCCGAAGATGCTAAAGTGCACCAAGCAGAATTTGGGTCTAGGCCAACTATAAACCTCAGCAGGTTTACAAAAACCCTTTAAACTGCTCCAGATCTGTTGTACTTACATTTACTTTCAATAACTTGCTGTTCAGAGATGAGTTTTCCAATGGTTTTCTTTTCCTATGTCTGTCTGATGTAAAGGCTGAACTGTTGGAAAGCAATTAAAAGTGGTTATATATCACAAAGACAATGTATTGTGTGGAATGGACCAGAGAAAATCAACTTGTGTTTAACAGAGTGATTCCATCTTTCACCAGTTGTCACTGACAGCGAACAAGCTCCCCACTACCACAGTGTGAAATTGGCTGCACAGCCCACCAGTGAGTTAATGCACCATGTTCTGCCCAGGGATGTGTAACCTCAAGAGTGGCCTTAGTAGCAGGTACTTGCCATCTAAAATATTAGTCCTTTTCCTAGGTCAAAGAAATGAAATAATTCTGTCAGGAGAATTGTCTAAGGCTTTAAGAATACAACTTCAAAAAAATCAGGACGAAATAAAGTTACCAAAAATCAAGAATGTGTGGAATGTTAAGGACTTGCATATTATAGCTGACTTCTCTTACTTAAATAAAAATACATGAAATTGTAACATTTGTGTAATACTAAGTAAAAAAATAATCACTTAGTCTTTCACACAGCAATAGAAATTAATGGCCCCTCAATTAAACAAGTTGATGATTTCTCTCTAATTTGATCATGAAATCATACTTTTTTCAGGGTTTGGTTAGTAGGTTTTTTCCTTTTTCTTTCTTTTTTATTTAAAAGCCCTTCAAAGCATTCAAAAACCACCATGACACAGAATGGAAGCCTGCACTGTATCTTTTATCTCCCAAGAAGTTAGATTGCTTGGGTATTTCCAATTCGCTCCTCATTATGCTTAAACATCTTTACATCTCATTATGTACTTGACAAGGCCATTAAAAGAGATGGAAAATAATGAAAATATTAATATAACCTACCAAGTAATCAATACACTTAACTCAGGGAGGATCCAGACATTTCCCCAGATTACAGCAATTTCTTAGCAGAAGTCCTGTGTGAACTCAGAGGCATTCTGATGTATCTGGAAGCACCAAATGCCCATGTATTTCTACTTGGCATTAGGTAAGATATTCAGGCCAACTGTGCAAGCACTCTTTGCTCTCTAGGACTGCCCACAGCATACATTACTGGGATCAGATTATCTGCTTTCCAGTGGAACGACACCAGACAAAGGCAAAGGAAAAAATGTCTTTTCTGTGCAGTTGCAAGTTCATAAGACTTAATCTTTTTGCTAGCAAATCAAACCACACAATTAATATGAAGACTACTTCCACCTGTACTTATTCTTGAATTTCTCTGATAAAAAAAGCTTATTCTGTTTTTTTGAGAAAGCTCTGACAACATTTTTTTGTTTCATTCTGAAAAATCTCTCTCATTTTTATGGAAAAAGACAGGAATTATCATTTAGGTAGAAATTCCTGCATCATCATATGCTGCTTCTGCAAGAAGCACTGTACAAGAAATAAGACACGTCAAGATCATAATCAATCAAATCCATTTGTTCTGCACTTCTGATTCTCAGTGATGAAGATGTTTTTAAACACAGTGTCAGACACACAGAAGGATTAAGACACGTGTAATTAGATACATATACACATATGAAACAAATACCACTTAAATGATGCACTATTACAAGTCTGCCCAAGGCAGTCAGGATGCAAACAAGCTACTTACTTTTCCAAGTTCTGTAGGTGCTCTCTGACCTTCTGCACCAGACCCAGCTTGGTATCATTGACTACAAAATCATCACAGCGATAACTGCAAGAAAAACACTTTTCAGAATATGCAAAGCACCTCAGTGAAGCAGATCAAACCACACAAGTCTAGGTGTGGGAAGCACCAAAAGGAACCAGTGAAAGATTATGAGAACTGGGGAGCACAGCACCTCACACTGAGCTTGGTTCCCTCTGAGAATCCTTCTCCAGCAGTAGAGAGTACAGGAACCATCGTATTACATGGGTTTTCTTCTAGTTTAGTTCTTTATTAAAAATCAAAAGCATGATGTACTGCCTGGCCCAAGGCAGAACTCCAGATCAACAAAAACTGAAATAGTGTAATCAAAAACCGACTCAATAGTCTACCGACAGATTCATCAGAAAAGACCAACGGATCCCTGGTAAACAGAATACAAAGCTATAATTAACTTTTTAACTATTGTAACATTGTAAAGTTATCATTGAAAAGCTTTACAGATATGTACAAAACATAAAACTCCGTGCTACTGAAAAAACACCGGGGAAGATGGTCTAAGAGATCACTTGAGTTTTCCAAAGTCAGGCCAGAAGTCTGTGGCAACTTGCACCTCGTGCTTAACCACAAATATCACTCTGTCACTCATCAGTTTCTGTACATACTGTGAAGTATCAAACTACAGCTTTGAATTTTGGCAGGCAAGTGAACATTTCCTGTGAGGAAAACTAAGTTTGGATATGTTTACTATCAGAACTATAGCTATGTCTCTCCTTTCCCTTTGGCACAAGTTACTCAAATGCAAAATACATCATCATCACCTCAGGCTACCCCTCTGCTGGAGTAGATCCACATTTGCTTCCTAATTTAATGAAGCTACTGACTTCAGGCACGACTGGATTTCACAACACTCTTGGTTGCATAAATCTGCAGTATTGCCAGTATTACTTTGAACTCTACATTCTTGAAAAGGCTACAAAATTGAGAAAGTAAAGGTCCTTGCCACTGAACAGAGTCCCTAGAATCAGTGTGTTCAGGACCTCTGATTTTTGCCACTAAGAAGAGAAATTAACATGACTCTCAAGACATCACAGCAGTTACGAGTACTTACACAAGATCTAGAAAGTAGTAAGATTATCAGTTGGTTTTGTTTTTTTACATTTTTAAAGATGGCCAAGTTAGTTTGGGAGGGGGAAAAGGTCTGTTAATGTGCTTATTTTTCAGCCATGTCTTAGGTAGTCCTTGTAGGCTTTTTCAGCCACCTACAAAGACCTAATGAGGTGCTCCTGCATTTGCCACTCCCACAGGACACCCGGATCCCAGGCCAACGCTGAGAGCACACAGGCCCAGCTAGCTGAATACATAGTGTGGCACTCCCAAGCAGGGGCAACCCAGCTGCACCAGCACAGTCACACTACTACTAATGCTGGAGTAGCTACTGTTGAGAAAGCAGGAGATACAAGCCCACTGAAGGCTCTACGACAACTCATTGCTGAAAGATTATTTCATTGTTCCCATGCCCTGAAGATCACATTGACCTTATTTTTACATATCAGTTTAGCACTTGCCCCAAGATGGAAGAATAAAATCAAATACATAAGTAAACGCCAGGGTCTTCTCAACACTGGAAAAGTAATTTTAAGTTTCACTTAGAATCAAGACAATTTCTATTTCTCTTTTTAATGGGTAGATTTTTTAAACCACCTGTCTTGCAACACTGAGGATTCAGCACTTATTAGAAATAACATCACTCCCTCCAATCTATTTTGGATAAACCAAGTAAACAGATTTAGAAATAGTTTATGTTTTAGTAACTTGAATTTTCTACGCCCACACACCTTAGGGGTAAAATCCTGAGAAATTACATCTTATATGTGAAGCTGGCATTCAAAACAGCTGCTTAATTTGTGATTCTCAGGATTATCACAAATTAACAAAACCTTTTTTGGATACAGCAGCTCTACAATATGCAATGACACGGAACAAATTCTATACCTTGCAGAGGGACCCTTAAATGGTTTAGCACAGTATTCTCCTCTATACACTGTATTTTTAGTACCCCTGCTACCTCCAAGGCCTGGCCTCATTTGCTTCTAAAACGGCATTGAGCCAGTGAATGTATGCACTGCTCTGGGAACAAGAGCTTTTAGTGCTGTCACAGTGCTTAGGAGGGACAGAACTTCATGCTGTGCTTAAAAGCCCTGACTAGATTTGAAGAATTTGAAGGATAGGAAAAATTAAGAAAATCCAGGTTTCCTCAGTTATGCCAACACCTTATAAAAAAAAAAACAAAAAAAACAACCAAAGAGATCAAGTTTTACTGTCTGGATATAAGGCTTTTTTACTCTTCTTATTTTCACTGATTGCAGAATGCAAAATAACATACTAATCAATCTCATTTTCAATGCTCATGGCCCCAGCATAGTAAGTTTGGTTTGTTTTTTAAAGAGAACCATCTTTATTGAGACTATAAAGGAATTTTTCTAAGTCCTTGACAGTTGGTTATTTTTACACCAGCCAGGAACACACACGCGAACCCCTGACACAACTGTTCCCCTTTAAGGGATAACAAGGAGGGTGAGAAATCTGACCTGCAAACTGTATCTGAGATTAAATGAACGCAGGAAACATACTACACAAATACATAAACAGGGGAGCCTTTCTTCTTCTGTATTAACTGTCTTTGCACTAGCACAGAGAAAACCAACTTACAAGAGTCCTCTTTCAGGAAAGTGGAGTTCTTACACGTATCATTTTACTTCTCATGCACAAAAAAAACCTAACACAGAATGAGAAAACACCCTATGACAGTTTAAAGACAAAAAAGATCTGTACTTCTTGCAAATTCTTTGTGTATAGTACTTAAGAACTAACCTAAAGGATTATTACCTCCAAAAAGTGGGATTCAGGACTCTCTTTTTCTCAGCAGTTAAGGTCTCAAACATTATTTAGTCTGAGGGTTTAGTATTGCATCTATTGTCTCAAAAGTGACCAAAGAATCAAGAAGTTGTACTCTCATAATAAATAAAATATTAACAAATTCTCTCAACTTTTCCACTGTAACACTGAGCAGCTGAATAGGAGGACTGAGTAAGCGAACAACAAAACCCTAAGGAAAGATTGCATGACAGGTTATGGCATGACCAAAGGAAGGCAAAGGCTCAAATACGGCCTTCTTAGAAAGCCCATACAGGCCTGTTCACTGCTACTATCATGTAAGCAAAGGAACACAGTAAATCAGAATCCATAGAATAAAAATGGAGTAAGAGTATCCTACTCAACTTTGTGCAGTAAACAGAACTGCAAATAAAAGTATAAAAGCCATCACTGCATCAAAATATCTGCATTATTTTTACAGTGGAAGTAAAATTCAATTAAGTCTTAGGATAGCATTTTATTGACTTTCAAATTATTGAAAGCCCACACCAGTAGCAAAAAATATTCGTCTTTACGTAGTTCACTTAAAAGAACCACCATGGCATAAACTTAGCACTGTCTGCTGGATTCATGTCTACACTGCAGCTCACAAATAGCCTTTTCAAAGTTATTGAAAGCCTATTCACTCTCCACAATAGTTAATTATGTCTCAAATTAACCCAACTATTTGCTTTAACTGTCAGCACTATGTGACAGCAGCCTCCACAGTAGTGTCCAAAATAAAAGGGGAAAAGTTGATCTGGATGCCTTCTGCTTCATCTTCAAACTTCTGTGCTCATTTCAGTTAGGTGCAATAACAAATTCAAGTATCTTTCCCTGATTATCATGGGGGAAAACCTTAAATATCCTAAATGAAAGCAAAGATAAACTGCTTTTGAAACATGTTCAGCTTCACATTAGCTCAGGAGTTATAATTTGCTGGTGAATTATCCACAACGGAACTCCACAAGGCAAAGCTGGCTACAACTAGTTCCAGTTCATCCATAGATGACTCAGCCCTCACGTACAGCAGGAGAGACATCACATGCTAAACTGCTTCCCTTCTGTGCTCCCAACAAACACACACCTCCCCAGGTGCAGGTCTGCCTGCTCTCCCCAGCACAGCTGGAGTCAGTAACAGATCCCACAGCCCTCAGTCTGGCTGCTGGCATATTGCAATGCCCACACGGGGTCCTCTCTTCTATGCTTAAATGCCTACAGCTGCTTGCACCATCTGAGCAGTTTCTGAGTTGCTCCAAACAACGTTTCTCCAGGTAAATCACATAACTGAAGTTTTACTTGCATGGGATAAAAGTATTTGTTACAGACGCACTCCTCATAAAACTGGATACCCAAACTTCATCAAACAGATTTTTTCCCTAATGAACTACCCAGAAGACACCCAACTATTTGAACAAAATACCCATTAGAGGAGCCACATATCCAAGACCATAACAAGGATTTCCCTGAGATCTACACTCCTCAAATTCTGCACTGCTACACTGCACAAGTAACAACAAACATGGGAAACCATAAAGAAGCTGCAAATGGGGAAGCACCTGTCAACAGGTTTGCTTAATGGGGAAGAGGATGGAAGATGCTGAGGCAAAAAGCAGTGCCTGCCAATGACTCCAAGTCTTTGTCCTCTGGGAAACAAGGACAGTGGGGAATCCAACATTAGCAGCATCAATATTAGGTTTCCCTAAACAGTGCTTATCATACTGCAAGAACTCCACAGAAGGAATCAGCCCAGGCCATTGTTTAAAGAAACATTTCTGATTCTTTTCCTTACTCTTGACAGAAACTTGATGCTGCTTCCCAAAAGAATTTGTCACTTTCCCAGTCTCATGGAAGGTACACACACAAACACAACTTGAGTTCAGATCTCTTGGGTAGGAACTACAGTGTAATGGTTTACTTTCTGAATCCTGACAAATAAAGGGTATGTGAAAGGCTCACCAGCTTAATGAAAGAAGTAATGACAACCAGCTTTTGCAATTAAGAGGTTTGGGTCTCCACATACCCCAGAGCAAACAGAAGTAATTCCAAACCCCATAGCACTTATTTCAAAAAGTCTCTTCTGTTTTAAGACATTTGATATGCGAGAGTTTAGTTACAGCCAGTGCTACAATACACAAGGAAAAGCAATGTTTCAAAAAGACAGGTGTGGAAATCAAAATATGAGATGCTCAAAAATGTGTGTAATATAATGCTGCACAAGACTCTGATGTTTTCACCTGCTAGTATATTAAAAAGTTGTCAAATTACAGTGTTTAAACCCTTACCAGTATGTACTGTAACTACTGCAATCCATACACACAGTATGCTGAACTTTCTCCTGTTTTTCTGTTTTCTTATGATTGGTCATAGGAATCTGTGCATCTTCATAATGCTTTTTTGCATGGCCATTCACATATCTAAAGTAAATGTAAAAAAAGAAGTTTATACTTCTAAACAACCAATCAACATTCATCAAAAAAATAAGAATAAAAAAGGCATCCAATATTTACACCAGCATTAAAAAAGACAATTCACTTGTGTGAAACACTGGCTAAATTTTCCAATGTTTTCCCCCTTTACTCTCTCTCCTGTGATCCAAATTAGCCCCTCCATCTCCTTGACCAAATCCCAGGATCTGTGCTCTTAAAAGACTAAGGCACTTCCATGACTGAGAAAATCCTTAACTCCATTTTTCCATACTTTTAGTGCAGTTAGTTCTCTGTACTCCTTCTCAATATACTCTTCTTACAGCTTTACCTTTTTCCCCTAGCACCTGTGTTCGGCATCCCTTTAACAGAGTGCTGACCTCCATTTTCAGCTTTCCCATTCTACAGCATGATTTAATGTTAGGCATAGAGTTCATGAACTTGAAGGGCTCTGGAGCTTGTGGTTACGTAAGGGAATAAGAAATCTAAAATCCTGCAACTCTTTTGCTGACACAATGAGCATTTTCATGCTCAAAGTTTGAGATATAAGAAATTAAGCGCCTTTAATTTAAAAAAAAAACACAAAACGTTATAAATGCAAGAGCCCTAAGGTATATTTTATCTTTTCATTCAATTATTTTCCATTCTAAGGATGGGAGCAGTTTGGAAAGACAAAAACAAATCACATAAATAATGACTCAATATCTACCAACTGCACATAAGAAAGGCCATTTGTGAACAGTAGTAATTTTTTTTAAGATTAATAACAAGCAAAATATGCCAGTTATTTATTGCACACCATGAAGTATCTTCCCCTCTCTTAGCTCTCACCAAGTATAAATTTATTTAAAAAATAAATAGAGGGAAAAAGGGGTCAGTGTCAGAAACTCTGAGTAAGACACATTATTAAAACTGTGGCACTTAGTGCTACCCAGATCAAACAAACAAAATCTGGAGTTCATTCAATCCACTTCAAAAGACAAAGTCACTAAGTTTAATGATGCTTTCCCAGAATAACAGCACACTAGCATAAATGTTACCCAACAGATGAAAACATGTTCACATCTCAGACACTGTCTAAATGTCAACAGTAACGCATTCCACTAGTATGTGCATCTCAAGCATTTATGTAGCAGCACATTTTCTACAATTATCCTGACATATAAATAATGGCATTGACTGTATAATTCCTCTACAATTTATTCTGTGTACTTCACCTAATACAGACATCAAGGTGAAGCCTGAAGGAATTCTGATGGAAGCTACTTCTTACATGCTATGGCAATAACTTTAGGTCCAAAATTACACTGCAGTACATTAAGCTATTTTCAGTTTCAGTTGAATAGTTGCTGTTTCTCTGAAAACAAGCTGTGCCAATTTGTGGCTTTGCAACAATTCTTACTGTATTTATCTTAGCACAAAAGAAATATCTTCCACAGAATGGAACTTTACAATAACCTACTAAATCATCAGTTCTCCACACACTTTTTGAACTGAACAATCACATTTACTGTCCACTTTACTTCAAAAACCCAATGAAATAAAACCCTCATATCTTGAATATAATCTCCGGACTCTCACAAAGTAGTAAAGAAGCATGTTAAGCAGAAACCTACAATGTTAAATGAGATAATGAAAGGTTTATTTCAGGGAAATTCTGAACTGCCTCAGAATCAAGCAACAAAGGAGAATGACAAAGGTCTGATTAAAAGATTTGCACACTAACACTGTACCCACCTTCCACAATGGACACTCGAACACGTCAGACAGACCCAGGGACTTTTATTTGACCGGCACACTATAAAAGATTAAAAAAAAAGTGTCAAATGAATGAAGCCTACTTGGTTTTAAAACGTAATACAATACAAATATCAGAAGGACAAAACCACTGATAAACCTTCCAATTTTTTCTTTTCGCTTTTAATAACAGTCCAGGGAACACAGGATAAAAAGCTATGGCACTTCTGTTTCATAAAACTTGTCCTACAAGAAACCATTTTAAAGAAGGTATTGCAAGAAAGCCAAGCAATCTGATAAGAAGAGACAGAATAAATTACTGTGCAACGCATGACAATACACACCATTTATACAATATGTATTCCTATGCGGCAGTGTTGATAAAGAATTTCCATAATGACTTCACTCTCAGTCCTGCACAAGCAGCTGAAAGGTTAAAGTGGAACACCAGTGGTGCTTCACAATCTACGCAAGACATCAGAAGATGTTATCTCAGGTTTTGTCTGCTAGATTTTAAGTCCAGAAAATTTAAAACATGAATGTTTTAAGCTAAAGGGCCTAAACAAACCGAAAAAAAAAATGGCAAGCACTAAAAAAAAAAAATAAACACCATCCCAGGGTAGAGCCATAGAAATGGGATATTCCAACTCTAAGTCTAACCTAGCAGGTCACTAAAAGAGAGAGGCTATGAAATACAACACTTAGATTTGATGAAATAAAATGGTTAACAAGTATGCATTACCACAGAATTTATAAAAACAATATCACACTTTAAAATACCCAATTAATATGATGAGAAAATTAAAATAAAATGCTAACTGCACTGCTACAAGAGCAGAAAATAAAATTAAAATACAACTTTGATTATCCCCAACATACAAACATGTATGACACCAGACCCATAAATTTTACACACCATAAATTTCTGCTCATTGGAGCAGACAGTGAAGAGAGTCACAGAGGAAAGAAAAGGCATTGGGAACATGAGGGTCTGTGAGGCCAGGAGGCAGAAAGACATACAGAAGAGAATAACCTAGTTGTACATGTAAATTACTTTTATTGTGGGAAAGCTTGAGAACAGCCCTCCCCTTCTGGAGTCACACCTTAAAACAAGAACTGAAGCAGCACAGAAGCTGCTCCAGGGTAGGATCATCTGAGCAGGCTAATTCAGGACTAGTCACAAAACTCAAAATACAGTTCACCAAGCTACAATCCATGGTAAATATCAAACTATTAAGATCCAAGATTACCAAAGAAAATCAAGCTAAGAGAATTAGTTTCTTTATCAAATTAAATGTTCATTAAAAAGGAAGGAGTCAATTTTGATTCAGCAGAGAACTGACAAGCTTAGCTATTTGGAATAGCAAATATATTTTTCCACTACCAGATTTTACCCTTTTGATTTAAAACGGGTGGGAAAAAAAAAGAGTACGCTGCTTTTTAAATAATTGTTTTTTGCATTTGAATTCATTATTACAAGTAGTTGCTGTATTTAAATTCAAAAGCTAAATCCAAGGCAAGTTTAAAATGAGAATGTTACCATGTTACATGGGGGGAAAAAAGGCACATTCTCCAGAAATATTTTATGAAGTAACTTCTTCAAATTCTTTAGTCAAGACTCCAGAACTGCTTCCTTTGGCTACTTTACTTGAGAAACATATTTTCTCACATGTTTCAGTTATCTGTCATTGGTTCTGCAAAACCAAATTTTTCTATTTCTAAAGCTGCTTATTCCCACAGCTGTGATGGTCATATTGCAATAGATAGAGGGTAGTCAGGTAGAGCTGTTTTGGTTTATGTTTCAACACAGGAAGACAGAAGTTTGTCTAATTTGACCAAAATGTTACCGAGAAACCCAAAGTTTAACATAGGCAAACAGAAGAGAAAGGGAAGATCTTAAACAGCCATTATCAGTTAAAAATGGGCTAAAGGAACCACTGGTCTACCTTGATACAATATTATTTGCTTTAATTTACAAACTGCAATATAAAATATTAACCAGAAGGAAAGAAAAAGAAGCCAAAACCATTCATGCACTTAATCTGTGTTTAAGTGCTGTGTGAAGAAAGCACTACCCTACACTTCCCATGCCAGGAACATAAAAAGGTCTTCCTAGCATTAAAATCCTAGCAGAAATTTCCCACTGTGAAATAACATGTTTGCTTTCACTATGTTATCATCTATGCATGGAATTGGTTCTCAATCAGTAGGTCAAAGCATTATGATGGAAACTATTACTCCTAATTTCCAACCCTACCAGACAATTACAATTTCACATTTATGTACTTCAAAAACCTGTGCTGCTTCTTTGTCAAGTATTAAATTATACTGAAGGAGTGCTCATTCCGCAGGTTTAAATGTTCTGCACGAAGCCAGCAAGCAAGTCCAACCTCACACAATATCAAAAAAATCACTAACACTAAAATTTTCTATCTTTCATACCAGAGAATAGGAAAGGATGGCTCATTTATTTACTTTAACTTTTAGGAAGAACTTTGCTCCAATTGCATCACATCAGAAATGGGTAGTTTATCTTCTGCATAAACATCTCCACCCACAAAGAACTCACACCGCATGGAAGTGACTCCCACTAAGATTAAACACAGAATCCAGTGTTAAATCTGACCTCCAACTGCTCTATTCTCAGATAATTACACAACTGATTTTTTTTTAACACATTGCTGGAGATTGCATTCTGTATTTTTCTGAGGTTGGCTCAGTATATTGCTGCATTAAAGCCTGGCTCTCCTGGCTCTTCAGATCCTGGAGCAGTTATCATCTTGCTTTTATAAATCAAATTAGACTGGAAGTTTCAGGCACTAGTCAGGATTCTATCAAGACAGGTACCATGAAATGCACAGCAAAATCACAGTCACTGTCCAGAACTACTTATAATCTAAACTAGAGGTAGACAGTTTGGCTTCATGCGTGTCCCAACCCCCAAAAATGCGTAAAGAGAATACACATTATTCCTTTCAGATCAGGTACTGACAGACATGCAGCAAGCTTCAAAGTAGACCAGAAGTAAGAGGGAGAGATCCATAGTAAATCCCCTTTCAATTCAAAGAACATTACACAGCCCTAAAACAGACTTGGGTGTTCTGTACTTTCAGGTCAGACACAGTAAATCATGAAGAATGATTTTCAAACCCATTTGTGTAGGTACAGATATATACACTCCATAATCAGTTTTCCAATCGGGATTTGGGGGTTTGCCTTGTTTTTCTTTTAGCACTACTTAAAAAAGAGAGGGGAGTATTACATTAGCATCCCTTACTTAGGATTGAAATTATGTTCAGACATTGTAACCGCATTAAAATTATCAGTCTTATTTAGAGGTATACAGAGCAAGGAACACTGGCTGCTTTCTCAGCTTGAACGAAAGTTTGGCTACTGAAACAGTTACCAACTGCCTCAACTTGCTGTATTTTTAGAACAGATTAAAGTGGTTAGGCAAATAGGACACTAATGTGTCAAAAGAAAAGGGAAAGCAAAGCTGCCACAGTCTTATCTGAGGCCATTTGCCACCTTACATCAAAATCACCTCAATTCTGAAGCTTAGAAACACAATTTTTTGTCATGTAATAGGAAGAATTCTTTTACAGAATTATTTCTCTAAGTAAAACCTGAATACTGATGTGCTACACAGTCTGCAAAAGCCCTCTCTAAATGAAGAGGAATATCAATACATCTCCCCCAGGAGGGCAAAGACTCATACATAACTTTGGGAACACTCAGAGATGTCCATGCATCTTCCACTTTTTGCAAATCACTCAGATAAGGTGCACTGAGTTATGCCAAGTAGAATGAGCAAGATATGACTAATCAATTTGGTGTTCTCACCACAGGGTCCTCACCGCATCCTACCCTCATGATCATGAAAATACATACTTCTCATGCTTGACTTTTTCTTATTGAAAAGTGACCCCAAGTGTACTTGCATCAAGCATGACTACTCCTGGCAAACACTGCATTTCTTACACAGCAAAGATGCAGACTGTCACTGAAGAAAAGTTACAGCTATGTAAAAGTATACAACCAACTGTGGAACGAATGGATTTGTTTAAACAGCACACTGCATAGCTGAGAAATTGGCAATAGAAAAAAGCAGCAGGAAGAGGAAGAGACAAACAGGAAGCAGTTTTTGTAAAGCAGCCAAGTTTAGAAACCTGCAAGATGAAGTGTCTGCCAGAGATCTGGCAGCAGCACAACCATGCAATCGACACAGTACAAGTGACTCTGGGCCAGAGCTGCTATGGAACTGTGCTTACAGCCAGGTTTAAAACAGCCCTTCATTGCTACACTAAATAAAAGGTCATCAAATATCAGCACATTAAGAGCAATACTTTGATCTTCTGTTAAAAGCACATTGAATAGAAACAAGATTAGGGCCACTAAACTATTTCAAATAGTCTCCACAGCCTTGGCTTAGCTCTCAAAAGAAGCTGTAGGAGCACTCCCTTGTTACTGGCCCAATTATACACCTCAATAAAACAGTGACCTGCACAGAAAAATCTCCGGACTAACTGGCCTCTGGTCAGTTCACTTTATGTTCATACAATGGGTCACCTATATTGAAATAAGCTAAACTGAATAAAAAAAACGCACTGTTGCTCCACTAAGGAAGAAGGAGCAATATTTACGTACTTGTGATGTCAGAGTGTCTTCGTTTGAAGACAGGTATTCCTGCTAGGAAAAAAAAAAAAAAGACAAAACAGGAATCTTTCTCCTGCAATGGAGGAAACAAACCTCCTCTCTCCAAATTGCTATATCTTTAGAATTAAAGAGGCTCTCAGGCAAAGCATTTGGTATAGGAATAACAGTTCTTTACTAATGAGTCTAACAAGATGAACAAAATAACAGTAACTATAGTATTAATACCAAACTGGGTTAGGAAACAGTCACAGGTTTTTCTCCGATGCACCTTTCCCAGCGGGGGGAGGTTGATGCGGAGTCTCGAGGGCTGAGGTGTGT
>VZTB01011887.1:121829-146567 GCA_013397245.1 Thryothorus ludovicianus | reverse complement strand
CATTAAATACTTATTTTTATTTATTTTATATATTTATATCTATAGTTTTCTATTTCTTTTTTATTTATATTTTAATCTATATTCTGGGTTTTGATGATGGTGCTACTGCTTTTTAAACTATAAAAATTGACAATACCGACCTCAAAATTGTTAGACA
The DNA here is from genome assembly GCA_013397245.1 of Thryothorus ludovicianus. NCBI lineage: Eukaryota > Metazoa > Chordata > Aves > Passeriformes > Certhiidae > Thryothorus > Thryothorus ludovicianus. The sequence goes on along the minus strand of VZTB01011887.1, from coordinate 146,410 downwards.
TTTTTCCAAATATTTTAATAAACACTAGAGATCAAATAAGGTATTTAGCCTTGATTTAAACACAGAAATGGAAAAGATTTTCTCCTCGATTTAAACCCTTTTCCCCACAAAACCTCCTCTTTCTGATGACACTGGGATGGATTGGGAAGACGAAATCAAAAGATGAAAAGGAATTTCCCTGTGCCCCCCCCCGCCCCAGGTGCGTTCTCTGCTCTGCAGCGCTGCCCCTGGCGCCGGGCTCGTCCCTGCACACCTTTGAGCGATGCTGCAGGTACAGCCCAGCCCGTGAGGTGCCCTCACCTTCACTCCTTGAGGAACGCTCTGGAATCACCCCTCGGCTCCCCCTCGGGCAGCTCTTTGCCGCAGGTGCGCAGGTGACAACACACCCTCCTCATCCTCACTGACCACACCTGAGGCTGCCGCTCCTCAGGAGGGTGGGGCGCCGGAGGGGTGTGGGACCACAGACCTAGGGTTGGAGCCAGAGGTGAGGGCTGGGGCCAAATAGCTCCCTAGGATGTAGTGGCCGGAACAGAGGTTAATAAAATAGAGAAAGCTCAACAGCTTTTTGTATTTTACACACACACTCATTACAAAAGTCACATTTTTTTAATAGTTAAAATACCAGGGGAAGTCAGGAGTGAGCTTCATACAGCATCCCACCTTTAGGGATTTATCAGAAGTCTCAGGTTCTTTCATCTCCTCCAAACACTTGGGAAAGCCATTTTTAACCAAACTCCTTGCAATTTTCCCATTTGAACAAAGCAAGCGCTGGCAACGACCAACAAGTGAAAAGGAAAGCAGAATATCATAGAGAAATAGCGGGATGGCTGCTATGACTAGAGCACTGGAATGGAAAGGTTTAGGCTTTTTAGGAAAGACAGACTAGGAGGACAAGAAGGGGCTGTAGGCCCCTGTGGATATGGAATTCTCCCTGGGGTAGTATGAGGAGCCAGGTGAGAGCTTGTGGGTGAAGATTAAGGGGAGGGCAGGGACAAGGATATCAGGGATAACAGAAAGGGCTTCCATCGATACGTTTCAAGCAAGAGTTCGGATAATGTGCGCACTCTCCAGAAGAAAACGGGAAACCTGACTACCCTGGACAAAGACTCGGGTTCTCAAGGACTTCTGTGCCTCAGTCTTCAATGGCAAGTGCTGCAGCCATGCTGCCCAAGTTGGGAAAGGCAAATGCAGGGATTCAAGACCATCTAAGGAACCTGAACATGCTCAAATCTGTGGGACCTGAAGAGATACATCCCCAGGTCCTGAAGGAGATAGCAGAAATTGCTAAGCTATTAACCATCATTTTTTTAAAAATTGTGGCAAGAAGTCCCCAATGACTGGAAAAGAGGAACTCTAACCTCCATTTGTAAAAAGGGGAAAGCAGAAGACCTGGGGAACCATTTCTACCCAGAGCAATGGTGACAGTGCTGCACAGCCAAATGGAGCTGTCTGGCTCTACAAGATCCTCTACTTCCATCACCCTCCTCCTCACTGGCTCCACAGGACAGCTGCTGCCCAGCTCTGGAGATTGATGGACATTTCCCAGACATTTCATGGGCAAAGAAGTGGTGAGGATGTGTTGTGATGGTGCGGGACCTGAGTAGGACATACACAACATGGAACAATAAAGGCTGGAGAACATGCTGAGTTGGGCAGGAAGAGTTCAATTTCTTCCAAAGGCCCTGTGGTTTGGATTTGTGCTGAAAAGACTTGACAGCCCAGGGTTGTTTCAATGAGTGCTGAATGTCAAGGCCTTTGCTGCTTCTCACACCATCCTGCCACCAAACAGGGTGTGTTGCATGAGGAGCTGGGAGGAGATAAACTCTTCAGAAGGGAAGGAGAAGCACTGGGTATATATATGTATATATACCCTGTATATGAGGGAGTGTTTTGACTGTCTAGGAATTGACAGTGTGATGAAAGAGTCAAGAGTTGATCAGTAAGAATCAGAGGAAGAGCATTCTGCTCTTGTGGAAATCATCCAGAGGTAAGGCTGCTAGGCAGATTGGTAGATCCCAGGGTCCTTTATTCTACCCTTAAAGCAGGGTGTAACGAAGTCTCCTGGATTGACCAGAGCATTCCTTCTATGACAAAGTGACCTGCTTGGTGGGAGATGGACAGGATGAGGATGATGTTTACCTAGGCTTCTGCTAAGCCTTTTACACCATTCCCCAAAGCACACTTGTGGAGAAATTTGCTGTAAAAAAGGATCTGCATGGCCAGACCCAGAGGGTGGTAATCAGCTGGAATCCAGTCACCAGTGGGGCTCCCCTGGACAGAGAAATAGTGGGATGAGACAGCACTGAGACCACTCCTGTTTCTATCAGTGACCTGGAGGAGGGGACTCTCAGCCAATCTGTAGAGGACAGGATCTGCCAGGGGACAGGAAGACTACAGAGGGATCTGTAGAGGCCCAGAGATTGGGCTGTCCCAGGCAGTTCCTGAAACTCCTGCTCCCCCCAGCGACTCATTCTTACTACATCCTTCTTCTCAACTGGGTCCAGCACCGCCGCCACCACTGGGACTCGAGGCGGATGCCGAAGCACCGGCGGCGCTGAACGTGGCGTGTCTGCCAGGCTTCCAGGTATCTCCGAAGGCGGGCATGAAGCTGCCCCAGGAACCTTCCAGCAGCAGTGCTGGTGCTGCGTTCCAGCTCCATCGAGCTGCTGCTCCTGCTGCTGCTGCTGCTACTTTCCAATACAATGGGATTCATGATCACCACTAGTCTAGGGAGCAACCTGGCTATCGCCACAGATCTTCTGCGTTGCATTACCACGGAGCTGTTGCTGCTACATTGTGTTATCTTCTTACATTTGTCCTCTTCTGTCACCTTGCTCATTTCTGGCCTTGCCAACTCCACTCCAAGGCACTGGGGACGCTCTCTGGCCCCCAGCAGCTTTGGCACAACATGTAGATCAGCATGGACCACCATGCCACTCCCCCTGCCCCATCGCCACTGGGCGAGCTGTGCCTCCAGCTCCTTGCGGTGCTCCTCGAACAGCGCCTGCGAGTCCCGGCAGCTCCGGATGAACCTCGGGAAACGCCTCCCGGAGCTCATGGAGCAGCGTGGGGAGCTGCCATGGGGCAGCTCCGTGCCTGCTGATCTCTGTGCCGTGTCCACGATGCTCTGCCCCTCCAGCCGGCCTCTCGCTGTGCCTGGAGCCTTTGAGTTCTGACGGATCCTCTGCAAGAACCACAGATGGGTGAAGAGCAGCTCCCCAGAATGCTCCACACTGTCATGTCATGCATGCCACACCAACACCCCCAAACCCACACGGCGCAGCCCAGCCCATGCAGCTGATCAGACACCACTTACCCACAGACACTTGTCCTGTAGCATGACAGTGGCCAGGATGAGCTGCAGCACCACCATCGTGATTGCCACCAGCTCACCCGTGGTGAAGATGTTGAGGAACTCCATGGCACTGTCTGTAGCACTACAGGTCACCAGCATAGGTTGGTGAAGAGGCTCTCCAGAGACCTGCGGGGTTCCAGTGGGGGGAATCCAACCCTGGAGTGGTGGCAGAGGCTGAGGCTGTTGTCTGCCAAGACACTGCCCAGCTGTGTCTGCTCCTGTGGGGACCCTTTTGTAGCCTGGCAGTCTGGCAGAGTCCCCTGTGTGACATCATGGGGCAGCCAGAACCTTCTTTGTGACAGTGTGGGGCACTCAGAAATCCCATTGTGACAGTGTGGGGCAGGCAGAGCCCCCTTTTGGATACCCAGGAGCCCAAAGGAGCCCAAGGCAGAGGCCTAGCTGCCTTAGGCACAATGATCATGCAATTCACATTGCCCTGCTGTAATCCTTCAGCATTCTTTAAGTCAGTAAGATCATAACACTTTCATTTGACATCATGAATTGTTTTTCAGTTGTTGTTGGATCTGTAATTGCTGGGAGCGGGAGGAAGTTAACCACTCCACAAAATAAAACTCTTTTGAATAGATGATTTGTCTCAATTTCATGAGCCGCCATAACACAAGGGTAGTGATCATGGCCCCATACTGGGCACTGGTGAGGTCAGACCTCGAATCCTATATTCAGTTTTGGGCCTGCACAACAGTAAAGACATGGAGGTTGCTGGAGTGTGTCCAGAGAAGGGCAGTGGAGCTGGGGAAGGGTCTTGTGCTTTAACCCCAGCTGGCTATTCACTAAGGAAAAAAGTGAGAAAGAAACCCATAAGATGAGATAATTTAATAAATAGAAACAAATTCCAAAAGTATTGGATGAGAGAAAAGAAACAGAGAAGAAAAACAAATGAAGTAAATGTTAACAATTTTTCTGCACCCGACAACTCATGTGCAGTCAAGTCATACAGTCATCATGGAATCACAGATTGGTTTGGGTTGGAAGGGACCTTAAAGATCATCAAGAACCACCACCTTGCCATAGGCAGGGACACCTTCCAGTGGACCAGGTTGCTCCAAGCCCCATCCAACCTGGCCATGAACACTTCCAGACAAAGGGATGGGGCAGCCACAGCTTCTCTGGGAACCTGTGCAGGGCCGTACCACCCTCACAGGGAAAAACTCCTTCCCAATATCTCACCAATCCTTGCCCTCTGGCAGACGGAAGCCATTACCCCTTGTCCTGGCACTCCAGGCCTTTGTCCAAAGTTTAGTTGCAGCTCTCTTGAAGTCAGGGGCTCTAAGATCTCCCTGGAATCTTCTCCTCCCCAGGCTGAACACCTCCAGCTCTCTCTGCCTTTCTCCAGGACAGACAGGCTCCAGCCTTTGTGCATCTCTGTGGCCTCCTCTGGACTCATTCCAGCAGCTCCACATCCTGAAGAACCAAATGCCATCCAGAGGGACCTGGACAGGCTCAAGAAGAGAGCCCATGAGAATCTCATGAGGTTTAACAAGACCAAGTGCTGGTGCTGTGTGTGGATCAGGACAACCCCCAGTATCAAACCAGGCTAGGGGATGAAGAGACAAAGAACAACCCTGGCCAAGAAGAACTTGGGTATGATGTGAATGAGAGGCTGGATATACCCTGGGCTGATCCCACAGTGTGAGCAGCAGGGGAGTTAGGGGATTCCTCACTTCTGCCCTGCTCTGGTAAGGTCCCACCAGCTGGGGTCCCAGCACAGGAAGGATGTGGAACTGCTGGAGAGAGTCCCAAGATGATCAAAAGGATGGAGCATCTCTATGCTATGAGGAAATGCTGAGAGAATTGGGATTGTTCAACCTGGAGAAGAGAAGCTTTGGAGTGACCTAATTGTGGCCTTTCAGTACTTGAAGGGAACCAACAAGATGGAGAGAGACTTTTTAAGGGCCTGGAGTGACTGGACAAGGGAGAATGGCTTCTCACTGAGACAGAGTAGGTCTATATTGGATATTGGGAAGAAATTCTTCCCCGTGAGGCTGGTAAGGCCCTGACACAGGCTGTCCCAAGAAGCTGTTGCTGCCCCATCCATGAAAGTATCCAAGGCCAGATTGGATGTGGCTTGGAGTAACCTGGTTTAGTGGAAGGTTTCCCTAACCATGGTAGGGAGGTAGAACAGGATGATCTTTAGAGAGCCTTCCAACACCAACCACACTGTTCTTCACGTCTAAAGACTACTGGTGCCAGCTGCTTTTGAGGTACTTTATTTACAGCAACACAAAGAGTCGTAAAAATGCAACAGGTGTGAAACCCTTGCAGTAATTGTCCCTCCTGATCCCACTTTCACAAATGCATTCTGGATACAAAGCCTTTGTGGAAATCTGTGCTGCTTTTGGACCTAGAGTGAACAGATGTCTCCCCACAGTGCAGTAGGAAGGTTCAGCCCTGCTCAGTCCCACTCAGTGATTGATCAGGATGCTGCTGAGGCTCAGCAAGACAGGCTCTGGGTTCAAGTGTGTCCCAAAGGAAAAGCAGTTTCCACCACCACCAATAACCAACAGCTCCTTCTCATTTGGCAGAAAGACAGTGCTATGATTATGTAGCATTAATGGCCACTCCAGGTGCTCCTGAAAAAGGAAAGGAGATTTTGAACATCCAAGATTTCAGGCGGTCCACCGTACCACTCATGAATGTGAGCAAGAACAGATACGTAGAGAATACAGGAACAAGAAACTCCTGAGGTGTTACTCCTCTACTACACCCACCCATCCACCAACTTGCAGTTCAGTGAGTTTTTAATGAGAGAAAATGTCTTTGTACTCCCTGAATCTTAATGCTTTTCCACCCAAGAAGGTAGCCAGTCAGTTTTTGATTCAACGTAAAACTTTGGCATTCATGGCCTGTGACAAGGATATAACTATATAACTGGTAGGTTCAAAAACCTCGAGAGTTTCACCTAAGTCAAAGCAAACACCTCATAAGCAAAGGAAGACACCAATCCATCTGCATCTGCTTATTCAGGGTAAACAAAAAAGTTATATTCTTTTAGGTACAACTTTACTATAACTGTAGCTATCCTCATTGATGTCCAACAACAGCAGTCTACTTTATCTGAAGGCTATGAGGTCACTTATAAGTTTTGCTACAGACAGTAACTGAAAACTAAGCCACAATTAAACATGTTTCATGCTTTTATACCCTCAGCAAAATGCTGTGAGTGCACACATGCTGCCCACTATAAAAACCTGACCTGTCACAAATTCTAGTTTCGCCAATGAGAGATTTCATATGTACAGTTATCAAAAGAAAAGTTGTTTCTTTACATAAAGATAAATAAAAACTTGTCAAGCAAAAGAAATGTTCTTATAGAGTCACAGAATGGTTTGGGATGGTCACCCCCCTGCACTGGGCAGGGACAACTTCCACTAGACCAGGTTGCTGCAAGCCCAATCTAACCTGGCCTCGAACATTTCCAGGGATGGGGCAGCCACAGCTTCTCTGGGCAGCCTTTGGCAGTGCCTCACCAAACTCTTCATAAAAATTTTCATCCATATACCTTGTTTGAAGCTACTGTCCTTTAGATAAAAACCATCACCCCTTGTCCTATCACTACAGGCCCTGCTATAAAGTCTGTCCCCATCTTTCTTATAAGCTCACCTTTAAGTACTGTAAGGGGCTCTAGGGTTCCCCCAGAGCCCTCTCCCTCTCTCTCTTAAGGCTGAACAACCCCAACTCTCTCAGCACATCCTCACAGGTGATCAGCTCCAGCTCTCTGATGATCTTGTGGCCCTTCTATGGATTTCATCCCACAGATCCATGTCTTTCTTTTACTCAAGGCAGTATTATCTGAGATGAGGGTTACTCAGAGATGTAGACCAAGTTTTGCCCAGAGCATGCCAAAATCCTGCTGTGTGACACCACCTGTATGACTGTTCTTCAGTGATTCACAGAAGAAAGTCACCAAATAGTTATAAATAGTTATAAATAGCTAAAGCTGGAAAGGTCCTCCAGGCATCATCCACTCCAACAATCTTTTCAAAGGAGGCTCAACTCAAGCAGGCTTTTCAGTACCTTGCCCAGTCAGGTTTCAAATATCTCCAATAATGGATATATGACAGCCTCTCTGAGCAATCTGCTCAGTGTTCAATCACCCTTACAGGAAGTTTTTATGCACTTTTCACCAAGAAGTTCTCAATGAAATTATACCACAGACCTCCATAAACACTAAGTTAGCCTCTGGTTTATCTGTTCCTTTCCTCCACAGACAAGCTGAAGTGACTCCGCTTGTGCCCATTTCAGTTCTGCTGCCCCTTGTCTGATACAGATCAGCTCCACGTTCCAGTCTTCTGCACATTCCATCTCTCCCTCTCTTAACACTGCTCCGTTCTCTGTGCTGGGTAACAGCACTTTGGAATTACATCCTAACTCTCAATAAAGTTATCATGTTCCTTCCTAGGATGCTGCTTACCCAAAAGGAAAATTTCCATACTTACCACATTAATCACATAGTCCAAGCACAGACCAGTCATTAAGTCAATGACAGTGATGCCTGGCACAGAGGATGAGTGAAACCACACTCCACCAACGAGCAGAAGCTTTCCTTCATGCACATGTGCAGTATGTGAATACCTGAGTTCAAAATGAGATTGAACTCCATTAGCAAGGGAGGCTGGTAGAGACAGGCTGCAGATTCTCTGCTGAATGCTCTGAGCAACCTGGCTAGTTGAAGATGCCCCTAACTCAATGCAGGGAGTTGGACTAGCTGGCTTTTAAGAAACCCCTTCCAAATCAAACTATTTTATGGTGTTATGAATGCCTTCTGCTTACCTTGGGACAAGAGGAGGGTGTGTCTCTATTGTCTGCCACTGAAAGCCACGTTCAAGCTCCCTCAGAAGGAAAACTGAGCCCAAGGGCTGCTCAGCTGCTCCCAGACCTCCTGCAATCAGCACACCTCCTTCCCAGCTGCAGGCACTGTGAGAGTGGCGGCTCTCTGGGACTGGACCCTCAACAGCAATCTAAACAAACACAAGTCCAAGGCTGAAGTTTGCCAAGCGAAGTGTCTGCTTAATGTCCAGGCTTTTAAATGCCTTCTCTGTAGCTGAGATTTTGACACCCAACCTTCTCCATATGTTCCTCCAGGGACTGGAACGTGTTTCCATTTGCAGTCTCTGGCCCTCAGTACATTCAATATAATCAGTCTTTAGAGGGTTTATTCCCACACATTTATTAGAGGTTACTTTATCTGCATTCTTGCATGCTGCTTTCTGCTTAAGACATACACCTGGGAACTACAAGTTTCTTCAGAAACACATGGACTAATGCAGTGACCAGCAAAGCAGGTGATCAGTTGCTCAAACTACAGAGCAGGATAAAAGGCTCAACTGCAGGACTAAAATCCAGAAAGACAAACTTTAGTGCAAGCACTAAAGGAAAAAATGTAAGATTGGACATGAAAGGAACATCACAGAAAATAAGTGGAGAAAAATTTGGAGGCCACTTGGTCCATACCTTTCCCCTAAAACAAGTGAAACTGTATCTGTTATCATCTGGATGGATGGATCTTTATATAAAAAGTCTGCAGAGAGAAGAATTTCTCAGCTCTTTAGTCTATTGCAGACTCATCTAGCTTCACAATCAATAGCTTCCCTTAGTGTCCAGCTGATTCCCTGTACTACTCAAAGTTAAAATGAAGAACAATTTTTGTCCTTTCTGCAGCATTACTTTAGATATTAGAAGATTTATTTCTATAGTGAATCTTCTCCAGATTCAATAGCTAGAAGACCTTCAAAACCTTCCCCTGTGAGGTATATGGCCTGGTCACTCTTGTTGCATACCTCTACACAGGTGTTTTACACCGTCCACCTATTTTTCAGCAATAAGCTTTGGGTATTTTACAGTTCTGCTGAGATTAAGAACACTGTAAAAAATAAAAGAATTCATGTGCCTACCTGATAACATTCCTGGTTACATATCTGAAGATACAGAGTAGGCTCCCCACGACAGTGGGATATTTACTCACGCTTAGCTTGTGACCTCCTGCAATTACACATTTCTCACCACCTAACTGTGCTATGTGCGAGGTCGGGCTCAAAGAGTTATGGTAGATAGAGTTACATCAGGCTGGTGGCCAGTAAGTAAACGAGGGAGTAAGTCCTCTTCCACTAAATTTCCTTTTATGACACATTCAACAATCTAATTGAAGCAAACCAGAAGATGTGAAGGTGGTTTTGATTGCAGCCAAGCTTTTTATACTGTCTCCAACAGTACCCTTCCACAAAAATGTCCAGCTCACAGCTAGACGTCCATGACAGGAGAGGTGAGAGAAGACAGAGACAATACATTCTCAGTAGCATGCAGCAACAGGGCAGGAGGCAATGGGCACCAATTGTATAGAAAAAAAATACACTTAAACATAACCACCCCTCATATTGTTCTGTCAGGGTGGTCAAGTACTGGAATAGGTTGCCCAAAGAGATTGTGGAGTCTCCTTCTATGGAGATAATCCCACCTGGACAAAACACCAAGCAATCTGCTCTAGTTAGATGTGTTTTAAGGAAGAGTGCTGATTAGACCTCCAGGTGTCCCATCCAACCTCCACCATTCTGTAGAGACTGTATCTGACTAAAAAGCTGGGTGTTTAGAAGTCAGTTCTAACTCTCATCACCACAGAGTACATTCTTACCGCAGTGCAGGAGAGCTCTGGAGTGTGCAGGAAATACCAATCCCCAAGCACAGGCTCCAGAGCGGAGCGGCCACCATACACAAACAGGTACTGCTCACCTATGGAAACAGTGGTAACAGAACTTAGAATCTTGTATGCCACAAAAGCAAAAACTTCTGTTTGCATAGAAGGGAAGCTGACAAAAAGGGTGCAACAGTACTTTGGGTAGATGTCAAGGACATGCACTCACTGCACTATGCCCTGACCTTTCACTGATTCAGAATGGGCTGTGCAGATACAACCAGTGTTGGTCACTTTCTTCAGCTACAAAGCATTATCAAGGCAAAAATAAGATGAAACAATACAGTCTGACAAAGACAAAACCCAATGTATTATTAATAAAAATTTATTTACTCATTTAGCATTTGTTTTTTTGATATAAAATTCTGACTGGAAGGCTGAATGCTAAACTATGCTACAATGCTAATCAAACACTGCTCCACAAATGGAAAGTGTGCTCCAGCCTAGACAAACAACTGCTTAACAGTTCCCTTCTGCTCCCCTCAAAGATTTCCCTGCCAACTGCAGGAATGGGACACCTTAGGCAAGGACAGTTTTCAGCTCCTGAATGCCACTGCTTAAGCTTTTGCCCCTTACAACCAGGATCTTTTAATAGACCAACCTTTAGCTTGTTATTTCAGGGCCTGATTCTAGAGCATTTCTACTGAGCATTTGTCAATTGCTACTAGAAAAGTTAACATTTCTTCTGAATGACTTCTGGATAAAGAACGAGGGATCCTATTCCCCAAAAAATATCCTTCAGAGAGCAAAACTTATTTCTGGTGTGATCAAGCACGAATACCTTCAGCCATAGATGATCTCAAAGAATCAGTCTTCCAGAATGGATTACCGTAGGTTTTAATCCTGCTTGCCACTGAGGATTATGTAAATAACAAAATAAAAAATTACCATATTTCAAGTGTCAAGAAGAGATCTCAAAGCCTCTTAATTTCTTTCCTTCTGTCAGGCTTGAGGAGTAGTCAATATGAACTTCATGAAGTTCAACAAGTTCAGGTGCAAGATCCTGCAAACCTACAGCCATTTCCACTCTTTCCAGGCTTTTTACCTTTGAATGTAATTTCAGTTGTGCTGTGTCTCCAACGCAAAGCTGCTGCTTCAGCAGGAGGCTGCAGACTCACAAGCTCCACTGCAACGCTATCTGGGCCTGAGGCATTACAGGTTTTGGGGAACTTCAGCCACAACGTTCCCAAGCCTGTGCTTGATGGGGATCTTCGTCCTCCTACCACCAGGGCCAGAGTGTCAGAGAGACAAGACACAGTATGGTACAACCTCTCACCTGTGGAGATACAAAATGTCATGGTTCACACAGGTGTTTTTTCCTAGAAATTTATAATCATTTAAGTTGGAAAAGACCCTTAAAGATTATCAAGTCCAATCATTCCTGCAGCACCCTCAAGGCCAAAACTAAAACATGTCCCCAAGAGCCACTTTCACTCGGCCTTTAAATCCTTTCAGGGATGTGGACTTCACCACTACCCTGGGTAGCCTGTGCCAGGCATGGATGACCCTTTTCTTAGAGACATTTTTCTCAATATCCAGCCTAAATCTCCCCTGGCACAGCTCGAAGCCATTTCCTCTTGTCCTGTGCTTTGTCTCCTGGGAGGAGAGGCTGACCTCCACCTGGCTAGACCCTCCTTTCCGGTAGTTGTAAAGAGTAAGAAGCTTCCCCCTGAGCCTCCTTTTCTTCAGACTTTTCTTCAGGCCCAGTTCCCTTGGCCACTACTACAATGAGCTTAAAGCAGTGGTGGATGAGGGAAGAAAAACAAATGTCACCTACCTGGACTTGTACAAAGCATTTGACACTGTCCCACCCAGCATCCAGTCTCTAAACTGGAGGGACAAAGATCTGAAAGATGGACCATTCCATTGATTAGGAATTGGCTGGGTGGCCTTACTCAGAGTTGCAGTCACCAGCTCAGTGTCCATGTGGAAACCAGTGATGAGTGCTGTTCTACAGGTCTCCATAGAGACCAGCACTACTTGACATCTTTGTTGTTGACAGGGACAGTGGGATCGAGGGCACTTCCAGCACATTTGCCAATGACAAGGAGCTGGGGGCTCTGGTCACACTGCAGGGGAGGGATGGGGCACCCAGAGGCACCGGGACAGGCGGCAGAGCTGGGACTGGGCCAGCCTCAGGCACCTCAGCAGGACCAAGGGCAAGGGGCTGCAGCTGGGCTGGGGCAACCCCAGCACAAAACCAGACTGGTCAAACAATGTATCAAAAGCAGCTCTGAGGAGAAGGACTTAGGTCATTTGTGGACAAAAGGTTCAGCATGACCCAGCAGGGTGTGTTCACAGCATAGAAAGTGAACCATGTACTGCACCAAAAGATGCGTGGCCAGCAGCTCGAGGGGGATGATTCTCACCATCTGTGCTGCTTTTCTGAGACTCCACCTGGAGGTCTGCATCCAGGCCTGGTGGCCCCAGCACAATAAAGATATGGAGCTGTTGGAAAAATTCTAGCTTGATAACAGGGCTAATACCCCGCTGTTCTGAAGCCACGCTGAGTGTGGGCTGTTCAGCCTGAAGAAGTGAAGGCTCCAGGCAGACCTTAGCACCCCTTCTAGTGCCTAAAGGGACTCCAAGAGAGCTGGAGAGGGACTTTGGAAAAGGGCCTGCAGTGACAGGACAAGGAGGAACAGCTTCCCACTGCCAGAAGGCAGGGTTAGATGGGGTATTGGGAAGAAACTCTTCTCTGCGAAGATGGTGAGGCCCTGGCACACGTTGCTCAGAGAACTGGCTGCCATTTGTCTCAATTCCACATCACGCTGGATAGGGCTCTGATTAACCTGGTCTACTGGAAGGTGCCCCTGCCTATGGCAGAGGGTTGGAGATAGATGATCTTTAAGTCCCTTGCAAGCCAAACCATTCTATAATTCTATGACTCCAGTCCCTCAATGTCTGTCTTTCTGTTAGAGGTCCAGAACTGGATATGGCACTCAAAGTGTCTCTGCAGTGCCCAGCAGAGGGACAATCACTGCTCTGGGCCTGTGGCCACACTAGGCTGGTACCAGCCAGGTGCCATTTGCCTTCTTACACACCTGGGCTCAGGTGCAACCACTGTCAAACAGAACCCCCAGGTCCTTTTATAGCTTTCCAGGCACCCTGCCCCCAGCCTGGGGCACTGCATGGGGCTGTGGTGACCAAAGGGCAGGATCTGGCATTTAGCAACCAGAACCTTCAGAAATCTGTGACTGCCAGCACTGCACCATGACATCACTTTTTCACTAGAATGACTTTCACTTTTAGCACAAAGGTAGCCCTTGCACTTGCCATTGGTATGGGAACTCACCCCATCTTTTGTCAGGAATATTCTGTGTCACACAGACAGCTTCCCAGCAGCCTGCACGCTTACTCAGCACATGGAAACTTCTCATGCGGCAGTGTTGTCCATCCTCCTCCCCAAAGCCTCCCGTGGTAAGAATCATGTTGGGTTTTATAAGAACAGAGTGGTGACCATAACGTTTCAGGCCAGGAATTCCTGAGAGCCTTGCACATACTGCTGCAGGGACACTCCCAGCCACCCCAACAGGACCAGCATGACGAGGAACTGCAAGCCAAAGAGAAACAAAGAATTTATGCACAAATACAAACCAAGGACTACATTTTAAGTAAGAGATTAAGCATGTCGCCTTTTCAAGGTGACCACTCATCTTTTCAAGAAGAAAAAATGGAGAAGCAAGCTGACAGTCACACAGATAATCTGACATGCCCTAGAAATCAGGATGTAATGGTTAAAACTACTACTGTACCAACTCTAACTTCTACTCTGTTCACTCAGCTCCTGCAATTCTGAGAATCCTTTCATGGGGTGGATGTAAGACAGGCCAAGCAAGTGCAGCATCCTGAACTGCTGCAGCAAGATATGAATCACTGTAGTACCTTCAAAAGGAGCAGCTGTCTGATCAAGACAATATTTGGCTACATGAACAGCAAAGAACAACAGAAAAAGGACAAACACCTGGAAGCTAATTTCAAAATTTCTTGCCAGATTTTGATCATACCTTCACAGAAGCACTGAAAAAACATTCTGAAGCATGAAAAGTAATCTTTAAATTACAATGGCCCTACTATAGGAGAGTATTTCCAGGTATCTAAGTATCTTCTCTCTAAATATCATATCGCTTAGCACGAAGCAAACTTTCATCACAGGACTCCAGCTCATCTACACATTGTTTTCTTTTAATCAGTTTGGAATCTGTGTCTTCTTTGTTTTAATCAAGGGCTTTACGCTTGTGTTGTAAGAGATAATGAAGTGGAGGAGGATCAGGTCACAGTCCATTTCTTGTATGCCATAATCAGAAAAATTGCCTGTACTGTTCGTTGCTTTGTACAAGACCCTTTATCATTTACTTTACCATTTGATGAAGTAAGAAATTTCATCTCCTTGGACTTAAATATCTTTTTACAGACTGATCTTTTAAAGACGGAGGAGATTTTTCATGTCACAAAACATACTTATCATGATCTCTTTAGAAGATTTAGTACTTGCACTCTCTTGAACTGGGACCCAAGTTTATCTGAAAGGACACCTGGGGGCATTTTTTGAAATTAAAGACATATCTTTTGCATTCCCAGTAAAATATATCTTACCATGGACAATTTAGCAGACTTTGAAGGCTTTTGCTATCAGTTTTCAATACAACAGACACAGCAGTAGAAATACCCTAATGCTTTCTCTAATTAATCTAATGTCTTGACTGTAATGAAGTCCATTAAGCAAATGTTAGATTTTTTTTCTTAATTTGAGGATAGATACTATACCCTTAGAAACCTTCAAGGATTTAACTTAAGGACCAGTGGCAATCACACAGTACATTAAAACACACCCACGTTCATTTAGCTTCAATTTTGCAACATCTCCAAATTTAATTGAGACACAACACATGGATTCAGTGGCCTCGTTGGCCTCAGGAATGCCATCCTTCTTTATTCTTTTTCAGCTGCTTTTCTTGCTCTCTAGAACACAGATTTCAACTTTCTCTTGAAGTTGCAACTACTTGTGGTACTATGCTGTGAACACGAGTGATATAAAACAGGTTAAAAATAACCTGATTTCTACCCTGAAAAGGAAGCAAGCAGTCAAAACCAGGAATTTCTTGGACTGCTACTGCCACCAAATCCTTTTTATCTTAGAAACACTATCTTGGTCTTAGCTTTTCCCCAGATGTACCACTTTTCTTCCATCTAAAAAAAGTGACATACAAATTAAAAAGCATTTCAGAAACAGAAATACAACAGGTACAATTGCACCCACAAGGTACAAGAAAGCAAAGCACAGCTTCATGTGAGGCTTCTGAGTGGTCTGCTGGACAGAGCAGTATAGAAACAAAACAACCTTTTGGGAGCTGGAAGGAGAGAATGGTTTAGAGAGCTGTATGTGGAGGGAACCAGGAATAAATTTGAAAGGGAGATCCCAAAAACAGGAGGAGGAGCAGGGTAGGCTGGCATTGCAGCCATGCACTGGAGGGGCTCATTTTACAAATTACAAGCTGTTTGGACTGAGAGGTTCAACAAACTGAAAGAATGGAAGTGACCAGAACCAGCAGTGTTAGGCCATGACCTTGGCCTTAGTTTGGACAGCAGAACTACTATGGAGGAGTGGAGAAAGCTACCAGACAGCAGCATTCCATCTGCCCTTTCCAGGATTTCTATGTCTCCTAAAGCCTCTCAGAGATGCCTACATGAGATAAAAGAATATTGTGAAAATTACTTGGTGTGTACCTGTCACACTGGGTAACAACGGAGTCCAGAAAGGCTCCATCCCCTTTGATGCAGCCAACACAAAGTAATGAGAACATTTCAGATGCCATTCCTGTAGCAAGCCCAAAGTAAAAAACATATAAACAAACAAACAAACCAAGAAAAAAAAGCACCAAACAAAAAGCAATCCCCTTCAAAATCTTACAGCAAACAGTAGTAAGGACCTCAGAACAGTCAGAGTGACCAAATCAAATATCAACAGCCTAGCACTGCTTCCATCAATGGTCAAAATCAGAGAGATAAAGCTGAACTGGAGAAAGAACTGGTGGGTAAATCCCTCTCTCACTCCAACTTTCAAAAATTTACAGCCCAGGGATCTTCTAAGCAAGAATCTGTGTCTTTGTATTGAATAATCCTCGATGGACTTTTCATCCATGAACCTACACAGTTGTTCTTTAAACTCAGGTAAACTTTTAACGTGCCTAACATGCATCCCATAGCTTAACCATGTGTTGCATGGGAAAGTTTTCCTTTTAGGAACCAGCTTCCCTTTTTGCTTCTCAGTTCTTATCATAAAAAAGAGCGACGTCTATACCAGAGGGATTAAGGTTTCTTAAAGTTCATGGAATATAAGTGATTGCAAAGAAATCACAAATGTTAAAAGGTGCAACATGGTCTGTGCTGGACAATAATATATCATTTTCAATCTGGCCTTGGAAACATTGTGAGGCAGAAGCACAAGCAAAAGGAATGTACAGGAAGCGAGTAGCAATGAGAGTTCACTCTGGCTTTTTTGCACATCAGGGAATTGAGTGTGTTCATTCCTGTGGGGTGGGATATATTCAGCCAAATACGTAACTAGGAAGCACAAATATGAATTTAAAAGGCACAAGAACTCATGTTATCAGCTTCACTGCCCCAACTCATACTAGAAGTAAAAAGCATCTTTTGAAAAGTGACATCCAGAAATTAATGTAAATACTGAAAGTGCAAGAACCCACTATTATTCCCTAAGCCAATTATTCTAAAAATGGTTTCCCTGCACACTGGGTGTCTCTTTTACATTTCTGACCTAATTTGACCAAGCTTGTTTACAGTAAGACCTGGATCTTACTTAATCTTTCTCTTAAAGGCAATTGTAGAGCTCTCTGTTATCACATTGTTCACTCCTATGCATGTTTCCATGGACTCATGCACATGACCCTCCTCTACAAGGAAAACAATACCAAGTCTTGACCTCCCCACTGTATGAGCAAGAGCCTTGACCTACAATTCTAGCAGACATTTCTAAACCACTTAGCAAACCTGCCACCACTTTCAGTCACCACTTCTGCATTCATACAGCAGAGTAAATACTACCATTTTGGCAAAATAAATTCAAGAACATTCAACTGTTTCCATATTGCAGTAGTTTCTATATTATTGTAATTCTAAAATTATAGACAGAGAACCACAAAATCGAAAGGGACTTCTAGTAAGTAAACCACAGGATATTTAGTTCAAAGTAACTTACTACCTCGCACTTATCTTCACTTCTAGACTTCAAAGAGTCAGAAACTTTGCCGGCAGTTAACATAAAAATTGCAAAGAACAGAGTCATAGCTGAATTTCAATCATTAATACAGAAATGGTTGTACAAAGTCCGATCAAAAAATATCTGAAATTAATGACTTGTATCCAACAATAATAAACAACATAATCTAATGGAAATGGAAATGGAAGAGAGCAGGACAAGTGCATCTGCTTTCCCCAGGAATGCTCTCAACCAACTGCAGCCAGGAACAGCACATCAGGTGTATATTTATATATTCTGTAATTATTAATGGATTTCTCTTTCATTAAAGTAATTGTCCCTTGAATCCATGCCAACTTTTAGCATGTACAGCTTCTTTTATACTACCAGGTAGTTTGCTATGACAAGCCTGTCTCCTTGAGAGACTGCTCACAGGAAGGAAGAAATATGCAGTTTTTCTAAGATCAAGCAGAGTCTTCTTCCCATGCTGCTTCACCAGGAGCTCCCCATGGCCTCTGTGTTAACTGAGCTGATCCAAGGTCCCCTCTACCTCCATGAACACCTGCGCCTCAGCAGCTCTGTACAACACTGCAACCACAAGAAACTGCAAATACCTTGTGATATCAAAGCCAGGTCCTGATCTGCAGAATAAAGGAGGGTTACCTCATACTCATCAAAAGGCTCCAGAGTCTGCACTCTTTGCTGCTCATCTTCTGGAATACAACAGGTGAAAAACTCATTCATATCCATGACACTGCATTCAGTCCAGCCCTAAAAGACAAATCCATCCAAGTTATCACCTCTGGAAGGACAGAAACTCACTTCCCACAGGAAAACCAAGACCCTAAATTAAACACCTGCATAAGCCACTAAGACTGTTTAGCTAAAGCAAAAGCATCCCAAAAACAGGTGAAAATAGATCTCTCATCTGTAAAGTTCTTAAAAACTTAATTTATTACATCAAAAGTCTCAGAGGAACCTGTAGTGGTATGCTTTGAAATCAACTTTGTATTAATAGTCTGTTCCATGTACCCCGCAAGCTTTGTGTTTAGCTGTACCCCATTCTCCCCTCCTCTAAGGGCAGGACTGCCACTTTGGAGCCCTTCCCAGGTCCAAGAATGTTCTCTGAGGGGCCCAAGGTGATAGGTCCTGACACGGGGAATCCCCCTCCATCGCAGGGAGACTGGCTGTGAAAACTATCATTCAGCAGTCAGGTCTCCCCTTGAAGTGTCCTGGTTGGTTGACCCCTGGATCCATCCCCTGTCCCCACCCCCCACTGAATTGTTCTCCGCTCTGTCTGGGGAGAAGTTTTGAAGTGAGAAGGTACCTTGGGGTGCCTTCAATAAAATCAACTCTTGCCACCTCAGCCAGAGTCACTCCTTTCTTTGTCTCCGTCGTGACAATACACCTGCCGCAGAGTGGCACAATGGGACCCACTGGGTCAGCTGAATCTGCCAAGCAGCAGAGGAGCTGCACTGAGGCTTGTATCGGGGCCAGGATTAGCCACACAAGCTATCAGAAAACGGTCCCAAATACAGGAACCCATTGATCTCGTGTGAGACAGTAGGCTGCAAGCCAGTGGGAAACACCTTCTAATGATGAGTCGTACCACCAGAGAGAGCAGTACCTCAGCCTCAGCCCTGTTTGCTTCAACCCATAACTGGCCAAGCACTTGGTGTTCCAATCCTCCCCAGATAAATTGTGCTTCATGGCCCGGAGCTGCAGGAGCTCACCTTCCCCAGGAAGCGCCTGAGCTGTGCCTCGCAGTCGGGGTACTGCGCCAGGGAGCGCAGCGCCGTGCTCAGCTGGCGGAAATGCTGCTGCATGACGCGGCCAAAGGGGTCCTCTGGGAGCACCTGCTCATACACCACGAAGCATGCGTGGGGGAAATGCTCTGCTGTCCACTGAATCAAGGCATCTGACCTGTTGGGAGATGGTGCCTAAGAAATTAAATTGAGGGCCAAGTCATCGTACAACAGATGTAGTGTATCTTCCTGCAACACCATAAAGCTGCTGTTAAGGCACCCTTACAAGTGGCAATACACCAATGAGAGTGCTGTGCTGAACATCTCCTAACATCTGCACAGACAATTCAAGGGATGACAAGAACAAAAACCCCAAAATTTCTCATTTGAGATTTTTCTTCTTTGTTTCCTTCCTTTTAGGATACCACAAGGACATTAATTACATCATCATAATTACAATATAGGGAGTTATTTGGAAAGCCACAGAATTCCCAGGGCTTTAGTTTCAAGAGAACAGGTCTCCGAGCCCAAGGTGATGTACTCAGAAAGAAGCTTGTTGTTTTCCCTTTATCACCAGGTAAGAGAGGAGCACCCAGCTGACCTGGTGTTCTCCATGTAGGTGAGCACCACCTCTGCAATGAAGAGGGTGGGGATTTCATTGTTCAGTCCTGCTTCCTCCAGGGTTCTCTCCAGCTCAGACAGCTCTGATAAATCCACTGCCAGTAATTTATAATCCTCTCCAGAAAAGGTAATGGATCCTGGGAGACAAAAATGATACAACTTCACAATGGTGCTGCTGCAACGAGACCAAAAGAGACAAACATGAAAATCAAACTCACAGGCCATCACTCACAAGGCTATGTCCACCAACTATATTTCTCTGGAACAAGAAAATTCCCATCACTAGATGATCCAGGAAGGGATACTGCCACATAATCCATTAACTGCAGGTCTAAAACTCCACTGTTCCTAATGTAAATTTCACCTACATATTTCTCACAGAATTATTACATTTACTGTAAGAACGAAACTTTATTATATTTACTTTAAGAGAAATTTTTAAAACCACTGAAATTCAAAATCAAACCTGTAGGGTTCTCATTTATACACCTTTCACTTTAGGCTAAGAAAGCACGATTGCTTTGATAGAATTTCAATCGTTTCCCTTAAAATCAGAAAATCATTCTCAGGTTTCCTAGGCTTGGTTGGTTTGTTTGTTAAACAGATTTCATTCTGTCTAATGGCACTGAGTCCTGAAACTGCACATGCTAGCCCTCAGCAAGTACCAGGACCTGACTCACAGATCATCATCCTCAGAAAAAAGTTTCAGTTTATGATCTGCAAGCATTATCACACCTCTGTACCCCATCAGAATATAGTAAGTTATGGCCTGTTGACCTTTTCAGCCAAAACCACATCATTAAGAAAGCAAACTGTAAAGTACCTTTAGAAATCACCTACTCTGTCTCTGCAATCCAACTCTATCTGTCCTGAGGACAGTTAACCTACACTGTTCCCAAAGGCAGACACTTCTGGAAGCAAAATGGCCTTTTTCAGAAATCTAACAGAGTGTTCCATTCTAATTTCTTCTAACTTGTCCATTCATCTTTTGCTGACCTGTGGACACAGAGAATAGGGTATTTTCAAGTATCTGACACCTTGCTTTAAGCACCTGAAGATTCTTAGTATGGACAGAGTTCCTAGCCACAGGACTCTGCCAACATCAAAAATGTGAATGGATTCAGGAAGATAATTAAAAAGCTCATGGAATAGCTACTCACTAAGACCTGGGAGTCAGGAACTCACACTCCATAGCTGTCTTCCATCTGTATTTAAATTGATTAATACCATCTAAATGCAGTGGCTTACATATGTCTCTACTGCATTTCACTCCATTTTCCAGATCATCCATGTACTTTGTCAAACTCCTACTCTCATTCATCTTATTGCAAGTCCCCATGATTCCTGCAGGCTTATGACATTACATCTATAGAGTATCATCTAGAGCATTACTGCAAATGCTGGAGGAAAACAGACGCAGGAGAAACGTCTAGTGATCCACATACTTTACATTGCTCCTTTTGTCCCATAGCACTCAGCTGGCACAATATTCTGCACTAGTTTCACAAGACTCATTTTCTACTGCCTTGGAGGGCAAAAAAAAGAAGTCAGAAGACACAACAACTAATGTTTTATTACAGTCAAGACACTTAATACCCAGAAAGCCCCTAAATCATTATATAATTTAGGGTGAAAGGGATGTTTAAAAGTCATCTTGTACAAATACTTCATGGCAATTACCTGTGTCATGCTGCTCAAAGCTTTGTCCAGTCAAACTCTATCTCCAATGCTGAAGATTCCATTACCTTTCCAGGCAATCTGTTCCCCTTTTTAACTACTCATGTGGCGCAAGCTCCCGCACTACATTTTCGTTATACATCACTGAAATTTCCTTCTTTTTGCAGCTTTCAACCATTGTCCTTTGATTATTTGTTTTATGCCTCCAAGAAAAGAGTGGCTCTGTCTTTTCTAACCTCTCACATTAGCTAAGCTGAAGACTGCTGTAAGACTCACCTCCCTCCCTAACTCCTCCCCATATGGCTGAACAAACCCAGTTCCCTCAGCTTCCCCTCCTACATCACCTGCTCCATCACTTCATCATCCTCATCACCTCCCACTGGGCATGCTACAGTATGCTGTATACAGACCAGTATGCTCCAAGCTGGACACACCCTTTCAGAAATTGCAACAGGAAAAAACTGACCTTGGTTTGATAAAATGAGCTCCTGACAAATCCATTCTGGCTTCCTGTTATCTCCCAATGCTTACAAATTATTTTTTCCAATATGTTTTATAAAATGAACATCCTTTTCATTTACAATTTCATAGTTCCCCTACTATAATCTCTCACTTTTTGAAGGCTGATGTTTACTTCTAAATATTTTGCACAAAAAAAAAGTCTTCCATGAATGCCATACCTAATCCTTCCCCTCCAGTGTCTCCCACCAGCGCTGACAACTCTTTCATTCCTTTGATCAGAGCAGCTTTTTGGCATGCCACATTTGGGAAATCTACCTCATATACCACAGTGTGATGCAGAAGACCCACATCCTTCAAACGGAAGTATAAGGAATCAAAGCCAGCACCTAAAGACACGATCTGCAGAGAAAGTATCAAAAAAAGTTATACTTGACTCCAGCAGCATCTTGAGCATCTAGATGTAAAAAATAAGGCAAATCAGGCAACCTCCTGCAAGAGGCAGAAGAATTCTGTGTGGATATTGCCCCCTCCCAAATATTTCTGCTGAAGTGATACATGGACAGCCACAGTACTGCCAGCCAGATCTCTGTGCCCTGCTGAGAATGAGTTACTGCACAGATGCCAGAAAGATTTTACTCACATTTAATGAGAGATGCCAGAAGCCCCAGAGAAAATGTACCTGTGTCCTGGGCAGGCTTTGTGTCTTCAGCAGGAAGTCCTGAACACAGTGATCTACAGCACGGGCACGGATGTAATAACCCCTGTAGGAACAAATTCAGTTGTAATCACTGTCCTGGAACCCAATTTCTCCAGTATTAGCAACTTCAATTTTGAAAAAATAATTTATTTTTTGTTTGCTCTAAGCTTCTACCCAATAATTCCCTGTTTACAGACCTGCACTGGTACATGATTTTGTCATCTCTAGTGCTTGCTAATAAATACAGATCTTCTGCAATCAGTGTGCACATTAACCATCAAGGCAATGGATAACCCAGCGAAAACATGCAGATATTCCAGCTGGACCTACTCTGTTTTGCATAAGTAAATATTTGTTGAAAGAAAATGTATGAATCCACACAGTGAGGATGCTCCCTGGTAATGCAGATAGAATATCTGAGTTCCTGCCCCAAACCATGTGCCATAACAACAAAACGAATGAGTGTGCTAATGTAGTGAGAAGGGAACAAAAATGGGAGGAAAAGCAAAGCCAGGAGAGGAATTGTGTTCTCTGGTTTTTGAATAAACAGAACTAAGTCAGACTAACTCCTGGAAAGCATTTACCATTTCCCTAGTCTGGCATGGACTGATGTCTCTTTTTTCTTCGCATTCTTTTTAGTTAGTTTCATCCTATATCTACCTGGCTGTATTCCAGCCCTTATCACCCCTAAATCAAGCATATTATCATTTTCACACCTCACAGGGACCACACAGTCTAAGATGCACCAAAACTGTTGATAAATGCAATACAGAACCCTTCCTGTGAATTCATCTTGGCATGCCAATGTTGTGTGACAAGTCAATGCAGGTTTCCTGATGAGCCACACCAATCTTCATAGGCCTGCAGGCTTCTGCTTGAATACCGTTTGATCTTCCCCTGAACGAAACTTCTTTGGCAATTCACAGTCATTTGGATTGCATTAAACTATTCTCCTCAAATTACGTAAATTCCACAACATCAGCCCAGAGCCTCTGCAAATACACATTAAAACATTCTTGTGTCTTTCAAAGCTCTGGAGAAGTCCTCCTGGTCAGATACCACTGACTCAAAAGATTTTGATTCCCAGAGCCACTAAATACCTTACAGAAATTGTAACATTCTGGGGAAATAATGAGAAAACTATTGATATTATTACATTATTAGTATGTTTTCAATTATAAAGTTTCAGCAGCATTGAACACTGGAGTTAGGAACCAGACTGATGGCATATTTTATTCAGGACAAAGCATTCAGTTTTGGTCCAGAAGCCACGTAACATTATACTCATAGCCTAACAAAGTCACACTACTGCAAGACAGGGCACTGCCCGTTGCCACTCTGCTTAAAATGTGTTTGAGAAGCTGTGGCTTGCCCATCTGACAACTCCAAGCACGGGGGTTAGTGAAGGAAGACACCTTAAGCTGCTCGGCTAGACCACGTTGCTCCAAGTCCCATCCAACTTGGCCTTGGACACTTCCAAGGATGAAGCAACCCTCGAGCAAGGACCTCGCCATCCTCACAGGGAAGATTTCAATCCTAGAATGCAATCTAAACCTACTCTGTCTCAGCATAAAGCCATTCCTACCCTTGTCCCGTCACTCCTGGCCCTCCCGCCGCCCCAGATCCCTTCGCACGCCCCGCGGGCACCGGGGCTCAGCAGCCGGAGCAGACAAACGTCCCGCCAAGCGCTCGCTCCTCACCGGTGGATAAGCGGCGCTCGCCGCCGCCGCCGCCCCGCCAGAAGCTGCAGGAACCGGTCCTGGATATATCCCCGCGCTGCCGCCGAGCACTTACTGACGGCGCTGCTGCCGCCGGTGCCCTGGACCTGCCGGGACAAGGACACGGCGTTGCCGCTTTCGACCAACATCGCGTCCCGAGAAACGCATGGGTCCCCCGGCGCGGGACGGCGGGGCCGGGCAGCCCTAAGAGGACTCCAGGGGAGGAGACGGCAGTGCCCGCCGCCGTCGAATCCCTCTCCGTCCCAGGCTCCGCTGCCCCTCGCTCTCCCTATCAGCCGGGCCCAGGCTCCCTGGGCCGTTCCTCGCAGCGGGGTCACTCGCGGCCCGGGGGTCGGTCATGGCCCGGGGGCCACTCATGGC
>VZTB01011887.1:100487-121418 GCA_013397245.1 Thryothorus ludovicianus | reverse complement strand
CCGGGCACTGGGCGGCACCGGGCGGTACCGGGTGGCACCGAGTGGCACTGGGCACCGGGCGGCACCGGGCTGTACCGGGTGGCACCGAGCACCAGGCGGCACCGAGCACCAAGCGGTACCGGGCACCGGGCGGCACCGGGTGGCACCGAGCAGCAGGCGGTACCGGGCACCGGGTGGCACCGAGCAGCAGGCGGCACCGAGCACCGGGCGGCCCCGGCGCCGTAAGCGCGCTGCAGGGGCGCAGGGCTCCTTCTCAGCTCGGCTCTGTGCCCCGGCTGCACTCCGGGTGCAGATGGCACCGGTGGCTGCGTGGCTTTGCTGGGGGCCCAGCTGCGGTTCCCGGGCTGCCGGTGCTGAGGTCAGAGGGGCAGGGCCGGAGCAGTGTCTGTGGCAGCCGTGATGAATGATTCCTGCTATTGCTCTTTAGGATTTGTACTGGTAGTTATAGAGCAGCCCTGGTAGTCTGAGCTATGTGAGACGCCGTGGGTGTTGCACATGCTGTTCTGTTCAATGCCTCTGCACATCTTGCAATCCACAAATTAGTGTATTTTTGCTTTAAATAAGTTACAGTCTCAAAAGGTAACTTTTAAAGAGCCTGGTCAGTAAGTAAATTTATTACTGGAACCATAAAGCTCAGTCCTCAGCCCTCAGCCCAGTGCTATATTTAATCAGCAACCACATGAGAGTGTTTCTCTGACATGTATTTTATTCGTGTTGCCTTCCAGCTGATTCCTGTTAGATTCTGAGGTAGCCAGCACAGCAGCCACAGTTACAGCAGGGGATGCAGAACCTTACAGGCGCTCCTGTATTTCTATTTGTGTTCTAGATGTGTGTTCAGTTCTTGCAGGCATGAAGGCTTCCTTTCCTTCAAGTTGCCTTTTCCTAATTGTTCATCACTTTGTTGATCTTGTTATAGCTCTGGGACCTGGAAATTATATTCTGCTTTAGTTACAGGTTAAAACTTACAGGGAATGCTACCCCGTCCTGCTGGCCCTTCAGAACCTCCGGGATTTCCGGTTACACTGGCATCCTGAAAACTGTGGTCGAATAAAATGCATGGCAGCAAGTTGGGGAATGGCCACTGAGGTCACTGCCTCTAGCCATCCCAGGAAGACCTTTCAGTCCTATGTTTCTATATCCATAACAATCTTCTGTGCAAACTCTGAGCTGAAACTGAAACATGAACCAGGCATCTTTGGTTTAACACAGACCCAAATTGTTTTGAGGGGGTGGAGGCGGAGCAGGCTGGCAGATTACTTTCCTGTCCTTAGTACAAGGTACCACATTGGTGCTGCAGGAGGGGAGTGTGGGGCAGATTTCCTCGGTAAACGATGAGAAGGCAGTGTGCAGCCCTTCTTGGGTCTGTGAGTGTCTGATCCTTAGCTGTCACAGATACAAAATCCTGTAATCACTCACAACTTTATCAGGTTCTCATTTGGAAGCAGATGAGATTTTTTGTTTCTATGTCCTTTGCAGTCTGGAAGGGCGTTTTGGAGCCTGATTGCTGTCATTGCTGGAAATCTCCTCCAGATTTCTTGTTGTATGTCCCACTCCTCCAAGGACTCCCCCAGGGCTCCGCGTGACACTCAAATCATGTGAGGAATGTGCAGCTCACCCCAAATAACAGAAAACACGTAGCAGAGCAGCACGGGGGCCCCATGCTGCTCCCACCCGCACTGGGTTGAGAGGGGGAGGTACATAATGAAAAGCATTTGCTGCAGCAGCTATCTATAGTCCGTTGTGTTTGGGAGGGGGCCCTGCCTGCCTGACCTCAGAGCTGACATTGGAGAACCCCAAAGGAGGAGCAGGGAGTGCTCCAGAGAGAGTCACAGCCAGGCTCCCAGCCTGGGAGGGACACACTGGCACCACTGGAGAGGAGAGAATGGGTGGCATTGTCCCCATAGATGGGCACTCTGTAACCACAGGATGAAGACACTTCAATTCCAGGTGAACCAAGGAACTTTGAATCTCTCTGCGGGCTGACTCACCAACACAAGATCTGTGCTTCTGATCCTCTATAAGCATTTTCCCTTACATGTTATGCTTTCTTAACCACTTGGGGGCAAGCTGAAGGTTATCAATTGATTATCAGTTGATTATCAGGTATCTGTATCAGCTTGCACTTGGAAAGCAGGTACAGATCTGTAGTCTGCTAAGCAGGAAGGCTGTGCTTTGGAAGCATTGCTACCTAAAATACTTGCTTGTAGCATTATGAATATTGTCCTGTTGCTCCTCGTTACTGCAACAGTAGAGAGCTGGATTCATCTGCCAGTCTAGGACAATGTGGTAAGAATTTGATCTGGGAGAACATATGGTTTGAGCCTCAGATGTCAATCATTTTATTGTAATATATTATCACAGAGAGGCCTCAGTGATAGGGCGAGACCTTGTCTGGCTAAGGGTGGTGTGGTAACATACAGAGATAAACAACACAACTTGTGAGTTATGCACATGGAAGTTTTGAGTGTGCAACATAAATACTGCACAAAACACATCTGTGTCATCAAAAAGGCAGTAATTAATAAAAGAAGACACAGTCACGGAATCACAGAGTAGTTTAGGTTGAACAAGACTTTTAAGAATCATCTAGTCCACTTGTCTGCCACAGGCAAGGACATCTTTCACTAGACCCAGTCGCTTAAAACCCCATCCATCTGGCCTTCTTTGCTGTGCAATCACAAGAACTTGGTCTCAGGAATCTTGCTCCTTGGTTATTGTTAAAAATGTAAGCATCTCCAAAAAACCCCATCACTGTCAAGGAAAATACTGTGATTTTCTCATTCTTTGATGTTCACTGGAATCTTATTTTCATCAAAAAGAGTGATAGAAAGGAATTTTAGAAGATATTCTTAGATATAATGGCTGTGATGTCAGAAGTGGAGAGAAGAAACAATCATCCTCTGTCTTGTCACAAAAGTTAGGAAGTGCAGGAAACAGTTGTGAGGACTTTCAAGAGTCATTTGTTTTATTGTCTTGTGGAGACTGCAGTGGAGAAGGAGGAAGTGAGATATGGATGTGCTGAAATACTAGCCTGGAGGGATAGGTTTTGCACTGGTATTATAATGACGTAGATTTGTAAATCAACAGTTGAGCAGATGTGGCGAACAAGAATGTTGAAGGTGGGGTTTTTGTTTTTCTGTTGTTTTTGTTTTGCAGAGAACTTGGACCGGAGGATCTGGGGGAAGTACCAGTGTGCTGATATTTATAGGATGAAAATTACATGTCTTGTGAAATTGTTCGATACTACAGTATCAGCTCTGGACAGAATAGTGGAGGGGTGGCCACACATTGTCAGAGGGAATGATGAGTGCCATTAACTCTACAGTCAACGTACATTCCCAAGAAATGTAATTTATGCCTGTTTGGAACACCACCAGTGGAGGTACATTGCTATCCCAGGATATTTTGTTTCTCTGTTTTATTTTTAGACAATACTGTGGTCCTATAAAATCTGTGTGTGAATAATTCAGAACTTCTTAAAGTTGTGTTGTCCATTTCATGTCGAAGGACATGAGCTTGACTTTAGGCACTGTTGGAATCAGGAATTTTGAGAAAATTGCTACAACTTTGAAAATTATGTCTTCTTTCAGGACACTCATAAGCTCTACATCACAGGATGCCAACCTCCACCTGCCTTCCCTGAAGAGTGGGAGCACTCTTCATCTCCTCACCTACCACAGAGCTCCTGTGCTATCTGCTGCTCTCCCTAGTTTACGGGCACATTACCAAATGTATCTGTTGCATTTACATTCATTGATTCTCTGCATTTTGTGAATAAACATGGATTGTACTCATGGCATGGTACTCCTGACACTGCATGTGCTGCTGTGTTACAGATATGCCTGTGCTGTTCAGAGACCTTGAAGCACTGGCACAATTTAATTTTGCTCTCTGAACAGGCTGAACTGCAGTGTGAGTTATTGTACAGTGTGGATTTTTTTTCGAAGAGCTATTGAGCAAGACAGGAGCCTTTAACTTCCACTGAGGGAAGTTGAAGTTCCAGAAGTAATCTCTATGTCTGTGTTTGGGGCCCTGGTGTTTGGGGTGCTATTCCTGCGGCTGTTTTGATCAGGAGATTCAAGCCTCTCAGAGCTCCATTTGTATTTAAGAGATAAAGATCCTGCCTTGTTCTTCTCTTCGAATGCACAGGTTACACACTGACTGTGTCACAGTTTCTTTGGTGACTTCAGAGCTTTCAAAAATCTGGCCCTTATATTTTTTCCTGCTCAGTCTCAATTCCCTGCCTGTACAATGGGGATATGACCAATTTCCCTCCAAGAGGAAAAGCATGAAGAAAAAAGGAAGGATTTTTTGACACATTGGAGAGAAGTAAGGCATGTCTGTGAGACATTTGTCAGTAGTACATGAAGAGCTGATTAAACACTGAGCAGTAATTAATCAACTTTTGACTTATACTCTGTTACTGATTTTCCAATAGATGATTGTCAGCAGTAGGACTGTTTCTAGGAGACTGCCACAGAACAGTTCATAGGTACAGATTGGTGTCTGTGTCCTAGAAAGCAGGAATTAAAGGAATTAGTGATTGCACTAGGTGACCAACAAAGCAGAGGTTCCACTTTAATGAAACAGCTAGGCCAAAAGGTGTTTTGAAGCATATATGAAAAAGTAGAATAGAACAGTTGAAAGAGACCAATAATCATCTAGTTCAACTGCAAGAAGGAATGGCATTACTTACATTATTTCATTAAAAGTTCTTATTGGCACAATATCAGTGTTCTGGGATTAGCATTTCAAACCCCTCTTGGTTACGAGTTGAAAGAGTTGCGATTTGAGGTCTTCCATATATTCAGAGGTTGAGTGTAGAGTCTTTTCAGTTGTAAAATGGTGTAAAATTGACCAGTATGAATCTACAACAAGACTTTCAGAAAATGAAATCCAATCTGTTTTTGGACTGTGAGAAGATTTTGTCGAGCTCCCAGCTACATGATGCCTCTACTCTGCTGGCAGATGACACTATTCCAACCAATTTCCTCATGTTTCAAGGATCACCAGTATTGTAATGTTTGTCAGCAGATGTAGTGCTGCTTTCTCCAAGTTAGAATTTCCCATCCACATGATGTTTAAGCCAGAATCATATATACCAATTTATTCCCAGGAGGCTCAGATGAGCAAGACTAGCAAAGGGAGAATCCCTCCTAAGTGTTCTGATTCCCAGTTCTGCAACATCTCATTCTCTCTGTGTCATCCTGCTATTATTTCTGCTTATAGGACCTCCTAACCTAAGAGTAGATGTCTGACACAGACATCTACCCAGCCTCAGGGAGACTCTGGTCTATGAATTTGGCCTTATAGCATCTGAGCCACAGTGTCATTGCTTTGGGGCCCCACACATGGATGGCAAGGGAGGAAACAATATAAATTGTGCTGGCCATTGCTTTCGTGTGGTGAGATCTGTAGCTGCCAGAAGTTTCCAGCCTTTGTTCTGGGCTGGGAATGAGTTTCATAGTGGGGAGGAAGGCACTTTCTATTCTGAGAGGAGAAAGCAGCACCAAGGAAGGTTTTAATTTTCTACTACCAGTGCAGAGCAGTTTGCTGGCAGTTTCAGGGGTTGATAAACAGTGCATTCCTGATCCAGTCTGTCACAGGGAGGAGGACTGCAGGAATGGAGCACATTCTTATCCTATGGGAAAGGGTCCTTGCTGGAGTGATGCCTAAAGATTTTTGCTTTTTATACATTTTTCATAAATTTGTAGTTTTGTGGACTGTTAATACATAATTATAGCTTCTAGTACTTTTCCTGCCCTCTTCCATAGTTTTAACAAACCCTTAAGAATACATTCTTTAAATTCTGTTTAGTTTTAATTTTTATGCCTTCCCCTGCAATTATGCACTTTTCCTCTGGTACAGCCCTGCACCCTGAAATCCTACAATGACAATCGTCTGCTTAGTATTCTTCGAATGCTTTGAGGGAGGGTCCTTGTTTATCTGCCATTCTTACTTTTTTATTCCTCTCGTCTTGCTGATGCTATTTCTCCATCTTGTTACCCTTATCTGTTAGTGGTTCCCATTGCTTTTGCTAGATCCTTTCCCTGCCTTATTTTTGTTTTCCCATGGTAAGTATAAATTTAAAATCTGTGTCCACTTGCAAGAGCTGCTGCTTCATTCTGTCCCCCTTAATTAGATTAATATTTCCTTCCATCTTTTCAGCTTATTCAACAGGTTATGTTGCTGATTTTAGTGTTGCCTTGCTTTTTTCTGCTGTTTCTGAAATGCATTTTGTAAGAAATGGATCTGTCTCTGGCACCTTCTTGGTCTCCCTGTCTACATCCTGAGTCCTTTAGCGGCTTCAATGCCTTTATTTGACATTTCTCAGGTCTAAGTTGATAATTTAGGTTGTTTGAACTGAGTCAGGTGCCAGGGGAGTTCTGCACTGTTGCTTTTCCATTGCTATTTTTCCCTCTACCCTGCTTCTTTTCATCTTCTCTTCAGAGCAGTGCTGGATTCAGCTTTTTGCTGTTGCTCTCACCAGATCCACCCTGCCAGCCTTTCTTTTTTCTGTTTCTGGCTTTCTCTTTTTCTGCTCAGCCATGGCTCACACTTCTCCACAGGTTAATTCTCTTTGTGCTCTGATGTTCTCTACCCTTGATTAATTTTCCCCTTCTCTTCCATTACAATCTAAACCCTGAAAGTCCTCAGGCTTTAAGGACTTCTAGGATCTTATTCACCTTCTGCACTGGCTTCTCCCACTTTCACTTCCTAATTTAAAATGGGAAGGTTCAAAGTTTGGCTTATTTCCTTGTCCTCCATTTCAGGTGAATCTGACCTGTTTTAGCTCATTTCTCAAACTCTTTCCTCTCCCATGTTGAGTTGTTTCTTTCTAAGAGCTCTCTGCTTCCTCCCACAGGAAAGGAACAGGAAATTGCCTCTTCTTTCTCTTTGCCTTGTTTCATTCTTCTCTTTCTTCTCCCCATCACTAATGCAGAAATTTCTTACCTATTTTCTTACTATAATCTCAAGTGACACACTCTGAGGATTTCAGGTGCAGAATTTAAAAGAATTTATGTGACTAATAGTTTGCTCTGGAAGGGAAGATGAAATTTTAGGTGTTGTTTGTACAACAAGTAGTGACTTTGCAGCATAGTGGGCTCTGTATCACAGTCTCCAAGGCTACAGCAACAGTGAACTTAAAACCTGTGATGCACAAAATCACTCAGGCACAAAGCAAGTGCTGCAAGATGTGCTAATTTTCTATAAACAACACTTAACCCTTATGTTTTGCTTCTTTGTTTGAGAAATAATCAGTTGTACAAACCAAACAGAAGATCTGCAGCTGTGTGTAGTATAGGTGAAGGATAATATTTCTCAGAATCATGGAGTTGTAAAAGCTGCATGTTGCTCATTCTGTCCCGTGGCGGTGACAGAGGCTGCTAAAGCTACAGCAGGTGCCAGGGTGTTTTAGGTGAGTGATGTTGAATGTGGAGCCTTTCTAAGTGCTGATCTGGACACGAGATGGAACAGACCTGGGAAAGTGCTGAGAAGAGTCTTTCACCTTTGACAATAATCAAACCAGAAGATATTATTCTTATTCTATATTAGAATAGAATATTTCCACTTGGAAGGGACCTGCAAGAATCATCCAGTCCAGTTTCTTGACTACTTCAGGGCTGACCAAAAGTTAAAGCTTTAAGACATCTTAACCACCAACAGGCCTGGGGCATTGACCATTTTTCTAGAAAGTCTGTTACAGTGTTTGACCAGCCTTTCTGTTAAAGAAATTCTTCCTAATGTCCTCTGAACCACCCTGCTCAGATTAAAAAACAACATTGATTTTTCTGATTCCTCTGCTCTTATGCTCCCTGCTCACATGATTTTACTTTGAACACTTTTTCAGGTTTGTCAGATCCAGGATGAATGGAGAATGTTCAGCTGCTTAAGATCACATTTTGCCTCCATTAAGGAACCACAGAGCCTGGAGTG
The DNA here is from genome assembly GCA_013397245.1 of Thryothorus ludovicianus. Taxonomy (NCBI): domain Eukaryota; kingdom Metazoa; phylum Chordata; class Aves; order Passeriformes; family Certhiidae; genus Thryothorus; species Thryothorus ludovicianus. The sequence continues at coordinate 113,480 of VZTB01011887.1, read as the reverse complement.
GTATCAATGGAGGCTGGGGATGGAGAGACTGAGAGCAGTCCTGCCAAGATGGGGGATGCCAGCAGATGAAACACGGGATGTGATTTCTGGGCTGCGTGTGGCAGCCCGGAAAGTCGATCGGGGTCCAGGTCCTGGGAAGGGATTCTCCCCTTCTCTGCCCAGGTGAGGCCCCACCTGCAGAGCTGCCTGCAGCTCTGGGGACCAGCAGCAGAAGGCTGTGCAGTTGCTGGTGGGAGTCCAGAGGAGGCCACAGAGATGGTCCAAAGGATGGACCCCTGTGCAATGGAGACAGGCTGGGAGAGCTGGGAGAGGAGGAGGCTCCAAGGACACCTTGTTACAGCTTTTCAAAACTTAAAGGGGGCTTATAAGAAAAACAGAGACTTTTTACCAAGGCCTGTAGTGACAGGACATGGAATAATTATTTTAAACTAAAAGAGGGTAGATTTTGATGGGACATAGCAGAGACTTGTACACATAATTAAGGTTGGGGTTTTTTTGTTTGCAATGCATGATAATGTAACACTGAATGTTCTTATCCTTGAAAAATTATAATCCTTAAATCTTTCTGACCCTTTTGTTTAATTATGTCTTGCAGTTATAAGATCTACAGTCTAAATGCACATGTAACAGGTTTTATCTTCAGAACTGTAGGATTTAAATGATTCTGCGGTGCATAAATCTCAAACCCACAGAAAGAGTACTGTGAACTGGACTGTCATCTTGTAAAACACATGCCACAGAACTTCACTGAATTATCTTCTCCTTGGCTTAGTAGCATATATTAGAGAAAAAAACCCTAACCCACAAACGAAACCCACCAAAACACAAGCAAAAAATTAAAACGAAACAAAAAGAAACCCAAAGCAAAGCCCCTCACAAACGTTTTCACTGAGGAGTTACCAGTCACCAGAAACTTACAACATCGTTAGTTAAATTGTTCATATTGTTAATTACTTGAGCTAATTAAATTAGCTCAATGTTAAATTATGTGTCCTGCTTTTGAGCTAAATTGGTCTAAGATTGCATCCAGGACAGTTTTGCATTCTGTAACATTTAAGCTAATAGACCGATAATTGTTCAAAACACTTTTTAAGAAATCTCTCCTAAATATATCTACTGCATTGGATATTTACCAAATATTTCACGTCTAATATGGTAGAATTGATTAAAAATTGTTTCAAGTATCAATTGCTGCAGTTATGTATGCCCATTCTGTCCATTCTGGAATGCAGAGTGAATGTAAAAATCTAATTAAAATTAAATTCCAATCGTTTCCATCAGAGAAATGAGCATTTCCATGCCCTACTTGCACCTATGCTGTAAACACCGCACTTCTCAGGCATAGAAATCAGCCTCTTCATTTCTGTGGATTCTAGGTTTCTCTCTATTAGCTTTTTCAAATGGTTATTCATACAGGGAAGTCTGATGCCTTAGCCAAGGATAGCACAGTATTGGGCCTCAGTTCAACAACAGCAACAACTACACCAGAAAAACTGTTCGCAATTTCAGACCTCTAAAATACAGAATGGGAGTTGGAGTGCTGAAGGACCACTGCACTAAGAGAGCTGCTGCTGCAAAGAGAGCACCAGGAGATGCCTTGGGGAGCATGCTGGGACCTTCCAGCTGTGCAATGCAGAGTGTTTGGGTCAAGATTCCTCTAAGGGAGCTGTGGTTGCTGCCGTGGGAGTATCTAAGAGGGGGAGGAAGCTGTGGAGCCAACAGCATTGTCTGTGGCTTCTGAGAGAGCTCTTCAGGCACAAGCAGTAGTTCAAGTCACTGCTGCAGGGTGAAATGGAATCCATCCAGATTGTCTATCTTTATACTGGGTCATCAGTTGAGAAAATAAATTTCTGGCTTGTTTGGACAGTTGTCAATGTTTGATACTTTCTGACCTAATTTTTTTAGAAAGACCACATGAGGAGGATTTATTGTTTGGAAGCAGATCTACTTATTTGAAGATACTTGGCATTACGTAGATTTGATTTACAGATGTCCCAGTTTTTTACACCTTTCTTACTGTATCACTCACCTCATGGACACTGCCAGTAGAGCCCATCAGAGAGGTTTTATAGTATTGCGTGATGAATTTCTGGAATGTGTTTAGATTTTGTAAGGCAGGTAAGTATAAATGCTATAAACTGGAAATTGTACTTTGTCTGCTTTGTGAGCTTGTGACCCAGTAGCAAAAGTAGTGGCTGCCAAAGATTTCCATCTTGAGTAATAGATAGGATCCTGTTCTTGGTCATCAAAGAGAATATCATAGAGGAGAAGATTATCACAACCTTTGAAATGTTAAATATAAAATTACGCTACATCTTGTGAAAAAGGGAAACTAACACCTTGGCTTTAAAATTAGTGACTCTGTGCACTAGTTGTGGGACTAACATTCTCTGCAGCTACCAAAGGTGTCATTCAATTTAAGTCAAAGAAGGAAAAACCATCCCATGCAGGTGTTCATAAAGGTGATGTGAGAAGGATTTAACCCATCTGGTTACTGGAAGAGTTCAAGGCAAGTTTGGATGGGGCTTGGAGCAACCTGGTCTAGTGAAAAGTGTCCCTGTCCATGGCAGGGGGATTGGAGCTAGATGATTTTTAAGTCCCTTTCAAACCAAATCACTGTGGAATTGAGACTGTTGTTATCCTTCCTGACTAGAGCCTTACTAAAGCTGAGCCACCAAAATCTGCTCATCTCCTCTCCTACACGAAATCATCTCCTTGTACGAGGCTATTGGGTTACTTGAACATGATTTTCTCTTTATAAATCACACAATATGCTTAGCTGGAAAGGATCCACAAGGATCACCAAGTCCACCTCTTAAGTGAATGGTCCATACAGGGACTGAACCCACAACCTTGGCATTATTAGCACCATGAACTCACCAACTGAGCTAAAATCTTTGCTAATTACTCCCAATCACCTTTATGGCTTCTTGTGTTTGGAAATGCTTTCCACGAAGGTTTGCTCCATCACCTTTCTAGGGACAGAGGTTAGGCTGACTGGCCTGTAGTTCCCTGGATCTTCCTTTTTGCCCTTCTGGAAGATGGGAGTGTTATTTGTTTTCTTCCAACCATCAGGAACCTCCCTTCATCACCATGCCCTCTCAAAGAAAATCACGAGTGGGCTCAAAGGGATCTTACCCAGATCCGTCCCTACCCATGGGCACATCCTTTCAGATCTCTGTTCAAAGTGGTCCCTATGTCAGTCTCCTCCACTGAAGGTATGTATTCCTTGCTCTCGAGCTTCCCTTTGGTCTCAGAGGCCCACAGTCCCTGAAGGCTGATGTTCCATGTCCTTTGTCACTAAGCTGCTGGCCCCATTTGGTCATGGGTCCATGTTTTCCTTAGTTTTCCTGTTGCTGCAGACGTATCTGCAGAAGCCTCTCTTATTTCACTTCACACCTCTTGCCATATTTGACTCCACGTGGGCTTTGGTTTTTCCTGCCCCTTTTCTGCTTCCTTAGATAACACCTCCTGAATTACCTGTCCCTTCTCTCGTCTCACAACAGCTCTCAGTGGCCTGAGTTATTTCTGGATATTTAAGAATAATTAAATTGACTCATAAACCAAATTTTCTTCCTTCTTCTGCATCAGTTATGGCCCTTAAGGTTATGTGAACAGGATCAGAAAAGTAGTGGTTTGTAGCCTGATTCTGTTGTTGGAGGAGCAACAGGACTGGGATTTAACCTGGAGGACTGAGTCACTTTTCAAGTGAATGGTAGGCTCATATGTGCACTTTTAACCTAGGGGGTATTTTGTGATTGTGACTTGGATTAGATCATGTGATGTTACCTAATGGTCACATGTTTGTCAAATTATGTGCATTGTGGCAGCTTAAACTGCAAGGTAACAGTCTATTATTTTGGGTTTTATTAAATAGCTCAAACACAGTACATTTAGCAGGCATTCCAGTCAGTGCCTGGGACTCAGAAGCAATGCTACACCACAGATAACTAATGTTCATGAGATCAGGATTGTGTCAAATATAAAGTCCCACAAGATGGAGCTGCACCACACCAGCTCTTTCTGCCTTTCTCTGAGCTGGTGGTCCTTGTCTGTGTGTGTGTGTGTGTCTGTGTGTGTGTGTGTGTCTGTGTGTGTCTGTGTGTCTGTATGTGTGTGTGTCTGTGGGTCTGTGGGTCTGTGTCTGTGGGTCTGTGTGTCTGTGTCTGTGTGGGTCTGTGGGTCTGTGTGTCTGTGTCTGTGTGTGTCTGTGTGTCTGTATGTGTCTGTGTGTCGGTGTGTGTGTCTGTCTCTATGTGTCTGTGTGTCTGTGATCCTCTCCACAGACAGTTCCCCCTGCCTATTTGTGGTATCTGATATTTGCTGCAGCCTATTCTGCCTGGACTGCTCAGTGTGGCACTGCTCCCATTTGCTGCTGGCATTTGCAGTCCAGAGTATTTGTGGGATGTCGCTGCATCCCAGCGCGCAACAGTTGTGTATGATAAACATGGTTTGTCAGAGGGAAAAAGGTCACGCCATCTGCATTTTTTTTTTCCTGGAAAAACCAGCAGATCTTACTTCCGACCTGCCACTCCATGGCAGACCAGAGCTTGAACCAAAGCTTAAGCATAGAGAAATTTGGTGCAAGTGGACAATTCCTGGAGAGTACCCCCATCTCTGCAGAATTCTCCTGAGTCCCTGCTGCTGGGCAGAAGTGTCCAATGGAGTCGTCAGCATGTGGATGAGATTTGACTCTACTGATCTCAGAGCCTTTCCTTCCTGAACAAACATTTTCCATTCTGAAATAATCACCTCACTATATATAGAAAACTCCTCCAAAGAAAAAGCCATGTTCTTTAGGAAGGGATAATTCTCAAATTGCTTTTTTCCTTTCACCAGAATCAGCAGGTCCTTTGCCATCAGGTTTGTACCTGTTTGTGAACACTGCTGACCAAAGGCAGTGGTCACCTTATGCAAACAGAACCTGGATTTCCCCTGCAGCCCCTGCCCCCAGCCTGCGGATTCCAAGGCTGTGTCTGTAATCACAATCCACAGCATTTCGGAAACCACCCCCCCATCTTGCTTCCTCCCAGCTGATTTTCAGGGGAACAGAAGGAGACTTGTTTGCTACCAGGGAGGAAGTCCAGGCCTTAGCAAGCAGCTTTCTAAGAGGCACCGGTGAGAGCGGTGCGCTTCAGTCGGCGTTCGCTTGCAGAGCTGCTGCCAAATGAGGTCACCCTGCTGCAAACGTGGATGGAGAGATCTCAGAGGAGGAGAATGGAAGAAGCCAGTACAGGAAGTAGAGCAGTCAGTAACACAGGGCTCGGCTCAGTCAACTTACCCTCTGGAAATGTTGATTTCAGTTTTGTCTTGGCTCAGAGATGAACATATATTAGACGGTTTCCTTCTCATCATTATCTCATTCCCTTTTCTCATATAACAATGATTCCCTGGTTCAGCCATCTCTGGGGAAGGGTTTCACGGAGCAGACAGCACACAGGTGCAGAGGGCAGTTCAGACATCAGGACTTGATGGCACTGTCCGTGTTCTTTGGGAATCACAAAGTTCACAGGAGCTCTGGGACAGACTCTACCTCTTGAGAAAGGCCATGGAACTGTAGAACCGAGAATACCAGGTTGGAAGTGATCTCAGGGGTCATGTGGCGCAAGTTTTCTGGGCAAAAGCATGGACCATATGAGCTGGCCCAGAACCCTTATTAGCCAAGATGTACAGCTTTGACTGCTAGGCGTCTGTTATGTCTTTTTCATGGTTATTCTAGTGATTAATTCCTCCTTCCACTGAACTACTGCTCTTTCCTTTCAGTTTGCATAACTTCAGTTCCACAGTATTGCTCTTGTTACACCTTTATTTGCTAGATTGAAACATTATTGTTGAAACAATTACAAATTTTCATTCTTAGAGATCCTTAGAAATCATTACTTTTAAAAATCTTACTAAAGGTCTTCACATGGAACCTCATTCCTTGGATCCCAACTTATGACTCTTCTCTGCCCATTTTGAGTTTTCTACAGTCTTTATAAATTTTGAACATTATGTTTGCATCACTAAAGCTGCAGTAACTGAATTTCCCTGTTGTTGTGTCCTTCTGTTTAGTTAGTTTCTATTTCCTTGAAGATCACTAGTCAAATTAGTAAAAATATTGACAGAAATTTAGAAATTATTATTATTATTATTCCTTGTTAGGAAGTTTATCTGCTTAATAGAAATGATATATTGCACAGATAGACTGAGAAAAAAGTCTGTATGGTTTTGCTTATAGGGTCCTTTAGGTTGAATATGAATCAGCTGAGGGCATATAGTAAAAACAAAATAACATGATATGAGATGATATAAACAGGAATATGACTAGAGAGATGCATGAACTAACATTTCTGGCGCTGCTTTGCTGTGATCAGATCCACAGCCACAGACTGTGTCTAGTACTGTGTGCCAGTGCACTCCAGAGGATGTAGAAAAATTTGCAAAAGTCTAGAGGAGACAATTAGAGGTTCAGAAAATGCAATATGGAAAGATCAAATGCTCTGAGCAATTTAGCTTAGACAAGAGTGAAAAGAAATGATGACCACCTTGATTTGTAAAGGACAGTTGCAAAAAGAACAATCTGCTTCCAGTGTTCATGGCAGGTAGTACAAGAAATAATGTTTAATTAATAGTAAAGAAAATTTAGCACTGAATAGATTGACTGGCAGGTTTATGAAATCTTCATTATGGGTGGACTTTTAGAACTACTAGGTGCATGTCAGCGAGGTATGGCAGGTGCTCCTGGGTTCAACTGAAGCCTCTTTGAGGTGAGGGAATGAATCATCTGCCAGCCCTAGATCTTTCATCTTCTATTTAAAACCTACCTCTTCTATGCTGTTTAGAAAATACCTGCCTCAGAGCTTCACCAAATTTCCAAGAGTGTAAGCATTCTCATCAACAAATTAAATTTTACCTGCTCTACCTTAAAAGCACCCATCACATGCAGCCCAGGGAAAGGACCTTACATTCAAGGCTTCAAGAACAGCCCCTGTGGCACAGAAATATGCCTTTTGTGTGACAGGAGCTCTGTGTCCATCCAGACAAGCAGGGAATGCAGAAGAAGTCTTCCACTGTGAGGTTCAAAGCTCTCTAGTTGGGTTAGATCCAGAAGCAGCTCACAGGAGCATTTCCTCTTGTCCTAGCTGTGAATACAGAGCTGCACAGCTGAGGTACCTGCTCCATTTTTAGGTGAAATGATCCTGCAGCTCTTTTTCTATTCATGGATTTAATGGATTCTCTTTCATGGATTTCAAGGGAATTCTAAATGGCAGAGGCAAACCTAAGATCTCACATGAAAAAGACTTTCTCCTGTGTTAGGGAGAGCTGTCCCAGCACTTTCCCTCCAGCCCTAGCCATGTATGTTCTTAGCAGGTGCCTTATTTTATTTTTAACCTCCATTCTGCTTGGAGGAAGCCTTTGCTTGCTGCAAACATCCGGGAATCAGAGCCTGAGCACATCCTAGAAGGATTTCCTGTTTGGGACTTGGAGCTGGACTCCAGCTTGCACGAGCAGGAGCCTCTGAGCAGCGAGCTCAGTCCTGCTGTGCCATGGGCCAGGCGACTCCTGTCTGCTTCGGGAGCAAGTTGCCATCCTGCAGGAAAGTGCCAAACTGCCCAACTCCTTCCCAGCTGCTAGGGATGAGGATAGGAACATGCAAGTCCAGGCTGGGTAGGGTCTGTACAAGGCTCTGGGTTCAGGCTTGGTGTGGTGTGGCAGAACAGCACAGTGAGGGGTGATATCGTGCGATCCCACCGTGTTTGCCTGCAGCTCTTGCAGCATGCAGAGAGTGTGCTTTCTGTGCTGATCTCAACTGAGCTTGGGCACTGTTTGCCATATTTTATCACCTCCTACAATATTTCAACTTTAGGAGTTCACCAAAGCACTGATTAAATACAACTACCAGCAATGGTCTGCCCTGGGTAGGTGAAGAGAATATTTCTGCTTTTGCTTCTGTGTCATAGTTGTTCTCACAAAGCACAGCTCGGCTTAACCTCTCTCTACCAGTTCACGTATGCACATCAGAATGACTGTGGAAGGTCTCACTGAATGTCCAAGCACATAATACAGGTCTATTCTCCCCTCTCTTGCAAAGTTGCTCCCAGAATATCTAGAATTTACTAGAAAACCAAAAGGAATTCACTAATTTCTATCTTTGAGTAGAGGGAGCATTGAGAACCAATTGCAAGTCTGAGAGGAGGGTTGTTTGATGATCTGGGGAAATGCCATAGAGCTGAGGACTAAAGAATCATTGGTACAGAAGGAAGGACTGAAGCAAATGACCTAGGAAGATGCAGATTGCTTGCAGTAGAATAAAGGATTCAAAGAAAATTTTAAAGGGAAGTGATAATTTGAAAACATGGCAGTAATGTGATAGGCCCTGTGCTCTTCAACATCTTAATAAATTAATTGGATGCAGGAATGGAAGGGATACTAAGCAAGTTTGCTGTTGGTATAAAACTGGGAGGAGCTGTTGACTCGCTTGAAGGCAGGGAGACCTTGCAGGGAGACCTTGACAAATTAGAGGACAGGACAATCACCAACCAGATGAAGTTCAACAAGGGAAAGTGCCAGGTTCTGCACTTAGGATGAGGCATACTGGATGTACATACAAACTGGGAAACAAGATGCTGGAAAGCAGAGCTGTGCAAGGAGACCTGGGGGTCCTGGTTAGTAGAAAGCTGAATATGAGTTAGCAGTGCCCTGGCAGCCTGGAGTGCCAACCCTGTCCTGGGGTCATCAGGCACAGCATGGCCCGCCAGGCCAGGGAGGGGATTGTCCTGCTCCACTCTGCACTGGGGCAGCCTCACCTGGAATACTGTGTGCAGTTTTGGTCACTGCAATACAATTAAACTATTAGAGAACCTCCAAAGGAGGGCAAGAGCTGGTGAAGGGCCTTGAGGGGAAGCTGTGCGGGGAGCAGCTGAGGGCACTTGGTCAGTTCAGCTAGAGAAGAGACCTCAAAGATGTCTATAACTTCCTCATAAAGGGAGGAGAGGGGGCAGACACTGATCTCTGTGGTGACCTGTGACAGGACCCAAGGACCAGTGACAGGACCCTGAAGTAGTGTTTTGGGAGGTTTAGGTTGGGTATTAGGAAAAGGTCCTTAAGCAGAGGATGGTTGGGCACTGGAACCCAGGGCACAGGTCATAACACCAAGCCTAACAGGGGCTTCAAGGAGCATTTGGGTAATACTCTCAGGCACATGGTGTGACTCTTAGGGATGGTGCTGTGCAAGCCCAGCAGTTGGTTGTGAAGATCCTTGTGGATGCTTTTCAACTCAGCATATTCTGTGATTCTGTGATTTTGCAAATTATACCATAATAGCACATTATACACATTGATAAGTGGCTTTTTCGGGGCCAGGTTCAACTTTTTTTTGAGTAGACTATCTGAACGGCAGTGCTATAGTAACACATGAGAAATTCTTTGCTCAACTGAAGACAGATATTAGTATGAAAACTCTAAAATGTGGAAGATTGACAAAAATTTTAAAAAAGAACAGAAAATAGGAGTTTTGTGCTTGAGGAAATGCACAGTCTTTTCAAGGTCAGTTTTAGAGCTCAATTTTTTTTTATTAAAGATCTCAGAAAAAGTACATGGATAAGGTCACTCAGTGACAAAGTCAAGAGGCATTGTGAGTATAGAGGGTGACAGGGACATCATAAAAGCAAAAAGCTACTATTAAGGAGTAGCATAACAGAAATGGAATGAAATTCATCAATTCATAGTAGACAGTCCTATGGTTAACAGGGGTGTCCAGAATTGCGTAATCCAACCTTTAACATGAAGAGAATCAACAACACCAAATCAGATCAGCCTTGGAAACTTGCAAGGGGATGAGACTCACTCCTCTATGAGTAGATTTTTCCAGTGCTACACTACTCTCCTGGTGAAAAAAACATTCTTTACTCTTCACTCTGAATCTCTCAAGGTGTAAATGTGGTCATTGTTATAGTGCTACTGTCTGCATTTGGTTCCATCATCTTTGTAACCTGTCCTCCAGGTAGCAGTAGGATGCTGCTAAACAGCCCTACTGCTGAAGCATCACCAGACCAAGCGAGCCCAGCTACTCCAGTGTCTTGTTATAAATTGATCAGATGTCTCAGACCACTACCTACCTCCTACAGTTTTTCAATATCCCTCATGAACAGGGAGAGATGAAAATGAACAGAGGATTCCAGATGTGGCTTCAAAATATCTCAATTCAAGGGGGGGTGATTATTTCCCTGGATCTGCTACTGACCATTCTTCTGCTGCAGTGCAGGAAGCTGTTTGCCTGATTTGCAATGACAGCATCCTATTGACTCTTCATTCCATGTTCATCCCTACCCTCATGTTCCGTTCAGCAGGACTGTGACTTAGCCAGATGGTTCCCAAACTGTAGCAATTTTGGGGTTATTCTGACTCAGATGCAGAACTTTGTATTTCTCCTTATTTAACTTCATGAGCTCTCTGCTAATTCCTTTCTGTGAGTTTCTAGACATGTCTTTGGACTAAAATGCCACATATCTGTGACCCCTCCTAGTGTCATCTTCAGCCTTGTACTCCCTGTCATCAGAGTATCAACAAAGACACCAAACAATACTGTCTCCTAAATCAATGCTTGGTATATTTTGTTGGCTGCTAGGCACCAACCCTGTACTGAGGCAATGATCACTACCCTTACAGACCAGAGGTGCAACCACTCTTCAGTCCACCTAATGCTCCATTCACTCAGACCATGTGTCCTCAGGTTATAAACTAAAATTCAGTGGGAGCAGCTGTCAATGCTGTCAAGGCACTTTGCATCTACTGCTTTCCCTTCATCCATACAGCCAATGATTTTGTCAGAGAAGCTAATTGGGCTGCTCAGGCATGATGTGTGCTTGCTAAATCTATGCTGACTGTTCCTGATTGCCTCTTTGTTCTCCATGTGGTCAGAAATGGATTCTGAGACAATGCAGTCCATGAGTTTTTGAGGTGTGGTGATGACCTTGACAAACTGGTAGTTCTCTAAGTTCCTTATTCTCTTTCTTAAAGGCGAGTGTAATGACTGAATAATAGAATCATAGCATGGGATATGTTGGAAGGAATCTTTAAGGGTCACCTACTCCAACCCTCCTGCAATGAGCAGGTGTATCAGGTGACTCAGAGCCCCATCCAACCTGACCTTGAGTGTTTCCCCACCCTCACCATAAACATTTCTTCCTTATATCTAGTCTGAATTTGTTGGTTTTTTTTTTAAACTATCATGTCCTATCATTATAGGCCCTGCTAAAGAAGTCTGCCTCCATCTTTAAGTTCCGGAAGGGGCTCTATGATCTCCCCAGAGCCCCCTCGCTCCAGGCTGAGCAATGCCAACTCTTTCAGCATGTCCTCTCAGGAGAGGTGCTCCAGATCGCTTGATCATTTTTGGGGCTCTTCTCTGGATCGATCCAACAGATCTGTGTCTTTTCTGTACTGAGACTCCAGAGCTGGGAGCAGTGCTCCAGGTGGGGTCTTTCCAGAGTGGAGGGGAGGAATTATTGCTCTGGTCCTGCGGGCCACACTGTTGCTGACAGAAGCCAGGTGCCCTTAGCCTATTTGCCCACCTAGGCACATGCTGTCTTATGTTTTGCCACTATCAACCAGCACCCCCAGGTCCGTTTCCAGCTTTCCAGCCACTCTGTTCCCAGCCTGGAGTGCTGCCTGAGGTTGTGGTGATTCAAGTCCAGGACCCAGCACTTGGCCTTGTTGAACATCAAACAGCAGCAGATCAGCCCATCAATCCAGCCTGTCCAGATCCCTCTGCAGAGCCTCCAGCAGATCAACGATCCTGCCCAACATTGATCAGCCTCATCCCTTTTTACCAGTTTGCTAGTCATGTTTATTGGCAGGGTACACTGTCTTTGACATTTCTTTTCTGGCTGACATACCTGTAGAAACTCTTTTAATAATTCTTCTTATTAAAAATGTGTCCCGTGCCGAGGTGGCGTATTTCTCATCAAGGTCAGCTCCAATTGTCCCTTAGCCTTCCTCACAATTTCCCTACAAAGCTGGGCAAGGTCCCTATACTCCTCTTGGGATACCTGTTCCTGTTTCCACTGCCTGTGTGTTTCAGTCTTGCTCTTTAGTTTGACCAGCAGGTCCTGACTCAGCTGTGCCAGTCTCTCACCTTCCTTGCCTCGTTTCTTACACATAAGGATTGAGAACTGTTGTACTCTACACAAAATGTCATTAAAGGTCTGTCAGAGAAATAAGAGAAATGATAGCTAAGTCAAGGCTGAAGTTGTTGAAACTGGAGCAGGTACAAGATTGTAAGGACCACCTGACCACCTCAGAGCACTCTGAGCCATGGCCTTTAGCAGATGATCTTAGCAATGGACCCTAGTCAACAGCAGTTTCTCCACAAAGAAATCAAAGAAGGTCCAGCAGTAATTATTGACTCTAGGGGCTGTGTGGCTCCAACAGACACACAGAAACTGCTGAGACCTATCTGGAGCAGGGAAAAGCTGCCTGAGTGGCCAAGCTGAGCTGAGGAGCCAGTTGTTGGTGGGGATGCCTGGACAGTCATCAAGTTTTGTTTTTTTTTCCCTGGCATAGACTGGTGGAGCCCCAGTCCCATGTAGCACAGGCACATTGGGTAAGCATCTTCCATTCTGGACCTTAGGTGTCCTGATGTGAGTCAAGGTGTCAGCAGGGCACGGGTACTTGAGCTCTGGGTTATGTGCTGAAGAAGCAACTGCGGTAGAGAGGAAAGAATGGCCTGTGATCATGTCCCCACATGCCCCCAGCATCGCCCACAGCCTCATTTCATCCCCTGCCCAGCCCTCCCTGTCCGTCCCCGTCCCATTCCTGCTCCTGCCAACCCCTTCCCATTTTCTCGGACTCCTGGCGCCCACCGCTTCCTTCCATCTTTCTGTAGCCCAGGTCCAGCCCTTTCTCCCTCTCTCCCTCGTGCAGACCCTGCTCCCCGACCCCTTGGTGCTTGGCCATACCGACCCACCGTCCGCACCCCCGCTCGCCCGCCCGGGGCCGCCTCGAGGCCGCGCT
>VZTB01011887.1:41783-100157 GCA_013397245.1 Thryothorus ludovicianus | reverse complement strand
CCGAGGCGGCGCAACACCGCGGAGCCGCGGCCGGACCGGGCTCCCAGGCGGACCCGGAGCTGGCAGCTGCCGGGCGGCACGGCACGGCACGGCACGGCACGGCACGGCACGGCACGGCACGGCACGGCACGGGACCGGCCGCTCCCGGTGCCACTGCAGGGCAGAGCCGCCGAGGGGAGGGCGCTCAGCGGAGCCGTGGAGGCGCCGGGCGGGGGCTGCGAGCCCGGGCGGAGTGGGGAGCAGGGCTGGCAGAACGCCGACACCGAGGCCGCCCGGCTCGGGACGTCCCGGAGCGCCAGGGACTGGAACAGGGAGCCGTAGCGGACGCTGGGCCCGGCGGCTGGGGAGTCCCGGGAGCCCGGAGCGCCAGGGACTGGAACAGGGAGCCGTAGCGGACGCTGGGCCCGGCGGCTGGGGAGTCCCGGGAGCCCGGAGCTCCAGGGCAGAGCGAGCCCCGACAGCCGGGGGCTCCCGTGTAGAGGGAGCAGGAGAGGCCCCACGGCGCCGTGGCGATGGGCACAGCTCGGCAGGGACCGATGCAGAGCGGGCACGTCCCAAGGCTGGGACTGTGAGAATTGGCTCCGGCGCGGAAATATTTCATTAGACTTTCCTTTGTGGAGGATGCGTTCTGAGAGACGGGCGAGCCCGCGGGTAGCCCCAGTGTGGTACGAAAATGGGATTCACAGGGATGCAGTAGGGGCTTAACTGCATCCACAGGAAAGGACTGCCACTGCCGCTGTGACTGCTCGGGGCCCACATCAGAGGGTCATGAGACTGTGTGGCCGGGCTGGGAGCCAGCAGAAGGGTGCCAGTCCTGGAGGCCGGGTGGGAGATCGTAGGAAAGCCAGGAGACGCGGAGGTGGCTGTAGGTAGTGGTAGGCTGACTAGAGGCTGGAAACGAGTGATTAGCCCGAGGCTGCACTGCAGCCAAGTTATGGCTGTGCATGGTTCGAGGGCAGATCATCTGAAACTAGAGAGAGAGAATCTGTATAAATGTACAGGAGGAAAGCATATTCCAGGTCAGTGACCAGTGCTGAGCAGAAATTAAACGGGCTTCCTCTTCTGGACTGGAGTCTCAAAAACATCATTGCATGAGTCACGGCCTCTCATGTCAGACCTAGGGTATGGCATCAGCAGCATCTGCAGCTATCATGGAGCCTTTGCACTGCAAGCACTCTGACATCTGTTTGTGGCATGCACCGTGGGTTGCCGTCTTTCCAGCTCCTCTGCTGGGGCTGCTGTGAGCCCACTTCCCCTTTCTCGTGGCTGACATAAGGAGCAAGCTGCCACTGGAAGGGTGCACACAGTGGTCCTGATGTTATTTCATATCTTTTTTTCTTTCAAAATGTCATACATCTGCCAAGTGTGGGCTGGGCTCCCCTGGTGCCCCAGCCTGTCAGCCTTAGGCTTAGATGGAAGTTGCAGCTCGCTCCATTTTAGCTGCCCTTCTTGTCAACCCCCTCACCATGGCTCTGGACCTCAAAGACCTATATGAAGAGATTCTCACTCGGCAGTTTCCTTCAGAGACTCCTGCTGCCCTTCTCCACAAGGGATCTCGGTACCCGGTGGTGGGAGGGACAGAAAGGGAGCGGGGCAGTGTGGCTCGCGTTACATGGACCGGCCAAGCCAGCCCCTGCGCTGAGCTCTCTGCTAACTGAAAGCAGCTGTTCAGATTTTGTGACTCTGCATCCACTGAGGTCACTGCTATTTCCCTCTGACCCAAGCCTGCAGACCTCATTGTAAAAGGGGTCTGCTGGTACCAAGGATGGCTTCTGCCCACCTCCACTTTCAGCAGTGTAGTAACTGTTCAGTTGGACCTTTTGCTGAAAGATAGGCTTGCTGTGAAACTACTCAATTGCATCCAGGGAGGATGGAACTGAAGACGCTTATACAAGCTTTCACCACCCATTTTCCAGCCCAGGAACCCTAATTTTTGCTCCCTGGTTGTTCTAGTGCTCTCAGCTGCTCTTCACACTCCCCAGGTTTGCTTTTCAGGTTTCTCTTCTCTCCTCCAGCAGCCAACAAAACTTCACTGGCTTCTCAAGAGCAACATTACTAATTGAACCAGGTGGGCTTTTCCCCATGTCTATGCCCTGATTTCTTCCAGACACTATCCAAGACCCAAGAACTGTTAGCTCCATCCTGTGCTTAGTCACTGAGGTTGCCCCAGTCAATTGCCCCAGCCAATCTTGGTCCTCTACCTGGAGTTTTTTAATTTTTTTTTTTTTTTTTTGGTCTAAGCTTCTCCCAAGGCTTTAAACCCTCTGCCTGGGTCTTTCCCATGACCTGAACATCTGGGGCACCATAGCCCCAGCACTGCATGTTCTTGGGGTAGGTAGTTACCACTTAGTGGAGATTCCCAAATTGCAGTCCACAAAAGTATCTTCTTTTGACTTCAGGTCCTAGAACCTGAAGGTGGGTGGGTTCTCACCTGCTGGGTGCAAGAAGAGCATGTGGATAAGAAGAGCATGTGGATTTACCTCAGAATGTGTGGATAGGCCTCAGACTGGATGCCCACTGAAGAAGACATTTCTTTATGAGTAGAAAATGCTTTTAAATTATTTTGCTTTTGTCACTAATCCAAGCTGTCCAGAGGAAAGAAAAATCAAGGCAGCTGATCCAAGGTGAGAAAGGGGACCCAAGAATACCATCATATGTCCCCTGGAAAGGGTTAACACCACCACGGGGCTCTTAGGTCAAGGGTTCTTTGATATTCTTAATCCCCAAACTAGGCATTGCCAGCCACCTCCATCCCCCAGGACAGGGAGGTTCTTGCTCCTGCATCTGACACAAGCGGCTCCTGAGTGTGGTTGTGGGACCAGCAGCAAATGCTTTCAAGAGAGTCCAAGTGTGAGCTCATGCTGCCGCCATCCCTGCAGACCACGAAGCCTCGTTCGCTGGGGCTGAGCGAGTGCAGGGTTTGGTGCTCTTCGGCGGCTCCTTGGCCGCTGTTATTCCGGCCCTTATGGGGAGGGGTGGGCGGTGCAGGGGGCTGGCAGCCCGTGGCACAGGGCGAGTGTCCGGCACGGCTGCCGGGTCCGGCTGCAGTGCCGCAGGAGCTGTGCTGGCTGTGCGTCCCTCCCCCACTGCTGCAATGAAATGCAGTTACGGGGAAAGGGAGGGAAGGAGTCGGAGCCAGCCAGGAGCAGCGAGAATGAGACAAAGGAAGGGAGTGAGCAGCGGAGGGTGTGGGACGGAGCAGCTGGCAGCTCACAGGGAGTCGCTGCGTTCCTACTGCACTGCAGCCGCCCTCCATGGCACCGGCTTGGGGCACCCACAGACCTCCGTGCCAGCCCAAACAATGAGCGGGGTCTGATTTTATCCCGGGCATTCCCAGCTGTGGGCACATCCTTTGCAATACATCCTTTTTGATTTATTGTTCACTGGATGGAGGCCCACTCCAGTTCTGTGCTCCTTCCCAGGGACACCAGATTTGCACTTCATGGGTTTTTGGCACCTATATCCCTGAGGTCCTGAAAGGCACACTGCTGGGGAGAGAGGGGGGTGGGGGCTAGGGTCTCCACCAGTGACTCGCTGAGCTATCGTAATTTGAGACCAACTTTTTTCAGGGTGGAGAGATGCAAGGCTGCTGTTTGCCCGAAAACCTCTGTCCCCCTCCAGACAGGCTCTGAACCTCACAGGAAGCATTCAGCTGTTGGAGACAGAGGGGTGTGCTGCTCTGGGGCAGCTGATGCCAGTGCTGCCAGGCAGACGATGGTTGGAAAGAGCCCTTGAGGATGTAGGAAGCACCGATGTGACAGGGTCCTAGCTGCTCACCTCGGTGCCCTGTCAGGTGTGACCTGCTGGGCTGACCCCGGGCCTTTGTTCTGGGCAGACTCTGACATACTGTCACATTTGCTTTTTGTGAGGGACAGGTGATACATAGTGATCCGGCAGCAGGTACCTGCCTTCCCTCTCCAGGCTGTTTTCTGTCCTTCCTTTGCTCCCTCTTAACCAGTATCCTCTGGTTTGCATTCCAGGCAGGATTAAAGCGAACTCTTCTAAGGAGATCAAGCCACCCTCTGCTCTGCTGGTTGCCAGCCATGGAGCAAATGAAGAGATCAACAATGCTTCTGCTGGAGCTGCTTATTCTTGGGGGCCTGAGAGCAGGGATGGGCTCTGCTGTCCTGGGCACCCTGGATCTACAAATAGATGAGGAGCAGCCAGCTGGCACTATCATTGGGGACATCAGTGCTGGCCTGCCCCCTGAAACTAGTGCCTACATGTATTTCATCTCAGCACAGGAGGGCAGCGGCGTCTCCACAGACTTGGGGATAGATGAGAATACCGGGATCATCAAAACAGCTCGTGTCCTGGACCGGGAGACTCGGGACCGCTACAGCTTCATTGCTGTCACCCCGGAGGGCATCACGGTAGAAGTGAACATCCAAGTGAATGACATCAATGACCATGCCCCAGCGTTTCCCAAACAGCACAGCACCTTTCAGATCCCAGAGCACACACCTATTGGCAGCAGGTTTCCCTTGGACCCAGCCTTTGATGCTGACAGTGGCCTCCTGAACACACAAGGCTATATGATTAAGGAAGGGAATGTGGGGCAGGCCTTCCGCTTGGAAACGCGTCGAGCGCCCAATGGGGTCCTGTATTTGGACCTGGTGGTCAGCAATGTTCTGGATCGGGAGAACCGGTCCTCATACTCGCTGCTGTTGGAAGCCTACGATGGTGGTTCTCCTCCTCGGAGCACCCAGATGACACTGGATGTATCCATTCAGGACATCAATGACAATGCCCCCAGCTTCAACCAAAGCCGCTATCATACACTCATTTCAGAGAATCTGAAACCTGGCAGCAGCATCCTGCAGGTCTTTGCCTCTGATGCAGATGAAGGTGACAATGGGGATGTGATTTATGAGATCAACCGACGGCAAAGCGATCCTGACCAGTACTTCACCATTGACGCCCGGACTGGGGTCATCAAGCTCAACAAGGGTCTGGACTATGAAGTGAGGAAGGTGCATGAGCTGGTGGTGCAGGCAAGGGATAAGGCTGTCCATCCTGAGGTCACCACAGCCTTTGTCACTATCCATGTGCGTGATTACAATGACAACCAGCCCACCATGACTATCATCTTTCTGAGTGAGGACGGCTCCCCACAGATCTCCGAGGGAGCCCAGCCCGGACAGTATGTGGCACGCATTTCTGTTTCTGATCCAGACTATGGGGAGTACTCCAATGTCAATGTCACACTGGAGGGCGGAGATGGCAAGTTTGCCCTCACTACCAAGGACAACATCATCTATCTGATCTGTGTGGACCAACTTCTGGATCGGGAAGAAAGAGACTCCTATGATCTGCGGGTGACGGCTACTGACTCAGGAACACCCCCACTCCGGGCGGAATCAGCCTTTGTGCTGCAGGTGATGGATGTTAATGACAATCCCCCGCTCTTTGACCAGCAGGAGTACAAGCAGAGCATCCCTGAGGTGGTGTACCCCGGCAGCTTTGTCCTGCAGGTGACAGCTCGTGACAAGGACCAGGGTCCCAATGGGGAGGTGCGGTACAGCATTCTGCATGGCCGTGACACCCACTCCAGCTGGTTTACCATTGACCCTGCCACTGGCATCATCACCACTGCTGCCCCGCTGGATTATGAGAAGGACCCTCAGCCTCAGCTCACTGTGCTGGCCACAGACCGGGGAAGCCCTGCTCTCTCTTCCTCAGCTGTGGTGCACGTGGCCTTGCAGGATGTCAATGACAATGAGCCAGTGTTCAGAAGTAACTTCTACAATGTGTCCCTGAAGGAGAACACTCCTGTTGGGACCTGCTTCTTGCAGGTAGGTACAGGTATTGAGGCCTGAGCTTGACAGGGGAACAGCCAGGGTTGCAAGCAGCTTGTGGTGGGAGACTGCCACTGCGGGGTGTTTGGTGCAGGTGTCATGGCTCTGACGGGCAGTGTTTGCAGCAGGAATGCAGGAGGGTGGATCCTCACCCTTGGTATGAGTCTGGAATGGGGCTAAGTCATGTACATCCTTTCTGTGTGCAAGTAGTGGGCAATGCCACTGACATCAGGCACACTGCAAGGCTGCCCATCATGCAGAGCATGGTGTAGGCATCTTCTGAGGTGGGTCCTGCTGTGCCAGGCCTCGCTTGCATCAGTGTAGCGCTACATTGCAGCCAGGACACTCAAAACGGGGCTAAGGAGCATGACGCTGCCTCTGGGAAACTGCCTGTAGCCAGGCATCGAACTTCCCTCTCCCCCTGTGATGGGGAGGTCATTAGCCCAAGTTCATCAGTGTTGGTAAGGCTGGTTGTAAGCATTAGCATTAATTATGCTAATGAGCTAATGAGCTGAGACACGTGCTACTGCACCAGCTTTTATGTGGCTGGAGGTCGCAGCTGGAGCTAGAGAGCTGCTGGGCCTCCAAAAGCTCTGTGACCCCATGAGGATCTAGCAATGCCATGTGGATTCTGTGTGTTCCACGTTCCCTGTGTTTGGTGTTTCTGTTGCAGCTCAGGCCCTGGAACCCTGGTTCCTGGGGACAGGTGATCCCACCTGCCTGAGTTGGGATGAGGGACTCCCTCACTGTGGGAGTGCAGTGAGGCACTGCCAAGCATGGCAGCACCCAGGCTGTTAATCGGGACAAGCACCAGTGGCATTGGGGGCACATCTTTGCTGGAGGTATGGGGCACAGGGATGTCTGGCTGGGACCATGAGCAGTTCTGGCACCAGGTTGGTGAGAGGTGCCCAAGGGGACGAGAAGAACAGGGATTCTGGGGTCCATAAGACAAGGCTGGAGGAGATCTTGTGATTTGGCCAGGAAAAAGGGTCTCTAGGTCACCCTAGAGGAAGATTTGGAGCTGGCAAGAAAGAATGGTCTATGGGTGCCCTGTGGGTACACTGCAGGGGATTGGAAGGTATGAGTGTGGGCTGGGGAGGATGGGCTGTGGGGCATGTGTGCGTGTGCATGCATGCAGGTGACTGATGGTGTGGAGTGAGAGTGCTGAAGAGGGGCTTGTTGGGGAGTGAATGCAGGGGATGGGGTAGGAGTGTAGTGGGAAGGAGGAATTGGGTGAGAGCAAGGGCCAGATGTGGAATAGAGACGGCACGTGGGACAGGGGCAAGTGTAGGATGACATAGATCAGGGGGCTTGGGGACGGGTCAGGTTAGGATTGGGGGGAGTCTGGGCAGAAGAAGGGAGTGGGAGATGAGGAGAAAGATGTAGGTCACGGGAGATTTGGGGTTGATGTAAGCAGGCAACACCACACACTGTCCCAGTCTGGGGTGGGTGGGGATGGGGCAGGGCTGGGGACAGAGCTGGGGAAGGGGTCAGGGCCAGGGTCAGAGCAGAGATGCTATGTGTCCTTGTGTGAGCATGGCAGCCCCAAGCGTGTGCAGGGGCATCTGGACTGCACAGCCCCCGAAGGGAGGCCCCCCTCTTTCCTTGTCCGTGCCTTCCTGTTCAGTGCTGCTTGCCGTGTGGGAAGGCGTTCTGGAAATGCAATCGGAGATGGCGGCTGGGCTCCTGACTGCGAGTGTGGGGCCAGGCTGGAGGGAGAGCGCGCCCTGAAGAGGAGCTGAGGCGTGCGGGGCTGTGGGGCACACCCAGAAGAGTGTCCAGTGCGTGGCTGCCTGGCTCTGCACTGCGCATGGACAGGGCTGGCCTGGCAGCTGGTAGTTACCAAGGCTTGGCTACTTTTCGATGCTCTTGGCTTAGTCCTTGTGTTTCATTTGGAAACGGCGCGTCTGGGCTGAGCGCAGGTAACTCCCGCGCGGCCTCCGCACAAAGCAAACAGCTCGCACATCTGCTGTTGCTTCCTCTGAGCCAGGAAATGTGAGAGGATGGGAAAGGAGGCTGGCCAGGCCGATGGCTTGATCAAGGATGCAGCAGGAGCCAGCCAAGTCTGGGAGCTGGGCAGACCAGGTCAGGGAGCTCTGGGCTTGGAGCACAGCTGCCTGGCGTGACCACCCATGCTGCCTCAAGGCTTCAGAGGTGCTGTCAGGGCTCATGGTTGCCAGTGCCCAGCAAAGTTGCCCAGGTGTGCTGCCCCCACAGCCCT
Source organism: Thryothorus ludovicianus (assembly GCA_013397245.1). Lineage (NCBI taxonomy): Eukaryota > Metazoa > Chordata > Aves > Passeriformes > Certhiidae > Thryothorus > Thryothorus ludovicianus. The sequence continues at coordinate 92,138 of VZTB01011887.1, read as the reverse complement.
TTTGTGCCATTGCTCCTATTCCATCTCTCTGTGCTTCCAGGCATTGGGGCTCACCCTGCCTCAAGACAGTAAAGTATCTCTGTCAAGGGCTGGGTTTTGTCCAGACCCACACATTGGTCATGAGTGCTCAGGCAGGCCCTGCCAGGTACAGGACACAAGGCAATCACCCAGGTCAGCATGGAACTCAGTGGGTTTGCTTCTCTGTCAGTGTGCCACATTTTTAAGCAGAAAACCCAGGGAGGACCAGGTCTGTTTGTAGACAGTGATGTCTGCTCTCCACGGATGGGGCAGGAAGGTGGGGAAGGAAGGAGTCCCTGTGAGTGTGCAGGAGAGACCTGAAGAGTCGCTACAGATGATATGCTCCCTTGCAGACTCCATTCTGTCTGCCGAGTCAGTCTTTGTGTTTGGGTATGAACAGGGATGAGCAGAGCAGGTTGCTGGCCTGAGCTTCTGAGAAAGAAAAAGGAACTCATAACATCTTCTCTGTTTGTTACTTGTGTTTACTATGGGCCAGGTCCCACAGTAGCAGACTGAGCATGAAGCAAAGGAAATAGCAAACTCAAATCTGAGATGAGAAAGAAACACTGGTGGATGCAGAGCCCAGTGAACATGAGACCAACAGAAAACGGAGCAGAAGACAGTCACCAGCTGGCTGACTTGCTCCTCTCTGCCGCCATGAGCTGATGATGCAGGAGCTTTAGGGCACCGGACCACGTTCCAATGCTGTGGTCCATGATGCGAAGCACTGCTCTGGTATAAATTCACCCTGCTGGTTTGAATTTGTTTTAAGCGTTTGACTGTGTACCAGCACACTGCATGCATGGTCAGATAGTGTTTTTCTGGGACTTTCTGACTTTTCATGCTAAATCAAGTATTGTCTGTGCTCTGGCAGAGAGAACTGTGAGCCCCATGTGGTGAGCGTGGGCTGATGCGACAGCAACCTGAATGACATGGAATGGTGGATTATTGATTCTTGCATATATCCAGTATTGATAATTTTGGAACAAGGTTTACATACTCCCCTTGCACTCATACATAAAAATTTTAGGGAACATCAGAAACAAAAAGCTGACCAGCAATGGTCTACCTATTGTAGAGTGTCTGTGGTTGTGGGGGCTAGACTGATGAGTTTTTGGTTCTGATTTGTGATTCCATGGGGCATTCATAGGCAGGGCTGCATGCACAGCACTGGGACAACTCCATGGGCTGTGCCCCAGGGAGGAAGATTTGGATGAAGAGCTGTAGTCTGTAGGCTACACCAGGCTACATACACTATATTACCAAGAAAGAATCTGGAGGGCTAATCCTGACGCCTTGGTTGTGCTGCCAAAGGGGCAGCTGTGCAGGGACACAGCGTGTAGCCATGCATGGACACTGGAGCAGCACAAGGACTGATGCTCATCAGCTGCAGTCAAGGAAAGTGGTAGGAGGAAGGGGGGCATTGTTGCCTGCATTTGTGTTCTTAGGGCAAGGGATTTAGCATCAACCTATTTTCAGACCTTTGCATAGCATAGAACAGGCCTTCCCCTCCTTAGAAACAAGAAGGCAAGCTTTCCAGAGTGAGACAGGGAGAGGCCTGGGAGCGTGCTGGGGAGCAGAACAAGGGCAGGGAGAGCATCACAGTCCTGAGGAGCAGGTTGCCATATAGGAGGATCTGAGGGTACACAGGAGTGTGGGCATGGGTGAGATGCTGGTACATGGGGAGGTTGTGGGGGGAGGTGAGTGCTGTTGTTACCGCCAGAAGAGCTGCATTTGTTCCAAATTCCTGTGAAAGTTATTTCCTTGCTCTGCCAGCAGCCTCCTCCTGGGCTTGGCACAGCAGCCAGCGCCATGATTAATTCAAGTAGCATTTCCCCTGGAGCTGCAGCAGCTTTTCCACTGCAGCTGAGAGGCCCCAGCCCCTTGCGCTCCTCTCCCCCCATCCTCTGCTCCTCCTCCCAACTCCCTCCTTCCTCCATGCAATCCCCAGCCCCCTCACAGCTGCCCCTTTTCCCTCACCTCTGCTCCAGCTCTAGGCCCCTCAGAACTCCTCTTTCTACCACTGCCCTTGCTCACAGAGCTCCCTCGTCCGTGTCCACCTACAGCCCCACCCATGCATGCTGCCCCCCTCCTATGGCCCCAGTCACCAGCATGCCCCCCCCAGTTTCTGCTCCTTCTTGTTCTCCCCACAGCCTTTGTTCACTGCCAGCTGCAGTTGTCTTCTCCTCCAGGACCCTTACCACTGTGACCCAGGGCAGCTGTCCACCTGCATAGCCCTTGGGACATGCCAGCCTCTCCCTGCTCCCTGTGGAGTCCCAGAATGGTTTAGGTGGGAAGGGACCTTAAAGATCATGCAGTTCCAACCCCCTGCCATGGCCAGGGACACCTTCAGCTAGACCAGTCCAATCTGGCCTTGTGTGCTTTTAGGGATGGAGCAACCACAGCTGCTCTGGGCAACCTGTGCCAGGGCCTCACCACCCTCACAGGGATGAACTTCTTCCCAGTGTGCCATCTAACCTGGTCCTCTGGCAGTGGAAAGCCATTCTCCCTTGCTCTGTCACTCCAGGCCCTTGTCCCCAGTCCCTCTTCAGCTCTCCTGGAGCCCCTCTAGGCACTGGAAGGGACTCTAAGGTTTCCCTGGAGCTTTTTCAAGGTTGAACATCCCCGTCTTGCCCAGCCTGTCTCCAGAGCAGCTCCATGTCCTCCTGATGTTGGGGCCCCCATCCCTGCCCTGCTCCCTAGGCTCACCCTGCCTGGCATGCTCAATCTTGTGCGGACCCCAGCCCAGTCTCTCCTGTACATCTTGCTGATCTGGATCCCTTCTTTTTGCATAGACCTTCTCTGAGCACTCTCTGCCTGAGCTCCACGTGGCTGAAACCTAGCCCCACACCCTCATTTGGGGCCATTCTGGCATCAGTGCCCCCTAGGGCACTGCCGTTTCTGCCCTGTGCTGTGGCTGCCCCATTCAAGCCCCTCACCTTGAGCAGTCTTCCCCGCATAGCCCAGCTTCCCAGCCCTGCTCTGCTCCAGGATTCCCTGCCCCTTTCTGCTCCCCAGTTTCCAAGCCCTGTTCAGCTCCTGCACTTTCCATGGGGCTCCTTATGTGCTGTAGCTCCTGGCTGCAGATGCCATTTCACCAGGGAGGACACCTGGGAACCCAGGTGCGGAATCTGACTCCTTGTCCTTCTGTGCCTTGCTCTGTCCCTGTGCTTGGAGGCCCCTGGGCTCCCAGAAGGGTGCTGTGCACTGCCAGGCTCCCTCATCTGTTGCCCAGCCCCTCCATTCACATCCTGCCTCCCTGCCAGTGTCTGTGGTTACAATGGATACTTCCCCTCATCCTCTGAACCGAAGGCTCTGCCCCATCTCAGAGCAGTGCTGGAGGCCATCAGCAGCCCCTGCTCCCCATGCCCAGCTACATGTGTTTCTGGCAGCCCTGTGTCTATCACAGAATCAGAGAAGGCTGGGAAGGGATCTCAAAGCCTGTCTCATTCCTAGACCTGCTGTGGGCAAGGACACCTTCCTCTAGACCAGGTTGCTCCAAGCTCCATCCAACCTGGCCTTGAATGCCAGGGATGGGGCAGTCACGGCTTCTCTGGGCAGTGGAGGCCTCGACTGTGGGACTGCCAGCCAGACTCCTGCCTGTGTCTGGGGCCCTGGGGATCTGGCAGTGCAAGCCCAGCAGCACTGGTGGCTGCGCTGGGGCTCCCAGGACAGGGGGCTCTGGTGGCCATGGGGTCTGACCCTCGCCTTGGCCACGTGTGCTGGGCCTTCGCTGGGCCAAACCCTGACCCTGCTCCCTCCCCTGAGACCGGAGTGTGCTGGAGGCTGGGACAAAGCCCTGGAGCCAGGAATGGCTCCTGAAATAGCCGTGTGGCCGCTCCCTGGCCGCTTTTAGGTGGTCAGTGGCTGTGCCAGGGCTGGGAGGGCAGGACGCCTGGCACACACTCAGGCGCAGGGAGCCGTGCGTGGGATCGCTGACCACACTGGCGCCAGCCTCCCCTCCTCTCCCACCAAGAGCCGTCACTCAGAGGGGCGGGAGCCCCAGAGCCAGATGTTTGCCAAAGCCACAGCATAACATGTGCGCAGCAGAGCCCCAGCCATGGCTAGGCTCCAGATGAGTTCCCTGCCTGCTGACTGTGCTGGCTGGAGCAGGGAGGATGGCTGAGGAATGGAGGCCCGAGCTGCTGAGCAGTGCTCCATCACTTTGCAGCACTGTGGGCAGGGCGGGGGTACCCAGGTCTGCAGGGGGGCTGTGAAGGCAGGAGGTGTGTGCGAGGGGCTCTGGTGACGTGCTTGAGATGGGTCTGTGGGAAGGGGCAGCTTTGACTCCCACAGGCGATGCACCTTGGTGTGGAGCTGTACTTCATCCCCGTCTCTGGGAAAGGTAAGAAGTCTGTTATGTCTTGGCTCCAGTTGTCCCTCCTGTCTTGCTGGGGAGCTGGGAGGAGGGTGTGAAATAGCAAGGCCTCAATACCTGTCACTGACCTCCCAGCTCTCCATGCAGTGGGGAGAGGCACACTTGGCCAGGACCCTGCTTCCTTTTGAAAGCCTGGTGCTCTGGTTTCTTGCTGCCTAACCTTGAGTCATCTTGCTGTTCTCCTTTATTGTCCTCTTCTGCTCCGTGGTGGCCATAGCACTCCCACTGCATGCTCTTCTGCCCAGGTGCAAGGCACTGCAGCAAAGCCTTCTCACCACACCTGTGGGGAAGCAGAGGCAGGTAGAAGATGCTGCTGCCCAGTGTGGTTAAGGCTACCGTGCAGGCACTGGGAAGCAGATCGGCTCACTTAGAACTGTTTGAGCTCAATGGGGAACCGGGGTGTTCAGGAGGTTCTTTGGTTGGAGATCACAGAATGGTTGAGTTTGGAAAGGACCCCTTGAAATAATCTAGAACAACTCCCCCATGCATAAGCAGCACCATCCCGAGTTGCTTGCTGCAGACATCCCCACTTTCCTGGGCAACCTCATAAAGGAAAAATGCTTTCTGACCTTCAGTGGGACTCTTCTGCATTCTGCTGTGTGCCCGTGCCCTCTGATCCTGACACTGGGCACAACTGGAAAGAGCCTGGATCCATCCTCTTGTTGCCCTCTTTCCTGTATGAATGATACCCCTTCTCCAGGCTGAACTGTCTCAGATCCCTCAGTCTTTTGTCAAAGGAGAGATGCTTCAGTCCCTTCATCAACTTTGTGGCCCCTCAATAGATTTTCTCCAGTGTGGCCACCCCTCTCCTGTATTGGGGTGCCAGCACTCCTGCTGCCTGGTGAGTGACCACAGCACTACTGAGGAGAGGGGCAGGATCCCCTCCCTGACCTGCTGGCCACACTCATCCTGATGCTGCCCAGGACACCATCCTCCTTCCTTACAGCGAGGACACATTGCTGTCTCATCTTCAGCTTGGCACCCATGAGGCCTTTTCTGCTCAGCTGCTCTCCAGTCCCCAGCATATCCTGGTGCAGGGGATTGTTTCTTCTCTGGGCAGAACTTTGCACTGTCCCTTGTTGAACTTTAGGAGGCCTCTTGTCCATCCCTGCAGCCTCTCAAGGTTGCTCTAGAAGCAGTATGACCCTCTGGCAAATCAGCCACTCCTCCCAATTTGGGGTCATCAGCAAACACGTGCAGGGTACACACTGCACCCTCAGCCAGGTCGTTAATGAAGGACAGGACTGGACGCAGGACTGACCCCTGGGGTACACTGCTAGCTACTGGTCTCCAAGTACATGTTGTGCCCCTGATCAGCACTCTCTGGACAGGAGCTGTTCAGCTGGTTTTCAGCTGAACGAGGATCTTATGGGAGAGAGTGCCAAAGAATCTAGTGCACTTCAGGTTGACAATATCCACTCCTTTTCTGTCATCCACCAGGCCAGTCACTTATCAAGTGGATCAAGCATGATTTGTCCTTAGGGAAAGCCATGCTCACCACTCCTGATGATTTTCTTGTCCTTCCCATGCATAAAAATAGGTTCCAGTTTTTTAGCTGCTCCCTCAGTTTTCCAGGGATCAAGGTGACGCTGATTATTTTGTAGTTACCTGGGTCCTCCTGCTCACTCTTGAAGATTGGAGAGAGATTTACCTTCCCACAATCTTTGGGCACCTCCCAAACACTATGATTGAGAAAAGTGAGGGGCCTGGCAGTGATGTCTTTCTCCCTGGTCTCCGAGACTTGAGATTCATGAAGACCCATCTTAGTAGTAAAGAGTAAGGGAGAGAGGGCATTAAGTACCTCAGTCTTTTACATGTCCTGTGTCACCAGGTCCTTAGTCTCCTTCAGCTGTGGGCCTACATTCTGCCCAGCCTTCCTTTTGTCACCAATGTACTTATAGAAGCCCTTCTTGTTGACTTTGACATCCCCAGCCAGATTCAAATCCAGCTGGGAATTGGATGCCAACAGCTGTGTTCCCATATAATGACACTGATCAGTGAGTGATTTCAGCAGAAGGTACCCCAGAAGTGTTCCCCAAAACCTGCCATGGTAGCAGCTTCTTCTACACCTATCAACAAAGTCTTCAAAACGCAGCATCGGGGTCATCCCCTGGGTTCCTTGACATATCCTCTGGTCCAAAGGGCATATGCTTTTTCATTGCATCCATTATCTGACAGAAAAGATGTATTTCCTCTGTCACTTTCATCCAGATCCTTTCCCTCATTACAGCCCCCAGGCAGAGCACTTGAACCTCTCCCCCAGGGCCTGTTTTCCAACCTTTCACCCACCCGATTCCCAGCCCTCCAAACTGTAACATCCTGCCTTGAATATGAGGACTGTGGGAGAAGGTGTCAAAACCCTTCCAAAAGTCAAGGCAATTGTCACCCACAGCCCTTTGACCCCAGATCCCATCACTCCACCACAAAGAGCAAACAGGATGGTCAATCCATGAAGGCTCTTCCCTTCCAGGATCTTTCATGTGGCCTAAAGCATGCTACAAGAAGACTCACTCCAAGATTCTCCCAGGGGCCCAAAGTGTGGTTGACAAGAACATAGACCCTCCAATGATCCTTTTGGCCTTTGTTGAAGGTGGGATGTGATACTTGCATTCCTCCAGTTGTCAGGGTCTCCCCTGATTTGTACCACATGTGAAGAGCAGCCCTACAAGTCCATTTCTGTCAGCATCCATTGATGCAGTCTGTTGGATTCAAGTGAATCAATCTTTTTAAAGAAATACTGACTCTATCTTCACCCCTCTTTGATAGCTCTCTGAACCCTTTTGAACAGTGTGGAGGCCTGTGAGGCTGGTGGAGACCGAGGTGGAGGAGGCATTGACTGTGCCAGTCTTACCTGGGTGTGCTGCTGCTGAATCACTGACCACACTCAGAAATGGGCCCCTCTTCAGGCTTCATTACCAGCACAGTGGTAGAGGCTCTTCTTGGCCTGCTCAGGCTTGAACTCAGACTTTCCTGACACACTCCTGACATGCCTGGCAATGTTTATAGATTCCTACTATGTATCTTGCCTCCATGCCCATCTCAAAGAATTGTGGAATGGTTTGGGTTGGAAGGGACCTTAAATATCATCTCATCACATCCCACCCCTGCCATGGCAGGGACACCTTCCACTGTCCCAGGCTGCTCCAAGCCCCAGCGTCCAACTGGCCTTGGACACTACCAGGGATGGGGCAGCCACAGCTGCTCTGGACACCCTATGCCAGGGCCTCACTACTCTCATGGGGAAGAATTTCTTCCCAAAATCCAATCTAAACCTACCCTCTGTCAGTGAGAAGCCATACTCCTTTGTCCTGCCATTTCAGGCCTTTTTAAACAGCCTCTCTCCATCTTTCTCATTGGCTCCCTTCAGCTACTGAAGGGCCACAGTTATGTCACTCCAGAGCCTTCTCTTCTCCAGGCTGAACAATCCCAGTTCTCTTAGCATGCACCACCTTTTGTGTGGCAGCTTAGCCCTGAGGCCCTGCTCAGCCCAGGCCATCTGCTGACTCTCTGTGTTTTCCTGAGCACTGGGATGGGCTGTTCTGGAGTGTGCTGTCCTGAAGGCTTGCCAGCTTTCCTGAGCTGCCCTAGTCTTCAGTGCTGCCTCCCAAGAGATCTCTTCCATTCACCAGTTCCCTGTAAAAGCTGAAGTCTGTCTTGCAGTTCAGGATCTGTACTCTGCTTCTCTTCTTCCTCACTCCCTTTAGAATCGTGAATCTGCTGCTTCATGGCCACTGCAGTCACAGCTACTGCCAGCTGTCACATCCCCAGTTAGTACACCCTTCTGCAGAACAGCAGATCCCAGCTGCATGCCACCCCTGCTTGGCAGGGACATTGGAATTCTTTGTGAGACCACGGTCTGTGTTCCTGGCTTCCTCAGGTACTGCTGCCTCCTTGGCAGCTTCACGTCAGGAATCTCCTTGCAGAGCATTGATGTCCTCGTGCTTAAAGCCTTTTAGCTGTGTGGGCTGTGTTCAGAAGTTGGAGGTGAGAGGGCAGTGGGGCCGCTGTTCAGGCTCAGAGCCCTGGCTCCTGCTCCCACATATTCGAGCAGCAGGACTGGCACAGCCCCAGTGCAGAGTTTCCTGGGCAGTTCCACAGGCAGCTTGACCCCGTTTCCCTCTGTTTTTCAGTCTCATGAGTGAGCTGCAGTAAAACCAGCTGTGGATCCAAGATTTGGGGCGGATGCTAAAAACAGAGCCTGGGGCTGCCCTGCATTAGCTTCTAGCAAAGTTCCTGGAAAAATGTCTTTGCGTGGTTTAAAAATTTCCAGAAGTGGTGAACTCACCGCAGGCCTTAATGAGCCCTTTTGGTGGCTAATTGCCCTCACAGCTAAAAATGTGTCCCTGTCCCTGACTGTGTGTGCTCTGAGACTGCAGCAGCGCATGCCAGCTGAAACGAGGTGGTTGCCATACCTGGTGGCTGGTGGACCCCTGTGATATCTCTCAGGAGTCCCCAGGAAGCATCACCCAGCTGCAGCAGGGATCCTGCTGTCCCTGGGTCTTGTGTCAGGTCCTGCTGAGCGTGGGCTGCCCACAGGCAGTCAGGCAGCCCCCATCCCATGGGATTCACACGTGGGGTATCAGCGGTCTGCAGGCAGGAGCTGGAACTGGGGTGCACCAGCCACAGCCCCACTCCCTCTGCACACAATGACAGAGCACAGAGCAAAGTGTCCGGAGGCCCCAGACTCAGCCAGCACCATTACCTGGTCCAGCAGGTGTTTGCTGTTCCTGTGGCTTTTCTCTAGGCACCAGTTCAGCATCCCCCATCCAAGGGAGACAAGAACCAGATGCAGGGTTCCAGTTGTGGTTGCACCAGTGATGTGACCTCTCTTAGACCCTGTGTAGGCTCGTATTGGGCAGAGTTTTGTGTTGGGCCAGTGGTCCACAGATGGTCCCACCACAGGATGGGGCAGTGAAGCACATGGGATACCTTGTCCTGGCTGCACAGTCAGGGCTGGTTCTGATACCAGACTGCTGGTTCCACCAGTTATCTTGGTGGAAGATCGCTCTGGGTACCAGGCCACCAGGGAGATGGTGCTGCACTACACAATAGTGAAAGCTCATCTATTGCTCCCCTGTTCCTGAAATTTGACCCAGGTCTTGTGGCAGGAAGCTGGATATTCCCACTTTGGGTATTCCTACGTGTGGCACCCATCAGAAGATGGTTATGGTGGGGAAGCAAGGCTTTTCTGGAAGCACCAGAGTCCCTGGCCTGAGGAGCCTGAAGCTACTGTCTCACTCTGCAGCAGAGCATGTTGCTGTGCAGTGATTAAAGCAGCTGACGTGCATTTTGGATAACTTTCAGAGGGAGAAGTAAAGTCCTGGTTTACCAAATAGTACCTATTCCAGTTACTGTGGCAGATGGTCAGTTTGTTTTGCATTTCCATCTGCACTGGTGGAGAAGGCTGGCAGCTGACCCAAGGAATGGCAGAGGCACAGAGGGGTGTGGGTACAGGGCTGTGTCCCGGGCATGGCAGAGGCACACCAGGGTGTGGGTACAGGCTGTACCCCAGTAAGGACAGCCAGCACGGAGCTGGTGTAGTGGTAACCAGTGTACGAGCCCCAGCGATGTCAGTGAGGTCAGATTTGTGCTCTCTGCTGAGCAGCTCCCCAGGAAAATGGGCTGGGGCAGTAGGGAGGGGGGCGGTGAGCTCTAGGTGGGTCCAGTTTCCCAAAGCTCCTCCTGACCCAGTTCTGTCACAGCACCTGTGTTTCCAAGTGCTCTGCAGCTGGAGTGGGATGGGGGATCCTGTTCCATGGCACTTCTTCGAGCAGCTGCTGCAGGGCTGTGGAGGACATCCCATGCACAGGAGCTTAGTGCTCACTGGAGATGTAGTCTCAGTTTCTCGCTGCAGGCAGCCCCTCAGACGGCAGGCAGCAGGGCTGGTGGGGGTGTCGCAGGTGCTGCCTCCCCTTCCTGGTCAGGACAGGGTGGCCCCACCTCTGCCCAGCTGACCATTCCCTCCAGGAATGGTCCCCTTCCCCTTGTTCCTCCATCCCTGATGGCTGGGCTTGCAGCCCCCAGCCGGGCCCTCTCCTTGGCGCGCGTGCGGCGTTCCTGCGCTCCTCGTGCGGGAGCCGAGGCCCCATGGCTGCTGCGGGGAGGAGCTGTGGCTGACGAGGCCTGAACTCCACTTCACCCGGGCCTGGCCCAGCTGCCTTTCCCCAGCTCTTTCCCCCAGCTTTGTTCTCTGTGGAGCTCCCAGCTGGTGGAAGAGCTGTGGGCAGGGATGTGGAGTCAGGAGTTGGTTTCTGCTGACCTGAGCTCTGCAGGAGCCCAGGGAGGAACTGGGGAGGGCAAGCAGGGAGCAGCATTCATTCTCCTGCTATATCTGTCATAGTGGGTGCAGTTCTTGTGCTACAAGCATCATGAGACTGGACTGTCACAGGGCAGTGCCACCCTCCATCCTCACGCCCAGTGTCTGTAGCTTCTAGACACAGACCTCTAAGAGCAGGACAGAACCAGGGCCATGGTGACATGGGGCTGACTTTCTTCCTGTCCCATCCTGAGTGTCCTTGCAGAGAAGGGACAGAGGTGCAGGGGCTGCTGCTGCTGCAGTGCTGCATATCCTACAGAAGAAGCAGTGGCTGGTCTGGGATGAGAGCCACAGTTGCTGTCCCGCTGTGATGGCCAGCTCTGAGGATAGTGTGGTAGCTGTGGCCATGGAGCAGAAGGTGGCACTGGGGTGTGGTGCTGGGCTGGGTCTGGCTGGTGGTCTGTTGTGTTCAGGTGGTGCCTTCCCTCACACAGGTGACAGCCACAGATGCAGACAGTGGTGCATTTGGCTCCCTTTCCTACTCCATTGGCTCTGGTATCGGCAGCATTGTCCCCACACAGTTCAGCATTGACAAGCACTCAGGGCAGCTGTGCACGGTGCAGCCCCTGGACCGTGATGAGGGCACATCTGCCTACGACTTCACCATCACTGCTGTGGATGGGGTGAGTGCCAGCGAGGCTGCGTATGCGGTGCTGCTGACCCAGCTTTGTGCAGGGGATGCTGCTGTCCTTGCGCTGTCTCTGATCCGCTGCCTCCTCAGGGCGGCCTGAACTCCATGGTCTATGTGAAGGTGTTCCTGGAGGACACGAATGACAACCGGCCAGTGTTTTACCCGCTGGAGTACGCTGCCAGCATCAGCACACAGAGCATGCCAGGGACAGCCGTGCTGCGTGTCACTGCCCATGACAAGGATGAGGGGCTGAATGGCAGAGTGACGTACCGCATTGTCCTGGGAAACTCACCCCCACTCTTCTCCCTCAACAAGGACACAGGTGAGAACTGGCAGGCAGCCAGAGCAGGCAGCAGCTGGAGCACTGTGATGTGGGAGGCGTCAAAATCAGCCTGAATGTCACTGCGTGGCCACCTGAGCAGTGCAGTCTGTCTCCAGAGTACAGCTGTTCCTTTCCCTGCCACATCTTTCCCTGCTAAACTTCTTTAGCCTCTGGTAACCCCTTCCCAGACTCAGTCCCTGACTTTTTGTTGTTTCTGCTCCCTGTTCTGTTCTTCATTTGTCCTGTCTTCCTTCTTCTCCCCATTCCCCATTTCCGATTCACTGTGCTCTTCCTCTTGTGTGCTGATGCTTTGCCCCATCAGGCTGTATCCTGCTTCCTTTCTTGTCCCTGCCAGTCCCCTCTTCCCCAGCTCAGTTAACTCTCCTCTATAACTCTGTCACTGTTGATCCCACTGTTCTCACTGGCTGCATCTGCTCGAAGCCAGAGAGGAGTGGGGGTAGTGGGTGCCTGGGTGTGTGGTGCCAGGGGTGCTCAGCAGAACAGAACTGGTTCTCATGTTCCCAGCAGGTGGCTGGAATAAGACAAGCCCTACCAGCCTCCAAACACAGGGCCACCTTCTTTGTAGGGCCTGTTGAAGTACCAATTATGATACTTCACTTCTACATCCCGTCCCAGAGCCTCTCTGCCAGCCCAGGGCCTACTTGCTGTGTTATAACACCCTGTGCCCTCTCCCCTCCTCTCCTTCCAAGACCTGCCTTCTGGCTCAAGTCCCACAGCCCGTACCATTGCTTAACTCAGAGCTGGGTGTAAGATTAAGAGCAGAGGATTGGGAGAGGCTTTCCTGGAAGAGCTCCACTCATTCATCCCAGCTCCTCCGTGGTGGGCTCCCACTGTGGTGCACATGGTTTTCTGCCCTTACTGGTCTTTCTTTTCCAGATTATGGTGTGGCCTGTCCCCCGGTGACAGGTGACAGAGGTGCAGCACAATGCCACATCAATGTCTTTCTTCCTCAGGTGTCATCTCTCTGTCATGGTCTCTGAGTGGCAAAGCCAACACCCTGGTGCAGCTGGTGATCTCTGCTCAGGATGGGGGGGGCCTGCAGGCACAGCCAAATGCCCGGGTAAACATCAGCATTGTGGAGGGCACAGTCTCACCCCCGGTCTTTGAGCAAGCTCAGTACTTCTTCAGCGTACCCGAGGACGTGCCACAGGGTGCCAGCGTAGGGGCTGTCCAGGCCCAGAACCCACCAGGTATGGGCTTGTCCCTTTTGCATGTTGCCACGTTCCGCCTCCCCACACCATCCTTGAGGTCCAGCACCCACCAGACTTCCTCATGGAGTGGCCCTGCTCTGAGAGCTCCACACTCTCACATCTAAATGTGCACCCAGCTCAGCACCTGTGCTTACACAAGTGTGTGTGCACACCTGTCCATCTGTGCACATGGGCACAGTGCTGCTGCACACCTTGGACCACAGCTCTCTGAGCGTGGGGCTGAGGGAGTGAGCTGGGTGGCATCTCATTCCTTCTGTCTCTGTCCTCTTGCCCACAGGTCATGCTGATGACATCTTCTATTCCATCTCCTCGGGGGACCCTCACGGCTACTTTTCCATCGACTCGGCCTCGGGTCAGCTCCGCACCAGCCTGCCTCTGGATCACGAGTCCCAGTCAGTTCTCATCCTGGATGTCCAGGCCCGGAGCGGTTCACCCCCTGCCTACAGCAACACACGTGTGAAGATCTCCATATTAGATGTGAATGACAATGTGCCAGCATTCCCAACTCCCTCCCACTCCATCTTGCTGCCAGAGACCACAGAACCTGGCACTACAGTCTACATCGTGCAGGCCGAGGACCCTGACAGCGGTGCCAATGGACAGGTGACCTTTGAGCTGGTGTCGGGGGGTGAGGGCACCTTTGTTGTGGAGCGTGCCTCAGGGGCAGTGCGGCTCCTTGGGGCCCTGCAGTACGAGACCATCTCGGCCTACAGCCTGGCCATTGTGGCCCGAGACAGCGGCATTCCCCAGCTCAGCTCCACCTTCACGCTGCTGGTGCATGTGCAAGCCGAGGATGACAACGGACCCATCTTTGACACTCTCACCTACCGTGTGGAGGTGCAGGAGGGTGTTCCTGTCTCCACCCGCTTCCTTCAGGTGAGGGCCCTGGCGCATGATGTGGAATCCACGGCCCTCACCTACCACCTGCGTGCAGATGGGGACGCTGCCAGCTTCGGCATCATGCCCGAGAGCGGCTGGCTGTACGTCAAGAGCGCCCTGGACCGGGAGACGCGGGACCTGTACGTGTTGACGGTGCTGGCCTCGGTGGGAGGCACCGGGGCTGCGGCCGACGCACGCAAAACTGGCACCAGCACCGTGCGGATCAGCATCACTGACGAGAACGACAACAGCCCTCGGCTGAGCGAGGAGCGGTACTTCTTCACCGTGTCTGAGAACCAGGCTCCTGGCAGCAGTGTGGGAAGGGTGACAGCAAGCGACCGGGATGCTGGGCAGAACAGCCGGCTCACCTACCGCCTCCTCCAGCACGATCCCAACTTTCTTATCCACACACAGACAGGTGAGAGACTCCTGCCTTCCTAGGTGGGGCCAGCCGGTGAGAAAGCCCAGGGCAGGGTAGCAGTGATGGTGGGCAGGCCAATGCAGCAGCAGAATATTCACCCTACTGCCCCCACAGTGCTGGGCTCCAGCAACACACCTGATTAACACAGCTGAGCACAGGCTCTGCTCTAATGCAGCTTGTGGGCTGAGCTTATCAGTGTTCTTACTTCTTGTGTCTGCCCCGTTCCTGGAAGTATTCAAGGCCGTGTTGGATAGAGCTTGTAGCAACCTGGGATAGCAGAAGGTGTCCCTGCCCATGGCAACAGGGTGGGACAAGACGGGCTTGAAGGTCCCTTCCAACCCAAACCCTTCTGGGATTGTCCCTCACAGGAGAGGTCAGCACCAAGCACAGCTTGGATCGGGAGCAGCAGTCCAGCTTCCAGCTCCTGGTGATTGTGCAGGATGGGGGAGCTCCGCCCCGCAGTGCCACCGGAACCATCTATGTCACTGTGCTGGATGAGAACGACAACGCTCCTGCTTTCCTCCACGTGGGCAGTGGTCAGGAGCTAACTGTGCAGGTAGGGCTGGAGGCTCAAGCACCGATGACGCAGGGGTCTGGTGGCCTCTGGATGTGGGGGCAGGTGGTACTGCTGGGGAAGAGGGGGTGGGTAGGGGGACCCAGGAGAGTTTCAGGGTGGGAGATGAGCAGACACAACTCGGATCCATGCAGCAGCCAGGACAGTTTGGTAAATTTGAGATATGGTAGGAGGGGCATGTCCTTGGGCATGTCCTGGTGCACAGAGCAAGGCAGGGACTCTGGAGGGCTGTGGCACAATCAGGATTGGCCAGCAGAAGCTCTTGGCTTGCAGGTGCCTGTAGGGAGGAACAGCAAAAGGAGGATTTTGGGTACAGCCACTTGTCTTTCTGGGAGGTGGAGAAAGCATTATCCAGCTGTACTTGGCATGCACAAGAGTTTTCTGTGAATCTTCTGTGTCTGCCAGCCAAGCTTTCCCTCTGCACTCTGGTGGCAGCAGTCACTGGGCACTGCATGTGCTGCAGACCCACCTACATGGGAGCAGATCAGGAGAACTGGGTGAGGACCTGCCCCCCACCCACCTCCGCTCTGAGAGTGTCATGAGTGGTGAGGGCTCATGGCAGCCGGCTGAGGGGCACTGGCAGCAGCAGAACTGGATGGGCAGCCGGGGCTCTGGCCTCATCTGCTCAGCACAGAGCAGGGACAGCCTGCAGCTGGACAGCCTTGCCTGCTCTGCACGTCCATTGCTGCGCCTCAGGCTGTGTGCTCAAAGCCCCTTGGTCTGAGTTGGCTCAGAAACACCACGATGGTGACAGCTGCCCTCTGTCACACGTTCTGCCTGAGCCATGCACTCCAGACAGGTCAGAGCAGACAGGACTGTGTTGGTAGCCACCTGGGTGACACAAGATCTGGGGACACTCTGCAGCTCCAGCCAGGCCTTCCCTGTTCATTGCTGCTTCCCTTGCAATTCTAGGGTGTGGGCATCCCTTGCCCACCCATCCTCTTGTACACCCTCCTCTGCTGGCAAAGCTGCTGGCAGGGCTTGGCCTGGGTGAGCACATCTCCCAGAGTCTAGAGGAGGCGAAGGAAGTACAGTTAGTCTTGCTCTCTCTCTGAGCAAGGCTCTGGGACCAGAGCAGACCAGGGACCAGCCAGTCATGGCATGGCTGAGGGAGCACTGGATGGGCTCTGTGATACGGCATTGCTCACACCTGGCATCTGTCATGAGCTCTGCTCCTGTGCAGGGACACCTGTGACACGCTGCATGGCAGGATCTGCAGCTGATCCCAGTGTTTGGGGGCACAAAGTGCCACAAGTGCCATGCCAGAGCTCGGGAGGGCTCTGCTCTTTTTACAAAGAGACCATGAAAGCAGATGTGTCCTTCAGGGGGCAGGACAAGGCTGAGATGGGTTCAGAGTTCAGAGGGCAGGTAAATGCTGCAGCAGCTCTGAGCAAACACCTATTTGGGCACTTTGGTTTGCAGGTACTGGAAACAGAGATACAGAAGGGTGAAGCACCATAACAGCCCACTGTTAGCCATGTTTTGGATGTAGAAGACAGATTTGGAGGAAGCTGTGAAAACTAGCTGATAACACAAAGTTCCATAATTCTTGCAGCATTCATGTCAGTGTTCATCAGGCAAAGCAGAGGAGGGTTCTGTGTCAGCACCTTCCAGCATCAGCTACAGGGTGCTAAGATGAAACACCTTGGTGATACACTGGCAGTACATGGGGTGTTTGCAAAGGGCCTGCAGTAAAGGATTCCCCCTGGGAATAATTGCCAGGAGAGGGGAGAGAGAGCAAAGGGAAGGAAGAGGGTGCCTGTTTTCACACAGGGAGTGCCCCTGTTGCTGGTGTTTTGCTGTATCCCCTCAAAGATGTGGTGGTTGATGTCACTGGTCTATTTACAGCATTCAAGGTGAGGGCTGTAGAAGGATCATGTTTCACTGTTGAGTCAGGGAAGATGATGGGACATGAAATCACTGCTGCTAAGTTGCTAGAAAGCAACACGGCACTCAGTGATGGGCTCTGAACTGGCTGTTTCAGTTTGGGGAGAAGCATGGAGCTTTGTGAATGTACCACACCAAGCTCAGCACAGGGTAAAAAAGCAAATCAGATGATGAGATTAATTAGAAAAGAGACAGAGAATGAAAGAAAATATCATCACCCACAGCTCAAATTCTGCCCACACTCTCTGCCTCTTTCCATTCCCCAAGTAAGCAGAAGTTCTAGAAACTGTTTAGAAAAGGATGTTAACGGCAGATAATGGTTGCAAGCAGAAATAAAACATTCTTTGGCATGGACAAAGCTGCAGGAATAGCACAAAGGTGTGCGCAGAGTCATGGGGAAATGAGAAGTTGTTTTTTTCGTAACACAAGACCAGGCAGCTCCATAAGAACTGACCAGGCAACAGGTTTAAAATAAATACAATCAGCACTTCTTCATGCAGAATGTAATTAAATTGCAAAATCATTGCCCAGAGTTGCATGGGTTCAAAACTAGATGAATTAATGGAAAGAAAAAAATCCATCAAAGGCTGATGAACACAAATATGATCTGTGGCTCAGGAAGTGTCTGAGCCACAGTGGGATGGGAGGCGGGGAAGTTCACAGGAGGATTGTTCCATAC
Source organism: Thryothorus ludovicianus (assembly GCA_013397245.1). Classification (NCBI taxonomy): domain Eukaryota; kingdom Metazoa; phylum Chordata; class Aves; order Passeriformes; family Certhiidae; genus Thryothorus; species Thryothorus ludovicianus. The sequence continues at coordinate 74,801 of VZTB01011887.1, read as the reverse complement.
ATACCATGTTTCTCACATTTCTGTATATCCACTGCCAGCCCTTGCCAGAGCTGTGCTCGTGGCCAGAATGGCTCTGTGAGTTTGGGACCAGGCTGGTCTTTTCAGCAACCTTTGGGGAGGGTGGGGACACCCAGATATGCTCACGAGACTGCTGTCTTACCAATTTTCATAAGCAAGCCCACTGCTATGGCTGTTCATTCCAGTTCCTGTGACTGGACTGGTGTTTGTACATGGGGCTGTGTGGGTGTTGCCCATGGAGCTCCTCTGACATGCCTGCTTTTCTCAGAGGGATGTGATTCCTCATGGAAGGGGAGAGTGTCCCTGCCTGCTGACCAGGAGCCACTCAATCTGGGTGAAGGGCAGTGGGGGCAGATGCTGCCCCAGCCTGTGGTGGGGAGAGGTTGGAAGGAGCCTCTGAAGCGTGGCCCCACATAGAGATGTCCATGCAGACCCTCCTTTCATCAAGGGCCAGGCTATATTTAGGTCCGTGCCTCCATCACTGCTGTGAAAGGCTGTTCCAGATTCCTTGATCTGGTACTAGAAAACATCTCTTCATTTCCAGCCTAAACTAATTTCTGACCATTTTACACTCATTTGTTCTTGTGCCAATATTGTGTTTTTGCTTAAAAAGCTGTCCTCTCTCTCTGGAATTTCCCTCCCTCTCCCAGTGTTTACAGAGCACAGTTCCAACACTGCCTAGCCTGGCTGAATGAGTCCAGCTCCTCTAGTCTCCCCTCCCAGGGCTTCAGCACAGTGCCAGCAGCTTGGGCAACAGCTCTGGCCCTCACCTCCACCCAGAAACATGCACCCTCTTCTCCAGAGTCCTGTTTGGATTCCACTCGTCCCTTCCCTAAATGCTATAAGTGCCACAGATCACTCTGCACAGCTGGGTCTGAGAGGGTGGTCTCTGCCACAGGACATGCTGATGGGATGAGAATGTGAGGTCTGTCCCCTTGAGGAGGGAATTTGGCATCTGCTAGGGTGGAAGGAAGAGCAGAGCCTGTGCCAAGTGGGAATCCTGTTCCACCAAAGAGTATGTGCTGGAGGGGTGCAGGTCTGCAGCAAGGAGGGGATGTTTGCTGAGGATGATTCCAAAACCTGGCAGGTGCTGAGGGACAGTGATGAGGGTGCATCCAGTTCCACAGCTACCCAGAAAAGGTGTGCAATGTTGTAATGTGTGGTCTCTCTGGCAAAGGAGGTAGCTCCCCTCAGGACATGAGATTACCTGAGCATGTGTGATTGATGTCTCAATGGTCTTGTGCTGCACTGGCATAAAATGAGGGTCTAAGGTATCTACAGACAAGAACAAAGGCGAGAAGGGAAAAGCCCCAAGCTGAGGCACCTGAGCCCCAGAGGATCTGCCAGCTGCACTTCCAGAGGTGGAAAACCTCCCTGGCTAATTGTGGGTGCTGAGGAGATCCCTGTCTGTGGCCAGAGAGGCTGGCACTGGGCTGTCAGGGCTCACGCATTGGCATTTGCAGCTGAAGGGCTCTGTTGGGACAAGGAGAACCAGAACTGTTGTGGAGCCCTGCACCTACCTGCCTGCAGAGGCTCTGGGTGTGACATGGGTGGAGCAGGGCCCTCCCACAGCCCTGCAGTGTGCCCCCACCCTGCACACCCTGTTTATTGGGACAGAAGGGGAGGAGGGCTGGTGAGGCAGAACCTGCCCTGGCCGCTTGCTGTGGGCTCCTCCAGGTTCCCAGCCTCAGGCACAGCTTGTGGGTCCTGTGGGGGGTCGGTGCTGTGGGTAAGGTGTAGGGCTAGTGCAAGACAGCGCAGACCTCGTGCCATGCTTGGAGTGCTATGGGGTGGTCTGAGAGGTTCCCTGTGCCACTCAACTGCTCCCTGGGCCGTGCTGCAGGTGCTGGAAGAGAAGCCATCGGGACTCCTGGTCGCCTCACTGCAGGCCAAGGACCCTGACGAGGGGGAGAACGGGACCATCATCTACTCACTGATAGGTACGGGCTCCAGAAGTGGCAAATCCGTGCTGTGCCTTGCAGGCATCACCCCAGCAGATGGGTACCCACTGCCTGGGATCCCCACACCACACTCTGCCTCCTTCGCACGCCCCACCCTGCCTCTGCCAGGCTTCTCCCAGCCGAGTTTCCCTCTCTCTGCAGGAGCCTGGGCAGAGCGTTTTACCCTGCACGTGGCTACCGGGGAGCTGCGGACAGCCACAGTCCTGCGCCGGCCCGACCGCGCCGAGTACGTCTTCACCGTGACGGCCAGTGACCGCGGCGCGGTGCCCCGCAGCACAGCTGCCGTCGTCCGTGTCCAGGTACCTCCTGTCCCTGCACGCCAGCTCCTCTTGTCCCTGTACCCCCTGTCCCTCGCTTGCCTCTTGGAAGACACCATCCAGCTACTTGGCAGCCTTTTTCCCCACCTCCTCTTCCTCTACTGCCTTCATCCCTGGGCACCCTCTGTCCCTGCTCAGCTGTGGATCCAGCCCTAAAATCCAAGTGGAGAACCTGGGGTGGGAAGGGATGCCCCTGCGCCTGTTCTCATTTCCAAAGAACTGCCATTTGCTGTTCTGCCTTCTCCAGGCCTTAGTGAGCAGACCTTTCCTAGATACCCTGGTGCAGGAAAGACATCAGAGGTTCCCTGCACAGAGACTTCCACTCTTCCCAGCATCTGCTGAAACCAATGTTCTGACCTGCAGGGTGTTCACTCTGACCTGCAGGATGTCCCTCATGTCTGTGTCACTTTGGTACTCCCTGACTAGTACTGCCCAGACATCTACATGGTTTTCCTGTTAGTAATGAGCTTCCTTTTACAGCAGAGGCTCCTGTTCCCTCCGTCAAGGCGCTCCCACTGAACATTGTTTCACAGCTTCTCATCCACATCCTTGCAGTTGCCAAGGCCATTTGGCTGTCCTTGCTGTGCCGTGTCCACTAGCCCTGCCCATTGCTCCCTTGACCCATCTGGTCTCTCAGTCCTTTCTGTCACACAGCTGTCCCCACTCTGTGCCTTTGCCCCGCTAGACAGGGAGCTCCACAGCTGAGTTCTAGCCCAGGTGGGTGTGATATACCATGTTCCGTTGAGGAGTGGAGCCTAGTGTTAGCCTGTGACATCTGCCTTCAGCCACCCAACATTTTATATCATTTCCTTTTTACACTACGTCTGTAATTGTTCTTGTCTTCAGAGCTGTTCTGCAGCCTCCAGAGCACTGAGGCCAGGGTGGCCATCCCCATCATGCTGGTTTGCATGCCTGTAGTAGATATTTGCTTGACAATCACTGGGTTTGATCCTCTCTGGGCTGACAGGTTTGTTGTTACTCCTGTTTTCCTCAGCTCCTTGGCAGGAATGTGCTTCTTCAGAGGGTTTTCCCTTCAGATCACACTGTGGTGGCCTTTAAGGCATCCTCTCTCCCATCTGCGAGTGCACCTCATCCCCAGATTAACTCCAATGTCTTTAATAAAACTAGTGATAGTATTTATTTATCTTGGGGTCATACTGGGTTCTCTTTCTGTGCCTCCCATCAGGATGAGCGTGACTTTTCTTCCTCATTCTTGCTTATGTTTGCAGAATTGTTTCTGCTGCCGTCTGTTGACTTTGCAGTATCAGACCCAGCCACAGAGCCAAGGAGTGGCTGAGGGAAGGCGCCTGTGAAGGTCACCTTCTCCAGCCCCCTGCTCAAATGGGGTTGTCTCGGTGACTTTTGGCTATCTCCAAGGATGGAGACTCCACCACCTGTGGGCAACTTGTGCCAGGGCTCAGGAACCCTCACAGTGAAAAGTGTATTCTGAGGACCAGAGGGACCCTGCTGTGTTCCAGCGTGTGCCCTGGCACACAGCCCCCTGCATGTCCCCCTGTGCCCCTTACTCCTTCCTCTCCTCACAGGTGTTGCCATCCTCCCGTATGCTGCCAAGGCCTGATGCCACCGTGTTGACCCTGCACCCTCTTGAGGGGGTCAAGCCGGGGTCTGTGATTGGTTCTGTGGCCCCCCTGGATGCCCCTGCACGAGGACAGCTGATCTACACGGTGGTAGGAGGTGGTGGGGATGGCACCTTTGTGGTTGATAGTATGACAGGGGAGATTTATGCTGCCCGTGAGCTGGACTATGAAGCTGGGGCACGGCACGTGCTCCAGGTGAGCGCTGAGGACACGCAGCAAGGCTATCCCTCCAGCAGGTTGGTGCTGGTCCAGATCCACGTGCAGGACTGCAATGATCAGGCACCCACCTTCCCCGAAGACCCCATTACCATTGTGGTGCCTGAGAATGCCCAGGCTGGCTCCTCCATCTTCACCTTCCAGGCACTGGATGGGGATGGAGTGGGCCCCAACAGTCAGGTGCGCTATGCTCTGCTGCACCTGGAGCCACCCGGAGCCCCCTTCCAGCTCGACAGCCGCTCGGGGCAGCTGACCCTGCGCCAGGGCCTCGACCGGGAGGCTGCTGCCTCCTTCCTGCTGGTGGTGGAGGCCACAGACCAGGCCCGCAATGTCAGCCAGCGCCGCTCGGCTGCCGTCACGGCCCGCGTCTTTGTGACCGACGAGAACGACAACGCACCCGTCTTCCTCTCCCCGGCCACCGTCAGCATCATGGAGGACCAGCCCACAGGCTTTGTGGCACTGCATGTGGTGGCCCAGGACAGCGACCTGGGAGAGAACGGACGTGTGAGCTACTCCTTGCGAGCAGGCAACGGTGATGGCCGCTTCCACCTCAACCCCAGCACTGGTGAGGGCTGGGAGGGGGCAGGGGTGGTGGCAGGGGTACGGGGAGCATGGAGGCTGAGGAGGGTGCAGGAGTACACGAGGATGTTGTGTGTGGGAGGAGGGTGTAGGCTGGGGAGCCTAGAGGAGTGAGTCTGGGGCTGCAGGAATCCCAAGCACAGCAGCTGGTTGGTGCAGTGCAGCTGTCCCCTGAGCCCCATCTGTCCTCCGCAGCCCAGTGCCTGCTCCCACACAGTAGTCCCAAGGCATAAGGCCCAGTGCCACCAGTGCCAGCTTGTCCCTCTCCTGTGTCCACAGGTGCCCTCTCCATCGTGCGGGCCCTGAACCGGGAGGAGGTGGCGCAGCACAACCTGACTGTGGTGGCCACAGACCACGGCTTCCCACGCCTCTCTGCCACACAACTGCTGTCCGTGCTGGTGCTGGACGTCAACGATGAGGCTCCTGCCTTTGAGAAACCCGAGTATGAAGCCCACATCATGGAGAACCTGCCGGCTGGCAGCCCAGTGCTGGAGGTGCTAGCCACGGACCGGGATCTGGGTGAGGATGCAGGCAAGGGTGAGCTGCCCCATTCCAGTCAGAGCCTGCTGGAGATGGAGCCCCAGGTCTGGGCATACCCTGCTCCCTTCTGCCAGTCTGGAGAGCCTGGCTGACCAGAGGGCAGGGTCAGCACCTAGCCTGGAGGTGGGAGATGGGCGGAATCCTGGGGGAGGGTGGAAATGGAGCAAGGTCTGTGGTTCCCTCTGGTCCCCTGGCCTATGGCCCTTGTTCTGTGGGTTCTCTTTGGCCCATCTGGCCTCCCATCAGCTGGGTCAGGCTGGGACCCTCACACACACCTCTGCCACCAGGGAGCAAGCCCAGCTGGTCATCCACCCTGTGAGCCCCGGGGGAGAGCTGGGAGCAGGGAGGTGCAGGACTGGGAGCCAAATGAGGCGCTGGGGCTGCTGCCAGGCTGCCTCCAGACCACCTTTGTCCCTGCAGGTGCCAACGGGCAGGTGTCCTATGGGGGTCTCTCCGGGGGGCCATTCTCCATCCACCCACAGACAGGGCTCATTGTTACCACGCGTCCCCTGGACCGGGAGGAGCAGGAGCAGCATGTGCTGACAGGTAGGCAAGGGGAGGCAGCAGGCAGGGGGTTGGTGGGGGTAGAGAGGGACTTCCTGCTGCTGGGATGGGGAGTGTTGCAGGCCATGGGGAGGGTGGAGGGGCTGTGGGGCACAGCAGGGCTGTGGGGTGGTTTGGGCTGCAGGAATGCCGATGCTCTGGTGCCTGGCTGCTCCTGTGGGTGCCTGGACGTTGGCACACAGCCGCTGTGGCCGTGGCTCCCCATCAAGGCAGCCTGTGGTGCTCTCACTGTGTCCCACAGTCTACGCGCGGGACGCCGGCCTGCCACCCAGCCTCACCAAGGCCACGGTGTGGATCACAGTGGGGGATGAGAATGACCATGCACCTCAGCTGGAGAGTGAGTCCTGCTCCGTGGAGGTTCCTGAGAACCAGAGTCGTGTGGCACTCTACACCCTACGGGCCACTGATCCTGATGGTGGGGAGAATGGACGCTTGGAATACCGGGTGGCAGGTGAGATGCCCTGGGAGCGTGGGACTGGGCAAGGACTTCTCCCTCGGCTTCCCTGGGTCTGGGAACATCAGCTGCAGATCAGTTCCACATCATTTCTCTCCTGCTCCAAACTGCATGACATTGCTGCCAGCTCTCAGCTCTCTGCTCCCAGTAAAGAGCACCCTAAGACCTGATCAGGCTGCAGTGCTCATTCCCCAGGCTTGTGACTAATTCCCCAGGCTTAGACCAGTTCCACACCTCTCCTTGCTGCTCTGACTTGTTAATTCACAGGTTGCCAAGCCAGATTTTTGCTGTATCCTATCACAGGCTGTCTGGCGACTCCCCATGGCAGCAGCAGTGGTCTGTGAGTGGTTAGAATCAGTTCTTCATAAGCAGCTGGCCCAAGGAGGTTTGCTCCCACTGGGGCTCACTCTACCCACCCTGCCAGACCCCATGGTGGTGGGCTTCATGCCCTCCAGGGCCTTTCTCATTCCAGTTACAGGCATGCTGCATTGTTACTCCCCCTCTTCTCTCTTAGGTGGAGACCCTGGGCAGGATTTCAGCCTAGACCCCGTCTCTGGTGTCCTCTCCACTGCACATGCCCTCGACCGAGAGCAAATTGCTTCCTACAGCCTCATTGTAGTGGTGCAGGACCACGGCTCGCCCCCACGCAGTGCCACCATGTCAGTGACTGTGCAAGTGTTGGACCTCAATGACAATGCACCCAGTTTTGCACAGGCCAGCTACACAGTGGAGGTGCCAGAGGACTTGCCAGTTGGTGCCCTGGTGCTGCAGCTGGTGGCTGAAGACCCAGACGAGGGCACCAACGGGCAGGTCTCCTACTACCTGGGCAATGAGTCGCTGGGCATGTTCCAGGTGGAGCCTCAGAGCGGGCGCATCCGGAGTGCCCAGGCACTGGACCGGGAGCGCCAGCCCACCTACAGCTTCCTGGCCAAGGCGGTGGACTCGGCGCCATGGGAGCCCAAGAGCGCGGCTGTGCGTGTCACTGTCGTGGTGCGAGACGTCAACGACCACGTTCCGGCCTTCCTGCACAGCCCACTCACCGTCAACCTGTCCCGCCACACACCGCTCAAGCAGGTGGTGGCCACCATGAGGGCCGAGGACAGGGACGCGGGTGCCAATGCCTCCATCCTGTACCGCTTTGCCACTCCCAGCTCCGCCTTTGCCATCAACTCCTACACGGGGGACATCCAGCTGCTGCAGCCCCTGGGCTCCCTCAGCCAGCGCCAGCGGACGCTCTTCGTGCTGGCCATGGACCTGGGGCAGCCGGCGCTCTCCTCCACGGGGGTGGTGGTGATCCATGTGCAGGAGGAGCCCTACCGGGGGCTGCGCTTTCCCCGCAGCACCAGTGATGTGGCCCTGGCCGAAAACGCCGCCCCAGGTACCCGCTGGCAGTGACCAGAAAGTGCTGTGATGGAATGGGATAGGGCACAAGGGGAGGTGAGAGCAGTGCTGTGGGGAACTCAGACCAGAGATCACTGTGGGGTCTGGGGAAGTCCTGTTATGCTTTGGGCAGACCTGAGCAGGGTCTGAGTAGTGCCCAGGCTGGTCAGGGTGGGGTCCCTGTAGGCTGGCCTCAGTGTGTTCAGATCACTGTAGGCAGCCACAGGTGTCCAAGTGCTCCCTGAAGGTCTCCATGGTCACAGTGAGACCACTGAGGAGCCATGGATAGGTACCATGACACCAGGCTCCCAGCCCAACATTAACCTTAGATCTTCAGTCCCGTGTCAGCAGTGTCCTCAGGCAGGGCAGTGCTCCTGTGGTACAGCACATGCTGCCCTGCGTCACCCTGACCCTTTGCCATGTGCTCCAAGGCTCCACTGTCCCTTCATACCCTTTTGCTCTCCAGGCACTGAGGTGGCGAGTGTCCAGGCCGTGCACATGGGGGGCTCCTCGGGGCACATCACCTACAGCATCATCAGTGGCAACGAGAGGAACACCTTCCTGATCCAGCCCAGCTCAGGTACAGCTCCAAGAACACTTGGGGAGCTCTGCTCAAGTCTGCTCAGGTGCTCGGGGCCCCCAGGGCACAGGAACACCATCCATACTCAGTTAGTTGAGAGGTGTTAGTACTGGAATGTGGACACTGCCCTGTCACTGACCAGCAGCTGTTAGCGCTGTTCCCAGTGCAATTGTGGTCCTCCATAATTAGACCTTCTTCCAAAACCTCAGAGAAGAGAGCAGGGTTAAATGGGACTTTGGGAAGATTCACCCTGTGAGGGTGGTGAGGCTCAGGTGAGGCTCAGGTTGCCCAGAGAAGCTGTGGCTGCCCCATCCCTGTCCCAGGCCAGGTTGAACAGAAGCTGGAGCAACCTGGGATAATGGAAGGTGTCCCTATGTACCCATAGGAGTGTTGTCAATTTAGAACATCCTGCTGGCTGCCCCCTCCTTCTCAGGTGGGACAGCAGCACCTTGTCACTCCAGCAGCCTGGCTGCCCATGGCTCAGGTTGGTGGCTGTGGGTGTCTTTCTCAGAGCACTCAAAGCTGCAGGGAGGTGTCTCTGGCTTGGAGCTGGATGAGCTTTTGTCATGGTAGGAACAGCTTTTCCTGCTCCATATCTTTGGGGGAGTCTCCAGATGGGGGACTGTCAGATGCTGTAATGTCAGCAGGAACTCCCTCCCCAGCAAGGTGTGGGTGTTACCACTCAGGGCAGCTCTTGAGAATGATGAGAAGCTGGCAGTGTGGGAAGGGCTTGGAAGAGCTCAGTGTGTCTGTCCTGTCCAGCTGAGAATGGATGGATGGATGGATGGATGGATGGATGGATGGATGGATGGATGGATGGATGGATGGATGGATGGATGGATGGACGTGCTGGTACATCCCTCCCCCTTCCCGCCGTTCCCCCTCCCAGGTGCCATCTCAGTGCAGGACTCCAGTAGCCTGGACTTCGAGGCCAGTCCGCGGCTGCGCCTGGTGATCCAGGCAGAGACTGCGGCTTCCTTTGGCTTTATGGCCATAAACCTCAACCTCCAGGATGTGAACGACAACCTGCCCCGCTTCCAGCTGCAGAACTACGTGGCATTCATCTGGGAGTCACAGAGCTATGACTCACCTGTCATCCAGGTATGGGGCACAAACAGGGACACCTGAGCCCTGGCCTGGCTGAAGTTATGGAATGGGGGCTGTGTGGGCCTGGGGTTGGCACCAGCACACGAGTCCTGCCTCAGAGGCTCTACAGCTGAATCTTATGTGGCTTTGCAGGTGCTGGCAGATGACCTGGACCAGGGAGTGAACGGGCAGGTGACTTATGCCATCAACCAGTCCCTGCCAATGCCAGGCTTGTACCACATTGACCCTCAGACTGGCACCATTACCACTGCTGCCATCCTGGACAGAGAGATCTGGTCCCAGACCCGGTGAGTGCAGCCAGGCTAGGGGATGCCAGGACAGGGACAGAGTTGTGGAGCACAGCCCTGGGGCATGGGGAACATGGTTCTTGCTGCCCCCAAAGCTGTCCCAGCCTTGCTGTGAAATAGCTCTATCAAGCAGCACAGCTGAGGGTCAGTGGGAGTGAAGGACACAGGAGCCAGATGGCTAAGATGAGCCCACGCACAGCTCAGTCAGATCTCTGCAGAGCTGAGGAGATTGTGAGAGGGTCCTAGGTTCATCCATTCCCCTTCCTGCCTCCTTAATCCACACTGCATCTGCTCAATTTCTTCTACCTCCAAGCACAGGACCCTTGTGTCCTGCCACATGGCTCCAGACCCGTGCACTAGCCTGTGCTGCCCCAGATGTCCCCTTGCATCCAGTCAGGCCCTCTGGGCCCCTCACCATGTGTGCATGCTGTGGATGTGTCCATCCACTCTAGCCACACATATGTGAAATGCTGGCAAATATCCCACCATGAATCTGAGGCTTCTCCTGCCCTTTCCCACACACCTTGCTCAGGTGAGGTCCCCCACTTAGTGTTCTTCCCCTCCACATGAGCCCCCTTGGCTGTGGGTTCCTCTGCCCTTTTCCCTGCTGGGGGGGTCTGGGGTATTCCTTCCGTCCACACACCCCTCACCATTCCAGAGAGGCTCCAAGTGTTCCTCAGCAGCCAGAGCGCTCCAGACACCTGTTTGCAGCCCACAAGGTGCTCTTCCTGCACCCACACATCTTCCAGACTTCAACACTTGCCTTAGGTGTGTAAAAACCTGCTTCCCTGCCTCACCAAGCTCTCCATGTACCAGACTCACTGCCCCACACGTGCTCTCCAAATCACAGAATCATTGAGGTTGGAAAAGACATCTGAGATTATTGAGTCCAGCCTGTGTCTGATCACCATCTTGTCAGCTAGACCAGAGCACTGAGTGCCATATCCAGTCTTTTCTTAAACATCTCCAGAGAATGTGCAGATCCACCACCCCAGACCCTGAGCTGCTGCGCAGCTTCCCCACCACACGCACAAACTCCATCCCCGTGCACACCTGCAGTTCATGTCCCAGGTGCAATGCAGATGTGCAGTGCATGTCCCAGGAACTGTACATGGGTGAGGTGCTCCCTCACATGTGTGGGCAGACATCTGACCCTCACTCATGCCTGCCCACAGCTTGGTGGTGACAGCGATGGACCGAGGAACACCACCGCTCATGGGCTCGGCCACGCTGACCGTGGTGGTGATGGACATCAATGACAATAGCCCTACCATCCCGGTCCCCTGGGAGATCCGTGTCCCTGAGAGTGAGTGCCGTAGCATGGAGGGCCAGAGCTGGGGTACAATGGGCACCATGGGTTGGGAGGAGCCCTTAGGGAAGCCAGGCCAGTCCCTGTCAGGGGCTACGTCACACTGACCCACTGTAGCTCCCCCAAGCTCTCCAGCATGACCCCTGTGCTACTGCTGTGTCCTGAGGGAGCAACCTGAATTACCAGCTCAGCCCTGGCACCTGCCCTATGTCCAGGACTCTGGCTGCAGACACCTGCCCTGCCTGCTCACAGTCCTCAGCCAGTATGCCCTGTGCCCATGCCAACCTCCACCTGCCCTACCAAACCTCTAAGACTTTCATCTTCCACCCGACATCTCCCTCTCCCATGGCATCTTCCCCTCTTCCTGGTGCCCAGGCTCTGGATTTAACTGGTTTCCCACCAGGTGAGCTAGGTATGCTGGGCAGGGATGAGTCTGCTCACTCACATGTCTGCTCCCCACAGACACACTGCTGGGCACCCAGATAGCCCAGCTGACTGGGAACGACGTGGACTCGGGCCCTGCACTCTCCTACACGCTGCTGCTGGAGGGGGATGTGGCAGACACCTTCGGGGTGCTGCGCTTTGGTGGCCACATTGCCCTGACAGGGCCACTGGACCACGAACAGCGCAGCAGCTACACCCTCACCCTGCGTGCCTCTGACACGCGCCACGAGACTGAGGCCAACCTCACCGTCCTCGTGGAGGATGTGAACGACAACGTGCCCACCTTCACCCAGGTTTTCTATCAGGTACATGCACCAGGTGTGCCAGCCAGCAGAGGCCATCCCACACGAGCCCTCTGCAGCTGCTGCCTGGCTCACCTGCCCTTACAGAGCAGAGGATGGGTCTGAGCCCCTTCTGCTCCCGCTCTCTGACCCACATCTACATCCTGGCATCCCTCATGCTGTCACTGTGGCATAGAAGGATTTGAAACCAGGCAGGTGACCCTGGGACCAGCCCCTGCAAGGGGCACAGCTGGATGCAGAGGGTCCAGCAGAAATAGATGAGCACAATGGAGAGACCATAGGGGATAGGAAATGGGCCACAGCCCAGATGTTGTGGCGAAACCTGGCAGGTCCCTGTTGAAGGCTGGCTTGGGCAGTGTGTGCCACAGCATTTTAGCCCAGGCAAGAGATTGGGGAGCCCCAGGAATGCTTGTAGGGTCTAGGAGCACAGAACCCCTTGCCTGTGGTTTCCCTGGCCAGAGAGAGGTTGGCTGACCTTGGCTTTGGCTGCCTGGCCAGCCCCAGACCCCTCTCCCAGTGATGCTGGGGGCTCTGGGCAGGGGGGAATCAGATGCTGACTGGGGTTTCCTCCTCTTCCAGGTGCTGCTGCCAGAGCACACACCTGCTGGTAGTGTCATCCTCACTGTGAGCGCAACTGACCCCGACTCAGGGAGCAATGGGGACATCACCTTCCACCTGGCTGTTCCCAGCCCTGATGTTGCCATCGACCCCAGCAACGGTGCGTGGGCTTGGTGCTCTGTGTGCCTCTGTCATGGGTCAATCTAAGGGTGCCTGTGGAGGGGAGTGCCCCAATGCTGGCCCTGTTCAAACCCTCACAAGGTCACTTTCTGGTGTGGCTGGTGAGGCAGACACAGCAGGGTGACCATCAAATGCTCCTCCCTTCCCAGCTCCTACTGGTTCCTATGGTGACCCTGCCTTTGTGCTCCACAGGGACCCTCTTCACCACCCGGCAGGTGGAGTTCAATGCCAGCCAGCCCACCCTGGACCTGGTGGTGGAGGCCCGTGACCACGGCTCTCCCAGCCTCTCATCCTGGGCCACAGTGCAACTCCAGGTTCTGGATGTTAATGACCACAACCCCCGCTTCCAGGAGCCATGCTACAACGCCAGTGTTCCCGAGGACCTGCGCCCAGGCACCACTGTGCTAACACTGGAGGCGGCCGATGCCGACCTCTCCCGGGAGAATGCTGGCTTTGACTACACCATCGTCAGTGGGAACGGCGGCAACGCCTTCCAGGTGGAGAGCCGAGTGACCCGGGCTGGGGGACAGCTCCTCACGCAGGGAGCCCTGGTGCTCGTGGAGTCCCTGGATTTCGAGGCCATCCCAGTGTACAACTTGACCGTGGCAGCCTCAGACCGGGGCCTGCCACAGCGCAGTGCCACCGTGCCCGTGCTCATCACTGTGCAGGACATCAATGACAACCCGCCCGTGTTCAGCCGGGCCGAGTACCGCGCAGCCGTGAGCGAGGCCGCGCTGCCTGGCACGGAGCTGCTGCGCGTGGCAGCCCACGACGCCGACTCGGGGCCGCGGGGCCACGTTCACTACTCCATCAGCTCAGGTGACCAGCACGGGCTGTTCCAGCTTCATGAGAGCACGGGGGCCCTGAGCCTGGCACGGCCACTGGATCGGGAGGCCCAGGCGCTGCACACGCTGGTGGTGCGGGCCACGGACACACCAGGTGGGCACTTTGCGCTGGTCCCCGTGGCCATTGAGGTGAAGGACATCAACGACAACAAGCCGTACTTCCCAGTGGAGGTGCTAAGCGCCAGCATCCGGGAGAACTTGCCCCCTGGCACACTGGTCACCACGCTGCGTGCTGTCGATGCCGACACCGGCGCCTTTGGGGAGCTGCGGTACGTGGTGCTGGAGCAGGCTGTGGGGGACCCCCCCACGGCAGACGGCCGGGACGCCTTTGCTGTCAACAGGAGCTCTGGAGAGCTGCGCTCCCGCCTCACCTTTGACTATGAGAGAGCCAAAGCCTTCCAGCTCCTGGTTCGGGCCACTGACGCTGGCAACGCCTCAGCCACTGTGACTGTGCGGGTGCTGGTGACAGGGGAAGATGAGTATGATCCCATCTTCCTGAGCCCCTCCTTCAACTTCGAGGTGCCTGAGGGTGCACGCAAAGGGCAGAGCATTGGGCGAGTGCTGGCCACAGATGAAGATGAGGGGGCTGATGGTGTTGTGCTGTACACCCTGGCAAAGCCCTCACCATACTTTGCCATCAACCAGACCACAGGCTCCATCTACCTGCGTGTGGACAGCCAGCCCCAAGCCGGGGCTGGGCGTGCCAAGAGGGAGCCACGGGAGATGAGCCTGGAGGTGCAGGCACGCAGCCCCCTGCCTGCTTCCCGTGTGGCCTCTGCGCAGGTCACCATTGATGTCACACACACCTCCTTTGGCCTGGCACCTGACCTCAACCTCCTGCTGGTGGCTGTGGCCGCCTCGCTGGGCGTCGTGGTGGTGCTGGCCGCCGTGGCCATCGTGCTGGCACTGGTGCGCTCCCGGCAGCGCCGGGGCCACAAGAAGGCAGAGGGTGAGGGGGCACTGGCCCGTGCACAGAGCGGGTCCTTACAGAAGCTGGGCCATGAGGAGCCAGCACTGCCCGGGGCTGAGCACATCTACCACCAGGCACTGCCAGGGTATGGGACCGAGCCGGCGGGGCCCTACACGCGAGGCGGCTCACTGGACCCCTCGCATTCCAGCGGCCGTGGCTCTGCTGAAGCCGCTGAGGACGACGAGATACGGATGATCAATGAGTACCCACGTGTGGCCAGCATCACGGCCTCCATGCAGGAGCACATTGCTGCCCGCGGCCCTGACTCTGGCATCCAGCAGGATGCCGACCAGCTCTCCGACATCTCCTGTGAGCCAGCTGCATTGGAGAGTGCCCAGTGGTTCAAGAGCAAGAAGGGCTCTGGGCTGCTGCTGCCGGGGCCACCCCTGCAGCTATACCGTGAGGACGGGGGGGGCAGTGCCTTCCTGGGCGTCCGCTGCGGCCTCAGCGTCTCCTCACAGCCCCAGGACTACGCCTTCCCAGAGGACGGCAAGCCCTCCGTGGAGGGCTCGCTCACCGCCATTGTGGCCAGCGATGAGGAGCTCCGTGGTAGCTACAATTGGGATTACCTGCTGAACTGGTGTCCCCAGTTCCAGCCACTGGCCAGTGTCTTCACGGAGATCGCCCGCCTCAAGGATGAGAGCTCCCTGCGCAAGCCCTTCCCAGCCAAGCCCAAGGCAGAGCCCAAGCCCCGCATTGACCCCCCGCCCCTCATCACCTCGGTGGCCCATCCTGGTGCCAAGTCTGTGCCCCCCAAGCCACCGCCAGGCAGGACCTTCCCGCACCAATCCTCCCTGCGCCGCTCGCCCATCAGCCACGAGGGTTCCATTTCGTCCTCTGCCATGTCACCCAGCTTCTCCCCGTCACTGTCCCCGCTGGCCGCCCGCTCCCCTGTGGTCTCGCCCTTCGGCATCTCACAGGGGCCATCCACCTCCACCATCAGCGCTGAGCACTCGCTGGAGCCCCCTGAGGAGGCCGAGCTCAGGATTTAGAGCTGGGCCCCTGGACTCAGCTGCCCCAGCCCACAGCCATGGGGCCGAAGCGGGGCCCAGCCCAGGGCTGCTAAAATGGGTGCTCATCCTGCTCTCAGCACTGTGCCTGGCCTGGGCCCACAGGGACTGCGGGTGCCCTTGGGGGCTGTGGCCCTGTCCCTCCCCACAGCTTGGCAGATCCTATGCTGGCTGGTGCCCTATGGACTGCTGACCCCAGTGCTGGCACCCAGGGGTGATGGTCCACGTGCTGCTTGCAGTGGCTCACACTGGCGCTGGGCAGGATGGTGCTTCACGGTACTTGGTGCTCTGGGAGTGGCTGGGGGCTGAGGGGTGCTGGGCCAGGGGCTGCAGGCCCAGACCCTGCCCTACCCAGCTCCAGGGGCCACGCAGCAGCCCAGGTGCAGGAGGACCCTGAGCCTTCCCTAGGGACCCTGGGAGCTCCCAGGGCAGGGGGACAATGCCCCACGGCTGGGGGGATGTCCCAGGGCAGGGTGCGATGCCCTAGGGCGCAGATGCTGCCTGCGGGCATGAACCTGCCCCCTGGCCCGGAGGGGACACTCACCGGGCTGGCTGCAGCAGAATGCAGCAGCACCCACCTCTTGCTGCCTCTAGGTGGCTGGGTGGGGACAGGAGAGCCTTTGAGTTCTCTCCGGCCCTTTCACTACCCACTGCTGCAGGTGACACATCGAGGGAATCTCCTGCCCAGAGCTTCAGGACGGTTCCTGTGGTCCTGGGAGGGAGGTGCCTGCCATGCTCAACATGGGAGCCCCACTCCTGGGACCAGGTACCTCTGGGCAGGGGTTCCAGGCAGGGTCAGTGCTCAGGCACAGGAAGCACAATGGGGCTGGCAAAGCTGTGTGAGAGCTGACAGGGACAGCCCAGCCTCGGCAGCAGTGGTGATGGCTGCTGTGACCCACACCTGCCTCAGGCCCAGCAGGCAGCCTGCAGCTGCAGGGGCACAGGTGGGAGGTGCTACCCCAAAAAGCCACATTGCCCTGCATGTTCTCCTACAGCCACAGTGGGGACACTGGGCATCTGGCCTTCCCTGGGGCCCTGTTGCATGACTGCTCCCCAGGACCATGTGGGCCACCTCCAGGACATGGTCAAGGTGCCGGAACCCCCTGGCCCCAGCCCTTGTGCGGGGCTGCTCTGCACCCCCATCATGCATGCTGTGAGCCCAGCCGGAGCCCCTGCAGTGGGGCCAGTCCCCATCCCCTCCAGCACTGTGCACGGCAGTCACACAGGCAGTGTTGCACTCGCACCACGCTTTGTCCCCAGCGCAGCTCCTCCGGGGCCACGGTGCCCGGTGGGAGCAGCCATGGGCCCTGGGATCCTGGCTCGGGTGCTGTCGCTGTGGCCCCGGTGCTCCCGGGGCTTATCCCCATGTGGCCACGGGTGCAGAGCGAGGGCTGGAACAGCGTGGGGTGCCCCACAGCAGCCTTGAATGCCCGGTGTGGTCATGAGTGTGTTGAGGAGTCAGGGAGAACGCCCCATGCCTGAGCAGGGCCGGGGGGAAGCTCCATCCCATCACACTTTCCCCAGACCCAGCACCTCTGCGGTGTGGCTGCAGCCCCAGCCCCAAAGGTGTTGTCACAGCAGACAAATGCATCACTTCTGCTCGTCCCCACCCTTTTCCCATGAAGAACCATCTGTGGCTGCAGCTCCATCTGTCATAGTCAGTCCCTCGTCCCCCTTGTGCCATGGGGTCCCGGCACATGCCAGTGGGTCCCAGGAGCTGTCCTGGGCATAGGGCAGTGACAGGGGACAGGGATCTGCAAAGTGACAGGGCACCAAGGGGACACAGGGCCATGCCCACTCTGCCGGGGATCCACAGGGGCCTGAGGTGCCCTGGGAGGGGGAGACAGTTCTGCCTTGGCAAAGGGACAGCACACAGAGACTCTTGGGGTGGGCGGCCCCATCCCCTCTCTGTCCTGCTCACAAGCACTGTGGGGACACATTGTCCTCCCCAGGCCCCATGGGGGCACTCTGGGGGTGCCTTGTGAGCCTCCAACTCTGTGGGGGTACTCTAGGGCTACCCGGTGCCCCCCAGGCCCATGCTGGGGTGCCCCACGTCCCCTGGCCCTGTGCTGCCTGGGCTGCCCACACAGCCCAGCTCCACTGCACATCTGGGATGGGGTCACAGATGGGTCACCCTGCACGCCACAAGAAGGGTCAGACACATGCACCCTGCTTTGGGCTGGGGTCACTGGGCCCCCAGTTATTTATTTTTACACATTGTACTACAATTCCTGTTTTTACTCGTTTGTACCTTTTGTATTGTGTCTTGTGGAGCTGCATGTACCAGCGCTGCCACGGCCGCGCAGGGGTCACCCAGTGCAGCCTGAACCCAAGTGCCAACGTCTCAAAAAATGCCTTAATAAACCACACATTTGTACAGACACAGCCCCATCCCTGCTGCTGTGGGCTCATGCCAGGCTGGCACCACGTTCCCACGGGGATGGGAGGGCTACTGGGCTACACGGAGGGCTCAGGTCAGCCTTGCCAGGCTCCGGCACCCACATCCATGGCTGTGTCCTGCCAAGTCCTTTCCCTGCGAGGCCAGTGAAGCTGCAGCACGACCATGGCCTGGGGCTGTCCTGCGGTGAGGCTGAGTATATTTCCATACGGGCGTGCGTGCAGACACAGCTAAGACGTGTCACAGCTGCACACAGCTGGTCGCACATGCCACAGGCAACCCCATCCCATCCCGCTACCCTCGCTCTGGTGAGGGCTGTGCAGGGACTCAGAGCTGCAGCAGCACCTGGGCACACTGTCTGCCCACCTCACATTCCCAGGATCCCCACTGAGGACACCTGGACATGCATGTTCCCTGAGCCACAGCCTCATCACTGCCACCAGCACACAAAGACATGCACTGCGGATCCCACCAGTCTGCCCAGTACCTTTGGCTCTGCTAATCCATGTTGGCCGGCACAGACATACACACAGGGCTCTTTGCTGATCTCCAAAAGCTGTGACCTGATGCCACAAGTGCCCCCCGTGAAAGAGTTACAGTGTCTGGGAACCAGAAGTGGCTGTGCAGCTGGCAGGTGTTGGATGTGGTCAGACCCACACAGTGACAATCATCCCTGCTTTACTGTTTTTTCTTGCTCCCCAAACCAACCTGTTTACTCCCTGTCCTTGGCTTTCAGATTGCAACACCCCATAGCGAGTCCTGCACGGCCCCAGCCTGTTCTGCACAGCCCCCCAAGGCATGCCCAGCCCTGCTGGCAGTGCTCTGGCACCCAGGGAGCAGCTCCCATCCCTGTTCTGACAGGGCTCCTCGCACTGCAGGGGCAAGCACAAGCCAGCCCAGCTGGGGCAGAGAGGGGGAAAGGGCCACCTCCCTCCCTGATGGTGGCCTCGGGGTCCCCTCTGCTCCTTCATCCCCCAACCCGACCCCTTCCAGTTTCCTGCAGGGGCATAGTGGGTGTGCTGGGACCGGCAGGCTGGCCTCAGTGCTGCTGTCCTCCTCTGGTGTTCCCGGCCTCGGGAAAACCCAACTACTCACAGCGGGGACTTGCTTCATCCCGTCTGCAGGAGCAGCACACGAGCGTGCTGGGGAAAGGGGGGCTCCAGCCAGGGCACATCGGGGCTCCCTCACCTCCCAGGCACCAGACCAGCAGCAGATGCTTGTTAACACGATTAGCTGTGTCCGGCCACCTTAATCCTGGCTGTCCAGACAGATCCAGGACATCATCCCCTGTAAATCTCATCCCACTTAGAGAGTCCATCCCCAAACTGGACATGGGGCATTGCAGCCCCGATAGCAGGGCCAGGGTGGCTGGTTCCCCACTCTGTCTGTGGCCAGGAGTGGGCCAGGGCTGCCAGGCCAGGGCAGCTGGTGGGGCTGGAGCAGGCGGAGCAGGAACAGACACTTCTGTCATGGCTCCAGTGCGGGGGATGCGGCAGCCAGGGCCAGGCAGGTGGTTTTCCCATTGCCTCTCTCTTCTTGGCCCGGACCCTGCTCTGCAGAAGCAGGAAAACAGCTGGGAACTGCTGGAGCCCTGGAATGTGCCCTGTGACTGGCTTGTCACCGAAACTGCAGGAAAAACACAAAAACTCTCCTACATTTCTAGAGTTAGAGAATCAAGGCACTACTTTATTCTGGCCAGGATTTTGTTTTGGCCAGAATGTGCAACAGAAATCGTTTTGTCCACGCGTGTCCTTGGTTGTGCAGAGAAAATCATTCCATGACACATGAATTTTACTAGACTTTTCAGATATTTTATACAGTCAAAACACATAGAAATTAATTGGTTCAATTTTCATTGGTCCCAAGCTGTGCAGTTCTTAGTATTTAGTTTCCTACGCGAGGGGTGATGTTTCAAGTTGATGTTCGTTTTTTGTCGTTTATGGTTGTTATTTCTGTGTATCTCCCGCGCTACTCCCAGTAGCCCATCCTGCACAGGACCCCTGACCCCCGCCCGGTCCAGAGCCGACCCGGACCCCCAGCCTTACAAGAACCTCTCCTCCCGCCCCTCAGTCCGGGATCACCAGCCCTGTACGGACTCTCGTCCTGCCTCCAGCCCTGCACGGAGCCCGGGCCAGCTCGCAGCCCGGGATCCCGACACGGACGCTCGGCTCAATCCCCCGTCGGAGCCATCCCGGCGGGAACATGCCCGCACGGCGCCGGGAGACGCCCGAGAGCAACGGAAACAGGGGGCGGGGGCGGCCAGAGCTGCGTCCGAGCCGCCTCTCGGGCTGCCGGCAAGCAGGGACTCCCCGCTGGAACCGTGGCCGGGCCCCGCTCGCTGCCGGCGGCCGGGAGGCTCCGGCGGTACCGAACCCGAACGTTCCGGCGGTGCCGAGCCCGGAGGTTCCGCCGGTACCGAACCCGCGCTCCGTGCCCAGCCCCGTCCCGAGCCCCGCCCCTGCACCGGCCCCGCCCACCACGTGGCTGTGGTCACGTGAGCGCTGTTTTGGTGTCCCCGCGTGGCGAGAGTCACGCGCCCGCACACGTGACCGGGTGGCGCGGCGGCATGGCGCGAGGGTAACGGAGCGGCGGGACCGGGACACCGGGACACTCCCCGGTGGGGGGAACGCGGCGGGGCTGCCCCCGGCCCCGGGGGGCGATAGGGGCCGCAGGGCTCCCGAGTGACGGAGACTCAGGGTGTCCGATGGGGCTCCCTGGTGTGGGACCGGGGACCGGAGAGTCCGGTGGGGTTCCCCGGTGATGAGGGCTCGCGTGTCAGGTGGGGTTCCCCTGTGACAGGGTCAGACAGGCTCCCCGGTGGTGGCACTCGGGAACTCCGGCGGGGCTCCCCAGGCCGGGATGGGCGGCAGTCAGACGGGTTCTACCGTAGCGGGGTGCGAGGATTCCGGCGGGGCTCCCTGGGGACGGGGCTTCGGTCAGTCCCGGTTCCGCGCGGCTGTGCCGGTGCCTGTGCTCCCCTGAGCCCGTTGCAGGTGTTGGGAGATCCGCGCCGTACTGGCGCTGTGTGCGGCCGCCTGGAGCTGCGCGCCGGGGCAGGCGCTGGAGCTGGAGCGGGACCAGCCGTTCCGGTAGGTCCGGGGCGGTGGGCCGGGCCGGGCCGGGCCGGGCTGGGGTGCCGGTGCTGGCCCCGCTCACCGTCCCCCTGCAGCGTGCCCCCCGGCTGGGCCCATGCTGGCCGTGTGGACCCTGGGCACCCGGTGCAGCTGACCTTCGCCCTGCGGCAGCGCGGCACTGTCCACCTTGCCCGCCTCGTTCAGGCTGTCTCGGACCCTCAGTCCCCACAATACGGTAACAGCCACGTCCCTGAGGCCCCACGAGCCCCGGGGCCTGTCGGGGATCTAACCCCTCTGTGCCTCCTAGGGCAGTACCTGTCCCTGGAGCAGGTGAGGGACTTGGTCCAGCCTTCACCAGCCACGCTGATGACAGTTCTGAAGTGGCTGCAAGGCCATGGTGTAGAGGACTGCCGGAGTGTCACCACCCTTGACTTTCTGGAGTGTTACCTGCCTGCAAGGTGAGCCCTGAGGGCTGGAAGTGGCTTTGGTGTCCCTGTGGTGGCTGTCCCTGTGTCCTAGTCCAGTCCCACTCCATAGTGGCTGTCCCTCTCTCCCAGCCCTGTCCTGTGCTTTGATGGCTGTCCCGTGTCCTAGTCCTGTCCCATCCCACAGTGGCTGTCCCTGTGTTGCAGCACGGCCGAGCGCCTGCTCCCCGGGGCCGAGTTTCACCGGTACGTGCAGGGCCAGCGCAGCCTGGTGCGGTCCCCGCTGCCCTACGCTGTCCCTGCAGAGCTTGCGGAGCACCTGGACTTTGGTACGTCCCACCTGGGGGAGGTGAGGCTGCGGCGCTCAGGTGCAGCTGCTTCTGCAGGGACAGGCTTCTGTCCTGCAGATCCTTGCTAAATGGAATCCAGTGACCATTCCACAAAAAGTGCAGGAGGTGCCTCGCTGAGGCCAGGGCTCAGCTGTGGGATAGCTGAGGAAGTTCTTCCCTCGAGCTGGGGCTGCTGGGCTGGGCTCTCCAAGCCCTGCTGTTGGCCTGCCCATGTAGACATGGGGATGGTGATGAAGAGCCCGAAGGCTCTGTCCTGCCTTCCCAGGGCTCTGTGCCCTGACAGCTTCTCCCATCCCACTGGGCTCTGTTGCAGTGGGTGGGATGCACCGATTCCCCACGGAGCACAAGGCAGTCAGCAGAGCCCGGAAGAGCCCCCCACAGCTGCCAAGAGCGTGGTTCCACCTGGGTGTGACACCGGCCATCCTGCGCCAGAGATACAACATGACGGGAGGGGACGTGGGGCTCCTGCCCAACAACAGCCAGGCCTGTGCACAGGTAACTACTGCCCAGGTCAGAGGCCTGTGTGCTGTGACAGTCCTAGGGATTGGTGCTGTTCTGGGGATCTTGGGACAGCTGGGTGTCCCTCCTTGGCTGCTGGGAGTACCTGGAGTAGCACAGACACGCTGCGCAACTTTCTAGGTCAGGGTCAAAATGTTACCTTGTTTTTTTAAGAGAGGACAACCCTCTGTGTCCCACAGTTTCTCGAGCAGTACTTCCACCAGGCTGACCTGGCTGAGTTCATGCAGCTCTTTGGCAGTGGCTTTGCCCACCGCACGCAGGTGGACCGGGTGGTGGGGCACCAGGGCCGTGGCAAAGCCGGGCTGGAGGCCAGCCTGGACGTGGAGTACATCATGAGCACAGGTGCCAACATCTCCACCTGGGTCTTCAGCAACGCAGGTACTGGGGAAGAGCCCTGAGGGGCAGGGGGAACATCTGGAGGGAGAAGGGGAACACCCAGAGAGAGGAGGGGAGTGCCCAGAGCAGGGAAGGGAACACTTGGAGGTGTGAGGCGAGAGCTTGCAGGGCTGTGCAGACATCTGGCTGTAGTACAGCCCCAGCTGCTTTCCCAGCATCCTATATGCTCCCCAAGTCAGAGCTGGCAGCGAATTCTCAGCTCCAAGGGACACCACTCCTGGTTTGTTTAGTGACTTTGAACCATGTGAACCTTCAGTGTCCAGAGTATCCTGAAGCAGCGATTTCATTGCTGGCACCATGCGGGGCAGCTGCCCCACTCAGCTCCCATGAAGGAAGGCACAGCCCTCCTCCCATGGGGTTTTCCAGCCTTGCTGGAGCTGAGCTCCCACCCACGAGTCTCCCAGTGGAGCAGATGAGAGAGAGTGGGGAAAATTAGGAAAACAAATTGCCAAACAGCCTGCATAAACAGGGCACAGTGCTAGGGGCAGTGTCCCTGTCCCAGATTGAGAACCGGCTGAGCAGGTGACTGCCATAGGGACAGTGACCCTATTCCTGATGGTGACAGTGACAGCAGCCCAGTGCTGCCCTTCCCTCCACCCTCACACAGTTGCTGGTGTGGGATGGGTGCAGGGACAGTGACATGGGTAAGCGGGGGTGGCTGGGACTCTGCTCTGCTCCCAGTGGAGAGGGCTGGAGGGCAGGGAGGGACCTGGGCAGGTGCAGGTGGAATGTGTGGGGGTGGCACGTGGGCCGCTCTGCTGGGACCTGTTGCCAGAGGAGCTGAGGCCCTGCTGGGTCCACAGGTGCCCACCTGGCTGCAGCCGTGGGGCAGTCGTGGAGAGGGGTGTGAGTATAGCCCCCTGTCCTGGGGTAAGGATGACCTTGCCAGCCCCATGGGCTTGGTGCCATCCAATGTGAGGAGACCCAGGATGAGCTCACAGAGCTCCAGGCTGGAAGTGCTATGACTCCCTGACCCTCAGGAAGGAGCGAGCACCTGGGTCTGTACTGCGTAGGAAGGTGCTGGTGCTGATGAGGCAGGACTCCTCATGCTGTCCCCCATCCCTGGTGTTGGAGGAGCTATCCCTCGTGTCCCTTCCACGATGTCCTTGCAGGGCGCCACGAGAGCCAGGAGCCCTTCCTGGCGTGGCTGCTGCTGCTCAGCAACATGTCGGCGCTGCCCTGGGTGCACTCGGTGAGCTACGGGGACGACGAGGACAGCCTGTCCTACGCCTACATGGAGCGCGTCAACACCGAGTTCATGAAGGCGGCGGCCCGCGGCCTCACCATCCTGTTTGCCTCAGGTGTGCCGGGGCCTGGCGTGGCGCAGCCTGAGCACCCAGCGCCGGGCAGGGCTGTGGAGGGGGTGGCTGGGCAGCCGTGGTCACCTGTCACCTGTTGGTGTGTCGGCAGGTGATGACGGTGCTGGGTGCCGGCGGGTGCACAGTGGGAACCACACGTTCCGGCCCAGCTTCCCGGCCTCCAGGTGGGTGAGGGAGGGAGCTGGGTGCGAGGGGCCAGCACAGACCTGTGGGGCTGATGCCAGCCCTGGCCCCTCTGGGGTCTGAGGCCCTGGAGGGTCACCTCAGGGTCCTCACCAGCACGCTAACAGACCCCAGAGCTGCAGTCTGTGCAGCTCCTGTGAGTTTGTTCCCTTTGTGGGGTAAGGTTGTGATAGCAGAGGGGACTGTTGGTGGCTGCTGAGGCCCAGGCAGCTGCGTGCCTACCTGCAGCGTCCCCCTGTTTCTCCAGCCCCTACGTCACCACTGTGGGTGGCACGTCCTTCAAGAACCCCTTCCTGGTGACAGAAGAGGTGACAGATTACATCAGTGGAGGTGGCTTCAGCAATGTCTTCCCCACACCTGAGTACCAGGTGAGGGACACCTGCGCTGCCAGGCTGGGGGCTGCAGCGTTGGGCTTAGGGGGACTGTGGACTCTGAGGATGACCATGGGCTGTGCCGTGCCCAGGCTGCTGCCGTCGGGCGTTTCCTGCGCTCAGCCTCGAAGCTGCCACCCAGCTCCTACTACAACAGCAGCGGCCGTGCGTACCCTGACCTGGCTGCCCTCTCCGACAACTACTGGGTGGTGACAAACCGCATCCCACTGCCCTGGGTGTCAGGGACCTCGGTAAGGAGCTCAGCCCCTGCTGCCCTCCGGGATGGTCGCAGTCCTGGGCTGAGGGCTTGTGCCCACACAGGCATCCACACCAGTGGTGGCAGGCATGGTGGCACTGATCAATGACCGGCGCCTGCAGCGGGGGCTGCCACCCCTTGGCTTCCTCAACCCTGCACTCTACCAGCTGCAGAAGCAAGGGCTCAGTGATGCATTCTACGATGTGAGTGGAGCAGGGAACAGGGGCAGGAGGGGCTGTCCTGGGGCTCCTGCTCCCAGAGCTGTGCCTAGAGCAAGGCCAGCAGTGTCCTGCTGGGGGGCAGAAGAGTGTTCCTATGGCCTTCCCATGGGAGGGGTATCTTGGGATTCCTATGGGCTTTGTGGGGCAGATCCCCTTGTGTGACCAGAGCAGCAGTATGACTGACAGTGACTGTGGAGGTCCCTGGGTCCAGCTGAGCATGCTGTCCCACATTGTCAAGTGTCCTGAGGGGACCCTGGGCAGGGGCAGCCATGGGTGGCATTGTGGGGGGGGCCCCTGTGCCCCTGGATTGCCATCTCAGGGATGCTGGAGGCAGCTGTCCCTGGTTTGCAGGGGCTGTGGACAGGACCTGTGCCCCGGGGTCCCTGTCTCAGGGCTGTGTGGGGCTCCTGTGCCCCGGAGGTTGCTGTCCCAGGATTTGGGGGGCGATCCCCGAGCCCCCGTGCTGAGGCTTGTCCCCGCAGGTGATCCAGGGCTGCCACCTGTCCTGCCTGGACGGCACCGTGCAGGGCCAGGGCTTCTGCGCCACCCCGGCCTGGGACCCGGTCACCGGCTGGGGCACGCCCAACTTCCCAGGCCTGCTGCGGGCGCTCGGGCCGCGCTGACCAGGACAGCGGGACACCGCGAGCTGGGGGCGGGGCCAATAAACACGCTAAGCCCCGCCCACCGCCTCTGTTTGTGCCTCTGCCTCCGCCAGGGGCGAGCGGCGCGATGAGGGGTGACCAATGGGGCGGTGAGAGGGGCGGGGCGGAGGGGCCGCGGGCACGGGAGCCCCGCGGGACGCCCTGAGTCGCTCTGGCCGGGGAGCGGCGTCCGGTGACTGCGGCTGTCCCACAGTGCCGGTGTCCGCGGCCGTGGCCGCCCCCCCGGACGGGGCCATGTCCAATGGCGTGTACGTGCCGCCCGCGGCCAACGGCGACGTGAAGCCCGTGGTGTCCACCACGCCGCTCGTGGACTTCCTCATGCAGCTGGAAGACTACACACCCACGGTACCGACACGCCGGGCGGCTCCTGTGGGACGGGACGGGACGGGGCAGGTCCCACGGTACTGGGGTACGGGGCGGCTCCTGTGCGACGGGATACAGGATACGGAAATGCTCCCACGGGGCCGTGGAGCTCTTCCAACTCTTCCTTTCCCAGATCCCGGACGCCGTCACAGGGTATTACCTGAACCGGGCAGGATTTGAGGCCTCGGACCCCCGCATGTGAGTGGCTGCAGGGTGGGGGGAATCGCAGGAACCCCGTGGGGGTCCGGCAGAGGGGCCCACGGAGCTCTGTCGCCTCGCTGACACGGCCCCTGCCCCGCAGAATCCGCCTGATCTCGCTGGCGGCACAGAAGTTCATCTCAGACATCGCCAACGATGCACTGCAGCACTGCAAAATGAAGGGCACAGCCTCGGGCAGCTCCCGCAGCAAGAGCAAGGTGAGGGCACTGAGGGAGCCGGCGAACCCTCTCTGGGGATGAGGCTGAGCCTACAGACACAGAGTGCAGGAACACGGGCTGCAGAAATCCCAAAACCTGCTGGGCTTATGTTGGGTCCCTGTAGGTGGGGAGGCAGGGACACAAGGGGGGCGCTGAGCTTGTGGACACACTTTGGTGTCCCCCACACGTCTGGGCATGGGGAGGAGCTGAAGTGGGGAGTCCTGGGGACCCTCCTAGTGCCATATCTGGGGCTCCAGGGCTCTGCAAGGCCAATGGGATTTGGTGCTAGATGTCTGGAGATGTCTGAGAGCACAGAGCAACAGAATGTGAGGAGCTGGGAACGCCCTAATGCTGCCCTGCAGCACCTCGGGAGTGGAACACCCCTGTCCTTGCACCCTGGGGGGGTCCCACACCTCTGAGCTGTCTCTGCTGTGACCGCCTGCCCCATGTCCCCAGGACAAGAAGTACACGCTGACCATGGAGGACCTGACCCCAGCGCTGGCAGAGTACGGCATCAATGTGAAGAAGCCACATTACTTCACGTAGAGCACGGGAGAGCTTGGGCAGTTTGTAGGGGCCATGGTGGTGCCATTAAACACCTAGCAGGGTTTTGTGGGAAGGCAGCCTTGCTCCTGTGCCTGCGTCCACCAATGCTGGCCCTGGTCCTCCACATGCTCACCCCCGTGGCAGTCACAGTGGGTTCAGTGCTCCCGACAGTGCTGGTGCATGATGTGCTTAGGGGGACAGAAACCACCCAGCACTCTTCTTCCTTCTCCTTCCCTAAGCTGCCTCTTATCTCCCACAGGGAAACCCTGGGGGCTGCACAGGCAGTACTACAAATGGAGCCAGGGACGGGACCCTGAGCCCACCTCTCCTGCACTGGGCACCTGCTGAGGGGGCCCTGTGCCCCTCTACCTGTGCTAAGCACCAGAAGGTTGCTGTGGGTGGTGATTTGAGCCCAGGGCTCTGTGGGCTGGAAGGCAGCCTCATATCAATGCAACCTTACCCTCAGTCCTAGATATCCCCTATGACTTCCAGCCCCCCACCCCCAACCAACTCCCCCCCTTCCCCTGTCCTGTACCCCAGCAGCTGGTTCCATACCAAACATTTATTTGGTTACCAGTGGCCATTCTGGGGCCAGAGGGAAGTGGCCAGTGAAGCGCGAAGCGGGGGCAGTGCTGGGCACCACAGGTGGCCTCTCCTGACCTGCCCCTTCCCCCCCAGCCTTGGGGGGCTGAGTCCTGGCTTGGGCTTTGCCCAGCAAGGGGGACAGGGGGCCCCACAGCCCCATGCCCCAGCAGCAGCACCGTGGCCTGGGTAGGGGGCTGCACTGGATTGGGGGCTGCCCAGAGGCTGGGTTCGGGCTACCCTGGGTGGGGGTCCGGAGCTTGCAGAGCTCCAGCACAGGCAGTGCCCTCTGTACCGTGTGTCCGTGGCTGGCTCAGGGTGAGGGGTGTCCTGCTCCCCCCGGCTCTAGGGCTAAAGGCACTTGGGGGTGGCGGGGGGCGCAAGGCAGCACTGGAGGGGGGAGGCACCTCCCCTCTACTTGTCCTGCATCTTCTCCAGGATAGGCACGATCATGTCAAACTTGGGGCGCTTGGCTGGGTCCTCGTTCATGCAGATCTTCATCAGTTTGCAGATGTGGGGGGAGATGCCAGGGGGGATGGTGGGACGTAGCCCCTCCAGCGCTACCTGCAAGCAAGAAGAGGAGCCAGAGTCAGGACTGGGACCCTGCTCCCACAGGCAGGGACACCTTCCACCTGCCCAGGTGCTTCCACACCCTCTCCAACCTGACCTTAAACACTTCCAGGGATGGAGCAGCCAAAATTCTCTGCGCAACTTGTGCCAGGGCCTCGCCACCTTCAATGGGCCAAAACTTCTCCCCTAACTCTGACCCAAATCAGTTTCTTTGCCTCTCCACCCCCTCACCTTCATACCAATCTCCATGTTGGACAGGTCAGCGAAGGGCACCTCACGTGTCACCAGCTCCCACAGCAGCACCGCGAAGCTCCACATGTCAGCTGAGCGCCGGTTGATCTCCTCTGGTTTCTTCTGTAGGGCTGAGGCATGGCTGGGAGCTGAGTAGGGCTGGGGGTGAGGGGGCAAGTCGGGGGGGGACTGGGAACTGGGCACTCACCTTCGGGAGCCACCCAGGCCGGGGCGTACATCCTCCCCGGGCACTGGAAGGAGAACTTGACGTCGGCCATGCTGATTCGTGCCGTCATGTCCTCATCGATCTGGGAAGACCAGGCAGTCAGCAGGACCCCCCCTGCCCTGAGAGCCCCCCTAGCTTGGCAGAGGGGCTGTGGCCCCACTCACCATGACGCTGCGGCTGTTGAGGTGGTGGCGCGGGATGAGGGGCTCCAGCGTGTGCAGGAAGGCCATGCCCCGCGCGATATCGAAGGCAAACTTCACCGCCTGCATCTGGTCCACCACAAAATCTGGGAACAGGGTGACAGGGGGTCAACTCACCCTAAGCTCACCCAGGGCTGTGGCTGGAGAGGCCCTTGCTGCCCCCAAACACACCATCGCCCAGCACTCACTGGTCCCCTCATGCAGGACATTGTACAGGGAGCCGTAGGGCATCCAGTGGCTGATGATAACGGGGTGGGGAGCTGGAGGGGCCTGGCAGGCACCCAGCACCGGCAGCACATTGGGGTGGGAAAAGATCCTGCAAGAGAATGACAGCCCTATGAACAGGAAGGGGCTGCCTGTCCCCCCTCATCTGTCCTTTGCCATCCCCCAGGGCCTCCCAGCCCTTGCCCACCATCCTGGAGCATTCCTGGCCCCACAGAGCTGGGAGGCTCCTCCTTGCCCATACTCTGAGAGCTACTGTTGCCCTGAGAAGGTGCCAGGGTGGCCCTGGTCAAATGCTGGTGGGGATCCCAGGTACATGCCAGAGTGGCTCCAGGCAGGTGCAGCACTCACCGCAGTTTTGGGTACTCCTCGTTGAAGTCTCGGCTCTTGCGCGTCGTCCAGTCCCGGATTTTCAGCATTTTGATTACAATGTCATTGCCCTGCCAGCGCCCCTTCCACAGCTGGAGGAGGAGCAGGGACAGGCAGTGTAAGGGGTGCAGAGTCCCCAGCATCCCCAGGCCCCCATGTGGGGCTCTGGAGCCCATGGGACCAAGGGTCCACAATGAGAAGGGAGCCCCTTGAGCAGGCAGGAGCTCTCTCCCTGCACCTGGCCATGGGACTCCAGAACGGCTGTGCCCAGCAGGGCCGGGACAGGGTGGTCTGCACAGGCACAGCACCCACCTGGGGGCGAGAGGGACCCACCTCTCCCGACTGGTTCTCGTTCAGTTTGTGGCTCAGGCTCAGCTGTCTGAAGTCAATCCCGGCAAGTTTGTTCAGGGTCCCATTCCCTACAATAAAAGGGGGATCAATGCCCATGGCTGCTGGATCCAGGAGGCAATGCCTGCAGGGCATGGGGGACCCATGGCACCCCCCAAGGGATCCCCAGTCCTTACGGGGCCGGGTGCGGGTCGTGCCCTTCCAGAACGTGTCCTTGTAGGGGATCTTGGTGAGGCTCTGGCCCAGCTTCTCAGCACGCTCTGCAACGGGAGGAGAAGGAGAGTGGCACCCAGAGCCTGCTGTGGCTTGCTGGAGGCCGTGTCAGTTATGGGGCCATGAGGGACCCTTGTACCTTTCAGGACCTCTCGCAGTGGTGTCTTGGCCTTGTCTATGGGGGTCTCACCGTATTTGTTAGCAATGCTGACCAGAGCCCCGCTGCCCACCAGGTCCTGCGGGAGCAGAGAGCAAGGACTGTGGTTTGTGATCTCCCCTCAGTCCCTGTCCCACCCCGCCCTCCCTCCTGCCCGTGCTCCCACTCACCTCAGCCACCTGCTCGTGTCCCCAGAAGCAGGCATAGTGCAGCGGTGTGTTCCCGTGCTCATTCACTGCATTGATGTCTGCTTTGAACTGCATCAGCTGGGGACAGGGGACAGTCCCTGTGAGCCCAGGCAAGATCCCCACGAGCCCAGGACAACCCCCATCCTCCTTGTGCCTTGACCTGGGGGATGCAGGGGCAGCACACAGGGAGCTGTAGGGAGGGGGCTGAACTGATGTGGGGCTCAGAGGGATTTGGAGGGAGTTTGTGAGGAGCGGGGAGCTCAGAGGTGCTGGGGGGATGCCAGGTGTTCCTGACAGGTGATGAGGGGAGCAAGTCCCACGAGGGTAGTGTGGAGGGCTACACAGGGGGTGGGGAAGGGCAAGTGCTGGCACAGGGGACATGTACCTTCTGCACGATGTCACGGTGGCCGTGGCTGGCAGCCAGGTGCAGTGGGGTGTCATCGCCCCGGTTCATGACATTGATGCGAGCCCCCCGCATGATGAGCATGTCCACCACATTGGAGCGGCCCTCACGGCAGGCCCAGTGCAGGGGGCTGAACCCATGGTCATCCCTGCAGGATGGTGGGGGGCCCTGCTCAGCTGTACCCCCCTGGCCCAGGCATCACTGGCATCATTCTCAAAACACCAGCCGCAGGGGCAGAGGTTGAACATCCATCCCACTCCCACTCACCCCCACCAGGGCCCCACCAGCCCAGGCCAAATCCTGTCTCCTCCAAGGCTGAATCACAGCCGGATCCTGTCCCCATCCCCCCACTCCATGACCAAGTAAGGGAGGAGGTGGCAGCCAGGCCTTAAATGGAGATCAGGAACTGGCAGAGGGGCTGCTGCAGCCCCGGCTCCCCTCCAGCCCAGGCTCCCCCCAGTCGCGGCCCCCCTCCAGCCCCCTGGCACAGCAGATGCCATTCGCCCCTGCCACGGCCCTGCAGGAAGGGGCTACCTGGCACAGAACAGCCCCTTGGGCACCTTCTGTGCATCTGGGAGAATTCCATGTGCCTGGAACCCCCAGGAGGGGCAGGGAGGTACGACCAAGGCAGGCCATTTGTCTGGAGCATGGCCGGAATGCCACGGCCATGGCCTGGCTGGGGTCATGGTACACGATCACACCGTGCCAGCTGCACACACTGCAGGCATATGTGCCAAGCCCCATGCCTGGCCCAAACGTGGCTCCTGAATGGCTGAGAGCACATCTTGGACCCCACGGTCCTCCAAGACCCCTGGAATGGGCTGTGGGGAGCAGACACCCAGGCACACAGAGTGGCCCCCACAGGTCCAAGCTCCAGTGGTCCCAGCCACGTGCCCACACATATGCCACGGTGCTCCCCAGAGAGGGGATGGGGACAAACGGATAAGGTCAGTGGCCACAGCTGCCACCATGGGGACAGGGGAGGTACCCCCAGCACAGCTGAGCCCTGGCTGTGGCTGTGAGGAAGTCGCCAGAGGATGTTCGGCCTCGTGCCTCAGCGATGCGGTAACTTCCTCCAGCGGGGAGGAGCTGTGTCCTGCCGTCTGCCCCCTGCCTTTCCATGGAGACCAGCGGAAACCAGCCCCAGCACAGCCCCCCCGCCCAGCCCAGCCCAGCCACACTCACCCCTGGTTGAGGTCGTTCTCGGTGTTGTCCAGCCACAGCCGCACGGCCACCGCGTTGCCCTCCCGGCACTGTGTGAAGATGTCGTCCATGGCGGCTGCGGGAGGGGACGTGGGTAAGGACATGGGGACCCCTGATCCCCCTCAGCTGGGAGGTCCCTGGAACAGCAAGTACAGGAGCCTCCTGGCCCCTGCCTTGTCCCCTCGCGCCCCATCCCTGCAGCTCTCCAGGAAGCCACAGGCAGGCTGAGGTCAGGCTGGAGCCGGACCAGCAGCCCAAGGGGAAGATCCCGGGTGACTCCAGCGGGGCCATGGCCACGCACAGGAAACCAGGCTGGAACCTCGGGGCTTATCACCCGATACAGCCGGCCCTGGTGCCCACAACTGTGGGGGGAAGTGAGGCTGGGGGAGCTCAGCACCCTCAGGATGGGATCTCACAGATCTGGTGGGGGAATGGGGCTGCGGTAGCTCAGAATCCCTGGCATGGAATCCTGCAGCCCCGTGACCCTCCTGACCCAACTGGCTGCACCTGGCAGGGCACCATGCTCAGAAACCGGGACCCCAAAGCCTCATACACTCTCCTTGGATCCATGGACACCCCAGCTCAGAGCCAGGCATAGAGCTCCGTCCTGCTGCCCGCGCCCCTCGAGCGGCTGTGAATGTGGGACCTGCTGCCTGCAGGTCTGTGATGCTGGGCAGGGACATGGACTGAGTCTCGCAGTGTGGGGACAGAGTCAGATGGAATACGATGTGCCCGATATGCACCCATTGGGGCTCCAACCTGCTGCTGGAGGATCCCCCCCGGACCTGATGCCCACCCAGACATGGCAGGACCACCCACCAGCTGCCAGCACCTGCAGCTGCCCCCCAGGACCCCGCCTGCACCCCTTGCCCCAGGCAGCTCCAGAGCGGTGGGACGCAGAACCCTGGATTCTTGCCAGGGTCTCATAGGCCCCAGAATGGCCCCAGCACATCCATGGCAGCACTGGCTCTGTCGTGGCACTAGAGCAGCCACACTTCTGGATGAGATTTATCCCCTACTCATCTGAGGGCATCTCATGAAAAGCAGTCTCCAGGATATGCCACACCAGTCCCACCCCTGTGGGTCCTCACACTGCAGGGATGACACCCCATCCTGGCCCCACCCTGGCCCCTGCTCGGCCCCGGACTGTGCCCCTCTGTCACCCACCGGCCCCCACCCAGTCCCGCGGGGCTGCCAGGGCCGACCAGCC
Source organism: Thryothorus ludovicianus (assembly GCA_013397245.1). Classification (NCBI taxonomy): domain Eukaryota; kingdom Metazoa; phylum Chordata; class Aves; order Passeriformes; family Certhiidae; genus Thryothorus; species Thryothorus ludovicianus. The sequence goes on along the minus strand of VZTB01011887.1, from coordinate 41,961 downwards.
CCAGCCCTGCCAGGATGGCCAAGTGCCCACCTCGGCCCTGCTCAGCACCCGGGGCAGGGGACGGGATGTGGAGACACAGTCCCACCGTGTTACCCCGAACCAACTGCTAGGGCCGCGCTCTGCCCCGGGGCCCCATCCGTCCCTCCCCCTCAGCCCCCCAATCCCTCCCCGGTACCCC
>VZTB01011886.1:109797-121406 GCA_013397245.1 Thryothorus ludovicianus | reverse complement strand
GGATGGATGGATGGAGGGATGGATGGATGGATGGATGGATGGATGGATGGATGGATGGATGGATGGATGGATGGATGGATGATGGATGATGGATGGGTGGATGGATGATGGATGGATGGATGAGGGATGCTGAGAAGAAGCACAGTGGGTGAGGTATCCCAGAAAACCGATCTGTGGAGAGCTGTGGAGACTCTGTCCCTCAGCAAGTAGGTTGTGAATAAATCCCAGCCTCTCCCAGCTTTTCTGTCCTAAGCCTGGTTTTAGCAGGACCTTGAGGCAGGAGCGCGGCCCCAGAGGCCACCAGGGAGCAGCCAGAGCCGGGCAGGATTTATTCCCAAACTGGGCGAATTTTGGGGCCCATACTGCTGCCCCAGGCTGCCAGCAGAGTTTATCCTTGGCTGTGCTGGCAGTTAAACCCGGCCTGGGGCTGGCTCAGCTGCCGAGCAGCCGGGGCCGTGTCCCAGCAGCCGGGGCCGTGTCCCAGCAGCCGGGGCCGTGTCCCAGCAGCCGGGGCCGTGTCCCAGCAGCCGGGGCCGTGTCCCAGCAGCCGGGGCCGTGTCCCAGCAGCCGGGGCCGTGTCCCAGCAGCCGGGGCCGTGTCCCAGCAGCCGGGGCCGTGTCCCAGCAGCCGGGGCCGTGTCCCAGCAGCCGGGGCCGTGTCCCAGCAGCCGGGGCCGTGTCCCAGCAGCCGGGGCCGTGTCCCAGCAGCCGGGGCCGTGTCCCAGCAGCCGGGGCCGTGTCCCAGCAGCCGGGGCCGTGTCCCAGCAGCCGGGGCCGTGTCCCAGCAGCCGGGGCCGTGTCCCAGCAGCCGGGGCCGTGTCCCAGCAGCCGGGGCCGTGTCCCAGCAGCCGGGGCCGTGTCCCAGCAGCCGGGGCCGTGTCCCAGCAGCCGGGGCCGTGTCCCAGCAGCCGGGGCCGTGTCCCAGCAGCCGGGGCCGTGTCCCAGCAGCCGGGGCCGTGTCCCAGCAGCCGGGGCCGTGTCCCAGCAGCCGGGGCCGTGTCCCAGCAGCCGGGGCCGTGTCCCAGCAGCCGGGGCCGTGTCCCAGCAGCCGGGGCCGTGTCCCAGCAGCCGGGGCCGTGTCCCAGCAGCCGGGGCCGTGTCCCAGCAGCCGGGGCCGTGTCCCAGCAGCCGGGGCCGTGTCCCAGCAGCCGGGGCCGTGTCCCAGCAGCCGGGGCCGTGTCCCAGCAGCCGGGGCCGTGTCCCAGCAGCCGGGGCCGTGTCCCAGCAGCCGGGGCCGTGTCCCAGCAGCCGGGGCCGTGTCCCAGCAGCCGGGGCCGTGTCCCAGCAGCCGGGGCCGTGTCCCAGCAGCCGGGGCCGTGTCCCAGCAGCCGGGGCCGTGTCCCAGCAGCCGGGGCCGTGTCCCAGCAGCCGGGGCCGTGTCCCAGCAGCCGGGGCCGTGTCCCAGCAGCCGGGGCCGTGTCCCAGCAGCCGGGGCCGTGTCCCAGCAGCCGGGGCCGTGTCCCAGCAGCCGGGGCCGTGTCCCAGCAGCAGCCGGGGCTGTGTCCCAGCAGCCGGGGCTGTGTCCCAGCAGCAGCCAGAGCCGTGTCCCAGCAGCTGGCAGCGCTGTTTACTCCGTGCCCCGCCGTCCCCTTCCCGTCCCGCTGTGCCGGCTGGTGCCAGCATTCCAACCCATCCTTTGGGATAAAAGCACAGGTGCAGGGCTCAGCTCGTGCTCCAGGCCATGCCAGGAAAGCTTGGCTTGGCTTGGCTTGGATTGGCCCGGCACACGTGGGTGCTGGGAGCATCCTCCTGGAGCCACGGGATGTGCGGGAATTGTCCGGCGAGATCAGAGTGTCAGGAGAATTAACCCACAAACCCCAGAGTTTTATGGCCAAAAAGGAGCCAGAGGAGTCCTTTGGCTTTATCCCAATTCAGGCAGAGGCCATGGGGCATTCCCTGGGGTCTCCCCAATTTTTGGAGGATGCAGCCTCCTTTCTATCCCAAATTCCCAGCCCCATTTCCCTCTCTCTTTCCCCACTGGCTGAGGCACTTGAGAGGTCCAGACTTCCCTGAGATTCCCTCGAATGTACAACCCTCCCTTCTCATTTTTAAATCTTATGGAATTTATGATTTCTCCCCATTGTTTCTTTCATCCTTCAATATCCAATTTCATTCACCAGCAAACCCACAGTGTGTCTGTAAAGGCAAATATCATTTTATTTCCATTCATCAATCAGTGGAATCCTTCCCAGTGTTTTTTTTTCCTCTCTCAGTTTTATCTACCAGCTTGTTTGTAAAGACAAACCCCTCTCTCCGTGCCCCTTTCCCGGTGATTTGGGGTTGAAAATGAAGCGGGAGCTGCGGCTGTGCCCTCGGAGGAAGGGATGCTCGGGATGCAGGAGTTTGGATCCCGCCCCGTGGGGCGGTGATTACCATATGAAAACAGGGACAACAGTGGGATTCTTGTGCCCGCAGGAATGGGGGAGATCTACGACCCTTTTGGTGCCAGTCAGCCCCGGAGCTGGGTTCAGGCACAATTAACCTTTCACTTCGGGGATGAGCCGGTGCTTTCCTGCTGCAGCTGCTTTTGGGACAATATTCTTCACTTCTCCTCCCAGAAACATCAATTTGGGCATCTGGGGGGGCCGTGCTGGCAACCACAGAATGTGCAGAGGGAGGAGGGGGAGTTTTTAATGGCTTTGATGTGTTACAGTCTGCGTTTTGAAAATTCCGTTTTGATTTAAGGGGGTTTTGCGTATTAAGATTAAAGGAAAAATGGGGTTTTCACGGCTGTTATTGGAAATATCTTAAAGCAGATTCAAAGTGGTTTTTTTTTGTGTGGCAACATGAAATCAGGGGCTGGAAAAATCTTGGGGTGGAGGATGGGGGGGCTCAGGCTGAAGCTGGAAGGGATGGATGGGTTTGGAATGGGTTTGGAATTTGGGAATTGAATGAATTGGAATGAAGGGAATTGCTACAGATCAAACTGGAGAAACCTTGGGAAGGAGCAGGAGCCACGGGCACAGCCTGGTTTCATTTCTGTAGCTGAGAATATCTCTGCCTTAACTGGCTCCACCAAGGAATTTTCAGGAATTCTCCTCACCAATGTGCCATTTAATGTCTTTTTTTTTTTTTTTTAAATGGTTTCAGAGTAGGATTCTATCACGCAAAAATATTTGAGAATCAGAATAATTGGAGGTGGGACGAAAATTTAAGTTTTGGCAGGGATAAATTGGTGCTTCCAGACTTGGTGGGGGTTGGAGTTCACCTGTCAAAACAGAGCCGTGTGTTCTGCCTCTCTTGGAATAATTATTCCAATATTTATAGGCTGGGATGGAGGAGAAAAATGCAAAATACAGATTTGCATGGATTGGGTGGAGTCTGTCTGCTCCAGAGGATCCAGGGAATGGATTCATGGTGGGATCTGCCTTGAGTTTAGTCCAGGGAAATTTGGTTAAATCCAGGACTGTGTAAAATCCAGCAATTGGTAAAAGTGCCCTAATGAACAATTTTGATATAATTTTGATTTTATTTGTCATTAAAATTCCACGCTTCTCCTTGCACTGAATGTTGATGATGACAAGACCTGATGGGATCTTAATCACTATTTTTTGAAGCTGAAACTGGATTTTTTGGCAAAAACCCAGCCCAGTCCATGGCACTGCTGGATCCAGCCATGGCTGGAGGAATCAGTGGCACTGCTTGGTTGTCCAGGGCACTCAAATCACATTATTTAATATAAAGTTATTAATTTTTATAAAATCCCCCTTTTTATGCAGTTTGTGTTTGGAGAAGAACAACAACTCCAAAGCTTCAACCCCCTGTGTGAGATGTCTGTTTTAGGGCAGCTGGTGCCTGATTTCTGCCAAATTAACCTTAAAAAGCATTAAAAAGCTGGTTTGGGTTTTTTTTTTTTCAATCTTTCCATTTAAATTTAATTCCGGGATAACTTCCAGCGCTCACACCGTAATTATTTCCTTCTTCCCTTCTTGTTGGCCCTGCAGGATGGGAATCCCAGCTCCTGGAGACAGGATTCCTGGGAATATTCCTGTGCCCCCTCTGGACCCTGTCCCGCCTGCCCCAGGGCTCTCCTCCTTCCAGAATTGTCATCTGGAGCTTCCGCTGGCTGATTTTCAGGATCATGCTCGGAGCGGTGAGTGGGAATTCAGCTTTGGCTTCCTGGAGGTGACAGCAGCAGGAATGTCCCACCCCAGCTGGGAATTTCCTCAGTCCAGCACCTTGGGATGAGGCTGAGCTGGGGCAGAGCCCAGCCAGAGCCAAAGGATAAATTGGGGATTTATTCAAAGGCCTCACTGGGCACCCCTGGGCAGCACCAGAGCCCAAGGTACACCCAAAAAGGGCACAGAATGGACAAATGGCCACGAGGTCTCACACTTTGATCAGTTCTGCTCCATCAGCAGATTGGAGTTCATTGTCCAATTACAGCTCCAGGTTATGCAGCTCCATCCTCCTGGTTTTTCCTTCTCCCTTCACCCTTGGTTTTGTTCTTGGGCTGAAAGTTGTCCTTGGTGCTGAGCTGGAGCAGGAATTGTTTTGTGTCCCTGCTCTGTGCAGAGAGCTCAGCAGCACTGAATATGAAACCTAAACCTGCCCACCAAAACAGCCCAGAATCTGAAAAATATGAAAGCTCAAACCTCAGGCATCAGGGATCCATAGGTTTGGGAGTTTTCCTGGTTATGAGGAAAAGTTCCTGCCCTGCTCCTCAGGAGCCTTCAGCTCACTCCTGGTTTTGTTCTGAGGAGAAGAAGCTGGAGGGAATGAGCTGTGTGGATGTGTTGGTGCTGCACTTGAGTGACTTTTCCAAAGGAATTTAAGGGAAACTGTGTGTTGTGGCTTTTCCTCAAAACTCTTGGAATCCAGTGGATAATTCCCAGCTTTTCCCAGATTTCTTCTCCTCTGTTTTTTGCTCTTCTGAGCTGTCGCTCTCTGCTCCGTGGTTCCAAACAGAATTGCTGCAGGACCATCCCAGTGCCAGAGGGAATTCCTGAGCAGCTTGTGAGGGAATCCATCAGGAGCTGACACAAAATTAAAATCAAGGCGTGATAGGTTCTCCCATCAGCTCCATCTGCTTGGACATCCCAGAACATCCCAAAACTCTAAAGCTGAGGATCATCACTGTAGGAGGAGTGGTTGGGTTTTTAGGAATTTTGGCCTGGAATTTTTTCAGGGATCTTAGGGTGAAGGTTTTATTTGGGGTATTTTTCACCAACGGGATCTGAGCCCAGGCACTTCATCCCCGAGGGATGCAGGCTGAATCCCAGGATTCTGATGCTTCTCTGGGCTCAGGGAATGCCTGGATGTGGCACTCAGGGCCCTGCTTTGGTTGAGAGCATGGCTTGGTCACTGGATGATGATCCTGGAGGTTTTTTCCAGCCTCAGAGATCCCAGGATTCTGTGGTGCTCAGCTGTGATGAGGATTGTGGAGTGAATTGACACCAAGTGTAGCAAACATCCCAAATTTCCTTAAAAATCAATCTCATCACCAATTTGCTTCCTGCTTTCCTTCTGAATTGGGATCTGCCTGAGCTTTTTTCCTGCTCATGTGTCTCATATATTTTGAATTATGTGACAGGCTGGATATGAGGGAAAACTGCACTTCCCAAACATCTCTGTTCCCTTCTCCCTGCGCTGCTCTCCTTTACCAGGGGAGCAGTAACTCCTGATATTTTTGGGAAGAGACGTGTCCCTGTGTGCCTGGGACACTGATACATCACTGACAGCCACGGGAGAGGGAAACATGGGAAGGTCATTAAATGGGGACCCCCACAACGAGTGATTGATGGATCTGTAATGTTTTGGGGCCCGAGGCCGTGTAGGGTTTCTCCCGGGCTGGGAGAACGGCCTTTGCAGGCAGCAGGGAGGGGAAAGATCCTCCTGGAATCCTTCACCTGCTCCCAGGGCATCTTTGGTTTCCTCCTGCCCTGGCCAGGAGCTGAGCAGGTGCTCCAGGGGTTTTTCCTGGGCTTGGCAGTGCTTTTGTTTTCGGCTTTGCCGCTTGATTCTCCCGCGATTCTTCGGGCTGGTTGGGCTGAGGCTGTCCCTGGGAAATCCTCCAAGCAAGCAGCATTCCCTGGGGGCAGCTGGGCTTTCCTCACCTCGTGCTGGGTGCCAGGGGAGCGTTTTGGGGACGTTCCTTGGGTGGGCGAGGTGCTGTCTCCTCTCCAGGCTCTCATCCCGGCGCTCTCCTGTTTTCCGCGGTCGCTTCCTGAACCACGGGGCTGATTTCACTTGCCAGCCCTTTCCCCTTCCCTTCAGTGTCTCCTGTTTGGGATATTTCTCTCATTTTTCCATGTGGAGCTCTGGGAGTTTGCGCTGAGCAAACCTGGGCTGGTTTGGAGGAGGATGTTGGGGGAAAGTTTGGAATGAGAGGATCTTTAAGGTCTCTTCCAACACAAAGCATTTCACAATCAGGGAGTTTTGCTGTTTCCTGGCTAAACCTCCCAAAAAATCATGTCCAGACCTTGCTTTATTGTGCACAGGAGCTGGCTGGGCTTGTTTAGGAGTGACACAGCACGGGAGAAGTGGGATAATCCCTGCTGTGGTGGGAGGCGAGGAGCTCAGGGTTTGATTGGCAGCGAGTGCTGGGCTGAGCTCAAATATTGCTGCCTTTTTAAAAGGCATAATTACGTGATTCAATCTATATGTTTGATGTTCCTAATCATCCATTAGAGCAGGATGTAAAGAGGGATGCTTGGAGGCAACAGAATAGGGGCTCTTTGTGTGAGCCAGCAGCTCGTTAGGCAGTGAGTGATGCAAACACACATTTGCAGGGCTGCTTTCCCTCAGAACAGCTCGCTGGTTTGATGGCTTCAGCGTTGTGTTTGTGACTCCCTGTCACTCGGATTTCTTGAGGCTTGGGAGATGCAAAGTACGGGTTTGTGATCCCGTCAGAGTCACGAGGTGGGAGGCAAAGGTGTGTGCTGAGCTCTCTGCCACTCCTCAGCTGAGGGGATGAGAGGAAACGGCCTCAGCTTGCACCAGGAGGGGCAGATTAAATATTAGAATTTTTATTTTTTTTTCTCTGAAGGAATGGCCAGCATTGGAATTGCCCAGGGAGGTGGTGAAGTCACTGTGGAAGTGTTTGTGACATTGGATGTGGCACTTGGGGATGTGGTTTAGGGCTGCTGGTTGCCCTGAATGATCCTTCCAGCCTGGATAATTCTGGGATTCCCTGTTAACCAAGCCACAGGGACATCCCAGAGGAGCAGCCCCACTGCCAGCAGGGTCCCTGGCTTGGTGGCACTGAGGGGTTTTGTCATCTGGGAGCTGGGCTGTGCTCTCCAAGCCTTGTCCCCCTCTCCAGTAAATCAAATATTTGATCCTGCAGGCAGAGTTGCTTTTCCAGCTGCTCCCTTCCCTCGGTGCTGGGTGGCTTTGGGGTGGTGGCAGCCCCTCTCTGCAGGCTGGGGGTCCTGAGGGGGCTCCTGGCAGCCCTTTTCCCAAAGTTTGATAACCCCTGATTCCCAAAAAAGGGATTGCTTGGAGTTGTGCTTCCATGGATCAGAATCTCCCTCAATGTTGTGGATTCCCAAAGCCCAGTCCCACCAGTGCCAGCTCTGCCTGGAGCTTTTGGGGGAGCTTCTCATTGAATCCCCATCCTGTGCTTCCAAGGTGAGGCTTTCCCTCCCGGGTGGAAGAGTTTCTGCTTCATTTTTGGGTTGTTTTGGGGATTTTTTAGGCAGCAGCCTTGCTCAGGAGCTCTCCATCAAACACAACTCGTGGCTAAAACCCCATTCAGCAAACGTTGGTCCTGGGCTTTTCCTGCAAGGCCTGAGAGTAGGTGACAACTTGATGGAATCCATAAATTCTGGGGAATTCCCTGCTGCAGGTGAGATCCACCTGCTGGGGGAGGCCAAATTCCTGCCCAGGGCTGGATTGGAGCTGAGGAATTGCCAACAGCATCCTGGGGAAAGCCTGGAGTAGCTCCTGGTGCCCTGAAAGTTGTCAGGGATTGTTAAAGCAAACCATAAAACAGAGTTTCTGTTTCTTCATCAGGGCAGGGGCTGAGTGGCACTGTGGGAGCTCAGAAAGGTGAGAATTTGGTTGTCATCAACACCTGCCTGCCACTGCAGCAGCACTGAGCACACCTGGAAACTGCAGGAGCACAGGGAGCACAGGAATGGGATCTCAGGGGAGTTTGGGAATAGTCTTGTGATGCTTTCAGGAGGCTGAGCTGGGACAGAGCCCTGCCAGAGGCAAAGGATAAATTGGGGATTTATTCAAAGGCCTCACTGGGCACCCCTGGGCAGCACCAGAGCCCAAGGTGAACCCAAAAAGGGCACAGAATGGACAAATGGCCACGAGGTCTCACACTTTGATCAGTTCTGCTCCATCAGCAGATTGGAGTTCATTGTCCAATTACAGCTCCAGGTGATGCAGCTCCATCCTCCTGGTTTTCCCTTCTCCCTTCACCCTTGGTTTTGTTCTTGGGCTGAAAGTTGTCCTTGGTGCTGAGCTGGAGCAGGAATTGTTTTGTCTCCCTGCTCTGTGCAGAGAGCTCAGCAGCTCTGAATGTGAAACCTGAACCTGCCCACCAAAACAGCCCAGAATCTGAAAAATGTAAAAGCTCAAACCTGAGGCCTCACCTGGAGCAGCAGGTTCATCCTCCAGTGAGGATGGCAGTGCTGGGGGGATTCTCCTGCCCTGGGCTGTTCCTGGCTTGCAGGAGCAGCATTCCCTGGCTGAGCATCCTGGGCTGCTTGCTGGGTGTCCATCAGCATTTCCCTGGGTCTCAGCCCTGCTGGGATCTCTCCATTATCCAGAGGACTCCTGTGCCCACTTGATGATGTTCTGTACAAGGAATATTATCCTGGAATGGTTTGGTTTGGGAAGGATCTCAAAACTCATCCATTTCCAACCCCAACTGTCACCTGGCCTTGGACACTCCCAGGGATGGGGCAGGCACAGCTTCTCTGGGAAAAAGGGAATTATTATCCCTGCTGGGGGAGCCTTGAGCACCGGGGGTGCAAGAGGACATTGGAAAAGTGGGAATAAAAGCAGGGAATGAAGGTGGAGCTGTGGCTCACCAAGGATCCCAGACATATGGAATGAGTTACCAGGGAAGGTGGCTGGAGCAGTGAGTGTGAGTCTGAGACATCTTGATTAGTTTCTGCAGGAAAGGATTGAAGAGGGGAGTGAAAAACCAGGGAAACGGGATTTAAAGCACATTACCACTTTAATTTAAAAGTGCCCAAAGCAAGGAAATTCAGATTTAAAGCTGCCAATCTCTGCCTGGCTGCTGCAGGTGTTGGGGCTGGGAGGACTCCGGGGTCTGTGTCCAGATGGGTCCTGGGGCCACGAGCCCAATCCCAAACTTGGGATTTGTTCTGGGAATGAGATCCTCTAATAGGTGTGTTCTGTGATAATTCAATTCTTTATAACAGAAATGTATTTTTCTTTCATTATCTGCCCTGTGTGCAGTGCCCTTGACACCTTCTCTGTGTGATGCCCTGAAAGCTCACGGGATCTGGGATGGGGGTCCCTCAGGAAGGGTTTTCTTCCCTCTTTTGTCCTCCCAATTTGGGGAGCCCTTCCCAGGAGCTGCTCCCTCTGCTCATCCTCACATGAACACGAGGATGGGAGGAGGAATTTAGGGAAATTTAGGGAATTTAGGGAAACTCAAGAGCATCTTTTCCACTTGGGATTTGTGACTTGGCCGTGCCTCCCCTTGCTTTGTTTCCTGTAAACAGAATTTCTCTCTATTTTTTTTTTCCCACTTCCCAGATTTCCCTTTCTGTCAAAATGATCCCCCTCCCTTCCCAAATCCAGGCTCAGCCCCTCTGAGCTGTTCAGGAACATCCTCGGAAGTGGCTGCAGAACAGAGGAGCTGGGAGCAGTTTTTGGCAGGCAGAGACTTAGAAAATAATTTCATATCTTTGCTGTTTGAAATCTACTGTTTGAAAAGAGATTTTATTTTCCCCTTTTTCAGAAGGATAAAAGATCATTTAAAGTGACAGTTTTGGGGGAAAAAAGCAGCGCAGAAAGAGTTATAATAATAAATTTTATTTCCCCTTAAATTATCACCATTTTTTCCTGTGGATTTCTCCATCTTTCTCCGAGATGTGTTTTCACAGAAAAAGGATCAATTCCTCACAGATTATTTATACATCACTTGATATTTAATATGTTTTTCAACGGTTTTGAATCTTCTTTGCTGCTCAAAAATATTTCTTTTAACCCACTGCAGCAAATCCTTTCAGAACCTCGTGGTTCGTGTGAAACTCTTGGTGTTCCTTGTTTTGTTTTTGCTCGGAGCCTGTTAAAAGTGTCAGGACGTGGGTGGCATTTGAAAGGTTACTGGAAAGGGTGGGGCTGTGATTAGCTAAGAAGGGAGATGAACTTTCTGGCAAAAATAAGGAAGACTTTGAAGCAAACAGAATCTGGATGCCTGCAGTAAAATGGAACCAAATAAAAGCCGGAATTCGGGCGATCCCGAAATCCAAAAAAAGGGGGGAGCGGCGGCAGAATCCAGCGGATGTAGATGTCAGCTCGGTGACAGGCGTGCCCTGATCCCTGGGCATTATGGCCCTGAGATGGAGAATAATTATTCTAATTTGTTTTATTACATTAGCGTGGGTAGGAGGGAAGAAAGGGATCTTTCTTCGCCGCCTTTCTCATTATTCCTCGGCGAGCACGGCGGGGCCGGCTCCCGGCTCCCGCGCCGGGGCCTTCATGGGAATTTTTGGAAAATGATGTCTGCAATGTTCTGACCTTTGCCGTCCCAGCTGCAGCCTCCTCCTCTCTGCAGGGATCCCACACTTGACTCCTTAGCAACCTCCTTTGTGCCTCTCCTCTCGCTGCGTTTGTCTGGTAATGGCCCTTGGCAGCGGCGCTCCTTGTTCCTGGTGGCTGGAAAAGGCAAGAGCCGCCCATGCCAAGGGCTCTGCAGAGTCCCTTTTCACCCACTGCTCGCAGAGCTGCCTTCAGAGCCCCCCCACATGCTGCTGGTGGCTCCTCAAAGGGATTTTTTTTGGGGGGAGTCGAGGGAGGGGAGCAGCAGAGGATGGAAGGGAGGGCAGCGGGGATCGCGCGGGGCCGCGGTTTCTGCTCGGCGGTGGTGGCGGCTCTGGTTTGGCTCTGTGAGGCTCCCCCTGAGCTCCTGCTCAGCTGGGACCCGTCCTGGGGCCACCCCAGAGCCCCTGTGGGCAGGGCCAGGTGGGGTTTGCTGGCCGGGGTCAGCCTGGAATGGTTTGGGGGAGCACAGGGGCACCTCCGGCTGTGCCAGGTCGCTCCAGGCTCCAGCCTGGCCTTGGACCCTCCCGGTGCTCCAGGGAAGTGCCAGGCTTGGAGCTGGGCAGGGCAGAGTCAGCTGAGGGGCTCGAGGCTGTGCTCCCCCAGCTGAGGAATTGTCAGCCATGGAATGGTTTGGGTTGGAACATAACTGGAACTCTGGGCACAGAGGATTTCAGACTTTCTGTGCTGACTGGGAGTGATCCTCAAAGACATGCTGCATTTGACCTGAGGCCATGGAATAGGCTTCCAAAATTGAGTGACAGCACTGAAACTGTGAGTGTGTAGTTCAACAGAAGTGTGTTACCTCACAGAGTGAGACATTTAGAATTTAGGGTAGTAGGTTATAATAATAATTATATATATATATAAAACAAGTTAGAGAGTTTAGAGTGTAAACTTCTTTTTCTCCTTCTCCTT
>VZTB01011886.1:97715-109661 GCA_013397245.1 Thryothorus ludovicianus | reverse complement strand
TTCTCCTTCTCCTTCTCCTTCTCCTTCTCCTTCTCCTTCTCCTTCTCCTTCTCCTTCTCCTTCTCCTTCTCCTTCTCCTTCTCCTTCTCCTTCTCCTTCAAGTTTGGGTGATTTTGTGTAATTAGAAAAATCCACAGTATGGGACATAGGTAATTAATTATTAAGCTAAAAGCTAAAATAAATTAGTTAACTCCTCATAATTAAGTAGTTTAAGGTTAAAAGACCTTAAAGACAGGACTCTGTACTCCATTTTTACTCTATTAACTCAGCCTGTAGAAACACTCACGGTCAGTGAAGCTGTAACTTAAATAAGAATGAATGAACAGGAGCAGAGGCCGTCCAGTGCCACCCCCTGCCATGGCAGGGACACCTCCCACCAGCCCAGATTGCTCCAAACCCCGTCCAGCCTGGCCCCAAACCCTTCCAGGGATGGAGCATCCTGTTATTCCTCTCTTTTTTCATGGAAGAAGCAGCAGCAATCTCAGTTCAGTGAGGCTGGTGGGAACATCAGGTGCAGCTCTGGTTCACACCTTTGGCTTGCTGCTGTCACCTGTGTCACCTGTGCCCTGTGGGACATTCCCAAAGAACAGGAAACCCTGGATCCAGCTCACCCTTCCTGCTCCTCTTGGTCCAGGAGCAGGGAGGGAGATGTGCAAGGTCTGCAGTCCTGCAGCTCTGAGGGAGTTTTACACCCCCAGTTGGTCTCATTGGATTCCTCGGATTTTGGTTCTCCAGGAGCCTCTCCCAGCCCTGCCCTTTAACCCTATAATAATTTTATTTTTTGATTTCACCTTGGGAAGCTCCTTCCTCTCCCACGAGCTGGGGATTTGTGTCAGAGTACCCTGGTGAGGGTTTGGCTTTCACAGAGATGGTGAAACCTCTTTCCCTGTGGGTAGCAGAGATGGGAAGTGCACGGAGCTGGGATTTTCTCTGGGAGCATTCCTTATTTATAGCAGGAGCCAAATGAAAATCTAGAATTTAGCTGGGAATTTTGGGTGGGTTTTTGCCCATCTTTTATATATCAAAGACACAGAAAGGTCTTTAAATTGACTCTAAATTTCCCCACCCTTCCCTCTGGAGCCGGGATCAATAAGGAATTTTGCAGACATAGCTTGAGTCACCAAGCTTTTGCTCAGCTTCCCATGCTATTGGCCTGTCTGTACCATTTTTTTCAGAATTAATTTTGGGCTGAAAAAGTCTCAAAGAAGTGCTTTGTTCCTCCTTGACACTCACTCCAGGGAAAAAAGAAGAAAAAAAAAAAAAAAGGAGAAAAAGGGAAAAAAAAAACCGTGGAAAATCTGACATCTGCATTGTAGAGAAAAATCAATAGATAGGGAGGAATATAATTATCCCCCACTCCTGAAGGAATTTTTCAGATATTTTTTGGAACAGTGACTCATATGGGCTTAGGGCTTGAATGACATTTTAATTATTCTGGGTTTTTTTTGCTTTGAATCACCCGAGCAGAGCAGCCTTGGAAGGGGCACAGTTGGGCACAGCCATGGAGGGAAGATGAAAGGGCAGGATTTGGGGTTGGAGCTGAGCTCTTCCCTCAGGTGGGGGCTGGATCCCCCTGGATCCGTGATGGATCCCCCTGGATCCCATTTCTGGCATCCTCTGCTTTGGGAATGTTTTATTCCATATTTCAGAGCAGGACTGATGGATGGGGACAGACCCAGGAATTTTATTAAATTAAAGACCCAGAAATTTATTAAAGCAATTCTAAAAATAAAAATCCTGAATGCAATTTTCCTTGCCCCGTGAGAAACGCTGCTGGATTTAATTCCCCTTCATTTGGGGAGCCTGGAGTTTGGACTTTTCCAAGTCCAAGCAGGTGCTGCATCTCCATCCTGCCCTGAGCTCTTCAGCCGTGCCCTGGAGGGAGCAAACCTGGCAGGGGAGGAGGAATTGAGCCCATATTTCACTCTGGAGCTTAATTCAATCCAGGGCCAACGTTTTCTACTCCTCCTGCTGTAAATTCCTGTGACAAGGACCTCGAGTTGCCCCTTCCCAGGCCAGGAGCTCTCATTATCCCGAGGAGCCGGAGTGCCACGAGCGCCCGACCCCGGTGTCCCTGCAAAGTGGGAATTTAATAATCCTGGCTGCAGAGCGAGGCCACGGGGGTGAAAAGGCCTCTGCTGGTTCACTTGGCCACCTGGTTGCTTGCCTTGAGCTCAGATTTAATTTGTATTCCTGCAAAGTTCCCGGTTTCCGGAGGTCTCCTGGATGTGCGGAGCTGCCCGGGGCGTTCCCGGTGCTCCCAGATCTTCTCCAGCCTCAGCAGCTCCAGGATTCTGTGATTGCTCCTTCTCCTCTCCTCGGAACACAGAGATTTTTCTGTGCACGTGTTGCTCTTGCTCCTTTGGTCCAAAATCCTGGGGGAAACTGGGAAATTCAGGTGCCAGTGTGGGAGTGAGGTGGCCTCGAAGACAGCTCGGGGTAAATCTGACTTGAAACCCTTTAATGATGGGAGTGGGAGTTTTTTTATGCTGCAAAACATCTTTGATATGAAGCCTTTCCTCTCTGAAAGCTTTCTAGTAAACAAAAAAGGGATGAACTGCCTGAGTGAGTCATTGCAGGGAAAAATTAGGATTTTCAGGGCGCTGCTGCTTTTCCCCCCTCATCCTTGTTTTAATTGGAGTTTTAATTATCCCTGCTGAATAATAGAGCTTGATAACAGCCCGGGGAAGGGAAGGAGGGAAGGTCATCAAGATAACTGTCCTGTTTTAATATTGCAGCATTCCTGCATGGAGCTTCCTCAGCGGGTCTGGCCCTGCCAGGGCTGGAGCTGCAGCACATCCTGGGAGATGCTATCGCCGGATCCTGTAATTTCAGAAAAGCTTGGAGGGCAGGACAGGCCGGGGATGGCCGGGGAGGGGAGGCTGGTGACAGTCAGGGTGTCCTGTCCCTGCTCCAGAGGGGTGGATGGGATGTGCTGAGTGAATAAAACTGCTTTGGCAGCCCGGAAATCCTGGGTGAGAGCACTTTGCAGGCCTCGTGTGCCAGGCAGGAGTTCCTAAATTCTGCTCTGCCCTGTGCTGAGACAGACAGACAGACAGACAGCCCTGGGAACTGGATATTCCTGCATATTTCTGAGGGCTGGGCAGTTTTGGAGGGTCTTGAATTGGAATTTTGAATTTCTTTTGAGCTCCAAACGTGTTTATGTGATGCTGCAGGTGAGGATTTGAGCAGCAGAGGAGCCACTGTGGGCTCTTCCAACCTGCTCCAATTCTGGGAATTTCCATGGAATTCATAAATGCTGGAATCTCCTCCTCTGAGCTCAGGTTTTAGCACTGGAAGGTCACTGATCCCTCACCTCAGGATGCTCCCAAACTCCCAAAACTCACCGGGTTTTTCTCCTGGGGGAGGCAGCACCATCACAATTAGGGCGATGTCAGAGGTGGGCAAATACCCCCTAATTAATTGTATGCAGATGACAGAGCTGCTTCAGCCTTTTGACTAGTGAAGCTTTCCTCAATTTCGGATATTGTGATCCTAATCAGGGACCTCTCCCGGACATCAAAGCCAGCCTTGATTGCTCAGCTTCCTGCTCCAGCCCATCCCTGCCCAGGTGTCTTTCCTGCTCTGGCCGACTGATTCCTTTCTGCTCTTCATCTCCGAGGCAAAGAAATTCAATCCCAATATTGCTGCCAGCCCTGGAAGGGACCCAGTGATTTGGAAATGTCCCCTCTTGTTGTTCTGAAGTCCCAGGGCAGGGGATGCCTGCTGCTCCAACCTCTAACCTGAGGTGGGGCAGAGCTGTCAGCACTGCAGCCAGCTGTGTTTGGGGCTGCCAGCTTCCTTCCCCTGCCCCTCTTTTGTTTCTCTAATTATTTTAATTGCATCTCCGTGTCCCCACCTGGCTCCGTGTCCCCATCCCCAGCTCCGTGGCACTGCTCCCTTTTTCCACAGGCAGCAGAGGGAAGCAGTTGGGTTTGGATGTTAAAGTTGGGAATCTCTCTGGGTTTTTTTTCTGTTAGCCCTGGGGCAGAGTCTGGTTTTTCCTATTGCTGCTTCCCAGGGATGCTGGGAGCAATGCCAGGAGCCCTGGGCTGCTCAGACCAGAGCAAAGGCTCAGGTATGGTTGAAGCTTCATCCTGGAAGGGGAATTTGGAATATTCCACAAGGATTTGTGTCAGATTTCAGTCTCCAGGCAGTGGAATGAGCCAGATCCATTCTGTTCCCATGGGAACAACAACTGGGCCCGTGCTGTGGATGTGCCGTGGGGCTCATTCAACTCTGCAGTTTAACCACAGAATTTGGCACCTTGAGACACAAAACAAAGTAAAATGAAACATTTGTGACCATATTTTTGCTCTTCTTTCCCTCCAGGGGCTGATTAAAATCCGAGGAGATCGCTGCTGGAGGGAGTTAACTTGCATGGATTATCACTACGAGGTGAGTGATGTGCACACAAAAACCTCATTGCTCTTGTCTGCTTTTCTTTTGTAAAATAATTTCCCCCAACCTTTCCTCTCCTGCCAGGCAGCTCTCCATGTTTTCCCTCTTTATCCCAGCCTCTGGCAGTCAGGCCATGTCCATGTGCCAGCTGGGTGATGCTGTTTTTCCCAACCACAGTCCTCAAAGACCAATTTCTCTCCTTCCCTCCTCTCCCCATCGTGGGTCCAGGAGCAAACCTGAGCCTCTCTGAGAACTTCCACTGTAAATCTGCTGCAGGGAGGGACAGAAAGGAGTTTTTTGTGGTCTTGTTCTTGATTACTCCTCCAAAAAGTGACCATT
Organism: Thryothorus ludovicianus; assembly: GCA_013397245.1. NCBI lineage: Eukaryota > Metazoa > Chordata > Aves > Passeriformes > Certhiidae > Thryothorus > Thryothorus ludovicianus. Next base: position 104,921 of record VZTB01011886.1, on the reverse strand, counting down.
TGACAAAAGCAGAGCATCCCTGTGCTCTCCAACACACAGAGCAGATCCTGGGCAGTTCAGAACTCCGTGGGTTTATCTTTTTGACATCTGTTGCAGTGATTATGTTGCATTTGGATTATAAATTGAGGGTTGTTTGTTGGCTCTGGGTTCATCTCCTCTCTGGTTACAGAGGCAAACTCAATTCCCCTTCTCTCCTCACCTCTATTTTTGCATTTGAGTTTCATATAAATGGTGGTAAAAAGGAAAATGCTGCATCCAGTGATGTTCCCAGGGGAAAAAACTCTGGGTTGGTGAAGGGAATGGTCCTGAAGGAACATTCCCATCCCTGGACTGACCTCACAGCCACTGCAGGTGGCCCAGGGTATTGTAATGTGTCTGCTCTGGAATCCATGGCCATCAAATATTTGGGAATACATGATGAGGAGGAGCTGGGAAAGGGGCTCAGCCTGGAGAAAAGGGGGATCAGGGGGAATTTCTGGCTCTGACAAGAGGGGACAGCCAGGAGGGTCAGGCTCTGCTCCCAGGGAACAGGGACAGGAGGAGAGGGAATGGCCTCAAACTGCTCCAGGTGAGGTTTAGATGGGATCTTGGGGAAAATTCCTGCATGGAAAGGTTGTTCTGGCATTGGAAGGGCTGCCCAGGGCAGTGGTGGAGTCCCCATCCCTGAGGTGACCAAAAGCCACACGTGCATGTGGCACCTGGCACAAGGTGATGATCACAGCCAGTGTTGCTGTTCTTGATTTCCTTAAAGGGCTTTTCCAACTTTAACAACTCCATGACCGTATGAAATAAGATTTTGCAGGTCCAAAAAGCTCTGTTTGCCTTCTCAGCTTTAAATCTCCTTTTCTGTGTCACTCTCCTTTTCTTTCACTGGGGTTTCCCCCTCAGTGTGGGGCTCTCACACAACACCAAGGCTCCAACTTCATCCCGAGTAAAACTGGGGATGAAAAGCCCTTGCAGAGCTGTCGTTCCTAATCCTGAACAAGGGGGTGGCTGCAATAAATTTGCCAGTTTTGCAGGCACCTGGCAGCACTGGGGGAAAATGCAGCTCCGAGGCATCCACCGCTGACCCCAGCCCACAGCAATCAGCCCCAATAATCCCAGCTCTCCCAAATCAATCCCAGCATCAGTCCTGCAGCCCAGAGGGATAATTGAGACCATTCCTGTCAGATCCATAAGGCAGGATCCCCAGCTTGTGCAAGTAATTGGGACCAGGGGCAGGGGGCAGATCTCGTTAGCAATATCAATTATTTTAATCCCCACAAAAGGGGCTGCGAGAAAAGGAAAATGAAAGAGGCCAAACTTTGTCCACCAGCAATAATGGAACAAAAATGCCTCAAGGCTGGGATTCACCTGCTGGTTTCAGCCCGAGGGAGGGAGAAAAGGGGGCAGCTGAAGGTACCCCTGTGAGGGAGGGAGGGAGCTGGGAATCTGCTCGTAATTAGGATGATAAAAGTGGGGATTGGAGCAGGTCAGGGATGGATTTGGGCCAGATGGGTTGTGCTGGGATGGATGTTGGCCACCCCAGCTCTCCTGCTCCAGCACGAGCTGCATCCAAGATCTACACAGGCTCCTGTGCCAAGAGAATTAATGGAAACACATGGCCTCCATCCCTGCCTGGACTATTTATTTGTAGTAGGACCTGCAGCTCTGCCCGTGGAAAAGAACATTTCCACTTTTGTCAGGAATGGTGGATGGAACAGTCCAGTGGTGTTATGGTTAAATGGGTCATTTTCCCTTCCTCTTTCCTTTCTGGTGGGCAGGGCCTTCAGCCCAGCCTTGCTGGGGCTCTGCTGCTCACTGAGGGCTCTCTGTGTGAGTTGGAGAGGGGAATGGCGTGGTTGGCAGAGGACAGGGATTTTCCTACCCGACCCCTCGGGAGGAGATGGGCTCCAGGAAATGTGGGAGAGAATTCAGGCTCTGCTGGAGGTGGAGAAGACTTTGCTGCAGCAGCAGGCACAGCTTTGGAAACTGCCTGGAGCCTGGGCTGAGGCTTGGTGGATTAACGGTGCCTGTGGGTGCCAGGAGCCCCAAACTCTAATCCCAGCTTGGCAAGACAGCACAAACAGGGAATTTCACCTCCTTCTCCGTGGATTTCTGTGCTATCCAGGCCAGGGGCTCCGAGGTGAGCACGTGGTTTGCACCTGGAGCATCTGTGGGCTGGGATCCCAATCCCTGTGCTGTGCTGGGGCTTCGTGTGTCCACATCCAAATGCACACACCTGGGTGGCAGCTGGCAGGAGAAATCCTGGAACCTGCCCTCCATGGGTTTATTGATCCCTTTTTGGGGTTGCTGTTGTTTCACTGTGGTTAGAGGGCTCTTTGCCCTGCAAGAAATCCCAGGAAAAAGGAGTTTTCCCTCAGTGGGAGCTGCTGCTGGCACAGCTGCTGCAGAGAGAGGCTGCTCTGGGTCTCAGGTCTGTTTGGCATCGGGATTATTCAGATTTATCTGCTGTGGACAGCAGGCTTGACAAATCCATGAGCGAGGATTGCAGGCTGGAGCTGGAATTCTGCTTCCACTGGAGCCTCTGGCATGGATCCCACAGTGCTGGGACATCCCAGAGGGAGGCAGAGGCAGCCTGGGGTCCCTGCCTGAGCGTGTCCCCCTGTCCCTGCCTGCTCCAGAGGGATCATTCCCAGCCCAGCAGCTCCATCCTGCAGCCTTGGGAGGTTCTGAGCCGCTCCAGGCCGTTTCTGGAGCTCACAGGGCATCACCTAGCTGGGCTGGAGCAGCTTTCCAACCCCTCTTAGGAGATGCCAGGATGGGGATGGGGGAGCACCTCCTCCTCCCCAGGGCCTCAGCATTCCAAGCTTTATCTGGGAGTGCTCCAAACGGGGCAAATCCCCTCGGGCAGGAGCCAGGCTGGAAAATCCCCCGGCCCTGCAGCTCCCAGCCCTGCTGAGCTCCCTCTGCCCAGATCCCCTGGCACAGAGCAGCTGTGGTGGCACAGGGAGGACAGGGACATGGACATTTCAGAGCCCAGCCACTCCAGAAGGAGCCTTTGGATGCTGGTGGAGGTTTTGGTAGAGCAGCTCTGATATTCCAAGGGGTTTTGGAAGGGGACTCTCCTCCGTGGTCTCCCCTCTCCCGTGTCCCACCAGGGAGGTGCTCTCCTGGGATGCAATCCACTGATGCATTTTTGCTCCTGGCTGCCAAAGTGCTGCTGCTGCTGCTTTTTAATTCCAGACAGATATCTTGGAAAATTCAGCCACCAACTGGTGGGAACAGCTGTGGGAGCAGCTGCTGGGGCAGGAGCCCCCGTTGGGCAGCGAATCCACGCCGGGGCTGCCGGACACAGCCACGGGTCCCTCCTGAGGGACCTCACTGACCTGTCCGAGGAGAGGAGGGACACAGAGGGGCTGGAGTGTGTCCAGGGAAGGGGCTGGAGCACCAGGAGTGGCTGAGGGAGCTGAGAAGGGGCTCAGCCTGGAGAAAAGGGGGATCAGAGGGAATTTCTGGCTCTGACAAGAAGGGACAGCCAGGAGGGTCGGTCTCTGCTCCCACGGAACAGGGACAGGAGGAGAGGGAATGGCCTCAAACTGCTCCAGCGGAGGTTTAGATGGGATCCTGGGGAAAATTCCATCATGGAAAGGTTGTTCTGGCATTGGAAGGGCTGCCCAGGGCAGTGGTGGAGTCCCCATCCCTGAGTTGACAAAACCCACGTGCGTGTGGCATTGAGGACATGGGCCAGTGGTGACCGTGGTGGTGCTGCTGGCAGTGGTTGGACTCGATTTCCTTCAAGGTCTTTTCCAGCCTTAATTGATTTTCTGAGGCAAAGAGACAAAGGGGAAGCAAAACCAAACCCCACTCCTGGAGAAGCAAACCTTGGTCAGCGCTGGAAGTGAGATCCAGGGTTTGGAGTTCCCTGGAGGAGCCCAGGGTGGGTTGGTCACCACAGAGCAGCAAATTTGGGAGAATTTCCAAACCTCTGCTTAATCCCGGCCCCATTTTAGCTCCAAAAGGGTCGAGCTTTGCTGTGTCCCCTAGCCCCTACACAGCCCCAGAGGCCACAAATGGTCCCTAATTCCTGTGGAGCTGCTTTTCCCAAGCCGGGGCTGTCAGTCCCAGCTCCCGGTTCCTGGAGAAGCTCTGGAAGGAAGCACAATGGCTTTTGTGCCTAATTAGGCTTTGCTGACTGATAGCTGTGCTGATAAGGGCGATAAGGCAGCTCAAACTGCTCCTTAACTGCCTCTTCATTCCTTTTCTCCCTCCTCTCCCCTGGATTAGACCTCGTTAAGCTTTTCATCCAGCTTTTTCCAAGCCATTATGAAACAAAAAGTAAATAATATTTAGCAATCTGTTGGGATGAATCAGAAAATGAGCTGCTTTTGGCTCGGGGTGGGCTTTGTTCCAACAGTTTGCATGGCTGGAAGGGAAAATGTTCCTAGCAGGGAAGCAGGTGCTCAGATTTCGTGCTGAAATTTCTAAAGTTGCAAATTCAGACGAGGGAAGTGGTGCTGAATTAAGCAGAAAACAATAATTATTAGAGGAAATTACCATGCAAATAATTCGGTGAGGTCTTTTTTGTTATTAATCTAATATTAATAATTGTATTATAAAATATTTACAGAGGGTCCTAAGTTTATACTCCTTGGACCTGTGCCAGGCCCTCAGCACCCTCACAGGGAAGGATTCCTTTCTAAATTTAATGAAATGCAGAATAATTTGTGTCTCTGCTCCTTCCTTCGTGCCGGGTGTGAACTTGGAGGGTTCTGGGGATGGATTTGGCTGCTCCCAGCTCAGGGCTGTGTCCGAGTCTGGCACAAATTGCAGCCCTGACCAGGGGAGGTTTCCCAGATTTCCCCCAAAGTCATTGGAGAGGTTTGTGGGAGTGCAGCAGGGTGAGCTGGACACGTGGCTCTGAGCTCAGGGCCACTTCTAAGAGCTGACCACGGGATTTGGGACTTGGAACAGGAAAATTCATCCCCTGGAAGTTGTGTTTCCATGAAAACAGGAGGGAAATGAGCTGTGCTCCATCTCTGCCCTCAGGGGACAGCTCTGTGTAGGAACCAAAGCTGCTCTCGATGAGTTCTGGGTAAGGAGAGCGAGGAGGGAGCAAAGTTCTGCCTGTGGAAGGCTGGAAATGCAGTTTATTTTCATCCCCTGGTGCAAAAGCAAACTACTCTTTGAGTCAATGTGACTGATACCAAAGGAGGAACACGCTGGAGCTCAGCTGCTTTATTTTATTTCCTTCCCATTTGGTCAGAAGTTTTGAGAACTGACCTTTTCAGAGGCAGAATTGCAAAACCACTTGTCTTTATTCCCATGTCTCGAAGGGCTGCTTAGGGGGGGATTGGAAGCTGAGGATTTGGGGCTCTCTGCTGGGTTTTGGGGAGTTCCATGAGGCTGGAGGGCTGAGCTGGCCTGGGATCAAGGAAATAATGAGATCCATCATAGGGTAAGTGCTTGGAGCAATAATATTGGCAGATAAATGTCAGCAGGACATCAAAAGCTTATTAGGCTGTATCTGGACTTTGTATGGGGCTCTGCAAGAAGAGCTGGATCTCACACAGCTTTTCAGATGAATCCCAAATCTCTGACACGGATTCAAGGGATCTTTGAAGGCAGTTTGCTGGAAGGGTTTCTTATTCCCGAGGCTGGGTTGGCCCTGCTGTTCTGAAGGTGCCCATCACTTAAAAAAAAAAGCAGGCAAATGCTTTAAAAGTGGGATTTGGAGGATCTGCCTTGCTGAGTTCACACAGGTGGGGTTTGCTGGCACAGATTTGGGGCTGTCCCTTCTGGGAAGGAGCCCAGGATTTGGAAATGCTGCAGATGAGCCTCGGAAAATGCAGCCTGAGCTGTGGGAGCAGTGAATTCCCAGAAGTGCAGCCCTCCTGGTGGAGCTGCAGTCTGAGGAAGACAGAATGATAAATACTGACAGTGATGCCCAGTTAGGCTGGGTTTAAAAAGTGGGAAGGAATTCCGGGGCTTGTGCCCTCGAAGGATGTGCCGGAAGCACGAGGTGATTAACAGTGCAGGCCCGAGGCTGAACAAAAGCAGATTTATGCAGGGATGTGGTGGGGGATATTTTATCCCAAGCAGATTTCCAGTGGCAGGCACTGGTGGGAGCAGGGCTTTGCTGTCAGGGCTGGAGCAGGAGCCTGCCTCGTGTTCCCAGAGCACACGGCTGGGAATTGCAGTCCCAACACCCCAAAATCAGCATCAGTTTTGTGTCCAGGATCCTGGCAGGGAATTCAGGAGAAGGGGGGAGGAGGATGTGCTCAGGGAATTATCAAAATAAAAGGTGGAGCTGCAAATCAGCATTGAACAGGCTCAGCTTCTTTGGATTTGGGAAACCACGGCCTGCTGGAGGAAAGTGGATGTAGGCAGGTGCTGAGGGAAAAACTTCCCAAAGGAGAATCCTGCAGGAACTTTCACAAAGACATGGAGTGCCAGGACACAGGGAATGGCTTCCCACTGCCAGAGGGCAGGGATGGATGGGAAACTGGGAAGGAATTCCTGACTGGGAGGGTGTGGAGGGGCTGGGATGGAATTCCCAGAGAAGCTGTGGCTGCTCCTGGATCCCTGGAAGTGTCCAAGGCCAGGCTGGAGCACCCTGGGACAGTGGAAGTTGTCCCTGCCATGGCAGGGGTGGCACTGGATGAGCTTTAAGGTCCCTTCCAACCCAAACCATTCCAGAATTCCATGTAAATTCTAAATTCCAGTGATAATCCCACCCAGACACGGCTTCCACAGGCAGTGGAGCACCAGGATTGGGGCAGGATTTCATTTCTCTCTTTGCTGCAGTTCAGATTTGCTTTTCTCTCTGTGATCCTTCACCAAAAGTATCTGCATTTACCCAAAAACTCCTCCTGGGCTTCTCCCTTTGCCCCTCGAGCAGGTGGGTGGCACCTGCCACTGCTTCCCTCAGCTTTCCATGATTCCCAACGATACCAAACCAAAGCAGTGAAGGTTTCCTGGATATTTCCCCCTCAGGGAACTTTGTGTGGCTCAGGTTTGGGGTGTGGGATCAGCAGCAGAGCTGTCAGTCACGCTGCATTGGGAATATGCCAATCCCCTTTCCAGCAGTAACACAATTCCTCTTCCTGGATTCTTGGCTGTTTTTCTTACGGATTTGTTTTAAGCCTGGTGAAAGCTTCCTGTACACCTATTGGATTTCATCTCTTCCTCACACTCTCCCAACTCATTTACAGACCACCCAGGACCCTCCTCACTTCCCTTAAATATTCATTTTTCCTCCCCCCC
>VZTB01011886.1:60454-81728 GCA_013397245.1 Thryothorus ludovicianus | reverse complement strand
CGGTGTTTTTTTTTTTTTTTTTTTTTTAGGGAATAGTTGGATCCTGAAGGCTTTACTTTTCCCTGCTGCGTTTCTGGAGCACTCAGGGTCATCTCCCACTGGCACGTGGCTTCCAGAAAGGGTTGGATGCAGGGACAGTTTGGATGTGCTGGTTGTGACTGGAATAAATCCCATTTCTCCCAATCAGCTCTTTCCAAAATTGTCCATGCTGGGAGACACGGTGAAAATTCAGATCTCAGNGAATCTGTGCCAGGCCTCCCCACTCTCCCAGGGAGGAATTCCTTCCTAATATCCCATCAAAACCTGGGCACAGGTATGGACAGGGCAGTGCCACCCAGGACCAGGTGCCCAGAACGAGGACACAGCTCCTCAATCCCTGCTGAGGGCCGGGCACTCCCACTCCCAATTTTTATTTTAATTTTATTTTTTTAATTTTTTTTCATATTTCCACGCTCCCAACCAAACAATCTCCTCTCCCCCTCAGTGCTTGGGAAGCAGATTAAAAGTTTTCATCAGCTCTTCTTAATAGAGGCAGATAAAGCAGGCTAATGGTCATGTGTTGAGTTATTGAAGGGAGTTCAGGTAATCCAAAATCACCTTTAACCCTCGGCTTCCTCAGACCTCCTGCCTCGCCATTGTTTGCCCGGGGTGTAAAAAACCAGAGTCCAGTTCATAAATTATTATGGAGTTCCAGTGCCCTTAATGCAGGACAGCTTTGGTGTTTCATTTTGGGGCTGGGAGCTAATTCTGGGCTCTGCACACCATAAAGTGTTCCCAGCATTAACCCTCTCCCTGCCAGCTGGGAGCTGCCTGCAAGGGAATTATCAGTATTTAATATTTAATATTCACGGGAGTGATCCATGAGGAATTCTCTCCCTTTTTTTTTCTTACAAGTTCCTGGGTAAAACATAGCAGGGAAGATTTTGTTTAAAATTTTTTTTTAAATCATCCAAGTTGTCACTTTTTAGAATTTGGTGTTCGCTGGGATGATTTTGAGGATTTCAGCCTAAAATTTATGGTTAAAAGTTTTCCACCACTGATGTTAGGAAAAGGTGTTTTGGTGTAATGTGACACAGAATCATTGTGGGATATTTTTTATTGATTAATAACCAGTAAATTCCAAGCCCTGGGCACTTTCCCCTGCCCATGGCAAATGATCCTGAATTTCTTGCAGTAATTGCTCCTCTCCAGCAGTTGCTGTTTTCCACATGAGCTGCATTTTTAGGGGAAAGCCATGAGGGGTGAAATTCAGATATTGCTGTTGGATAAAGCAAAGAGGAATTTTTTTTGCCTTTGGCCTGGATCTCCAGCAGCCCCTCACTCTGGTTCCCAGTGTTCCTTGTTTTTTTGGGAAAAAATTAATGAGCTCTGCAGGGCCTGGATGGAATTCATGAGGTGGGAGATCTGCACTTCAGGCAGCTGAAGTGATCCCACTTCTTAAATCCAATTAAAATTATCCCTCTCCACGTTTTTCTGACGCCATCCAGAGAGAAGCCACGGACTCTGCTGTCCATCCAACCCCAAGAAATTCCCAAAATTTGCCAGTTCCTCCCCAGTCCTTGGGAATGTTGTCATTAACACGAAGCACTGGTCAGCTCCATAACTATATTTTCCCTAAATATAGGGAGAAATTGCTGGCTGTGCTGAACTAAAGATGTTTTAATGGCCAGTTCTGTTCAGGAGTTTTATTTCCCAGTGTGTTAATTTTATTCTAATTAATGCACGGACTTGGAAATATGTTAATCACTAACTGAGAGGTTGTAGCAGCTCTCTTTTGGGGTTGGGGTGCACTTTGAAGGCACTGTGGGCGAGAAGCTGCCTTTGGGAATATTTTATGGAAGGCATGGAGTTCCCAAAATGTTTTATGTGGCAAGCTAAAGATGGAATTTAACCCCAACAAATCGCTGAGGGGTTATCCAGGGAAAGTTTGTGTCTGTGCAGAAACGCTTCACAGAAACCCTGAATTTCCCAAAATCTCTGAATGCCAGGATCCAAGCTCACCAATCCAGCCTTTGGAACCTTGAGCATCACCTTGTCACCGGGCAGGGCACTGAGTGCCACGTGCAGCCGTTCCCTGGAGGATGAGCCCGTGCCTATATTTGGGCNTCCCACCAACTGTCTCGTTCCCAGCACTGAGTTAGAGGGGCTCCAAACCCTGACTTTTCCCATTGTCCTTCAGGATCATGTCTGGAGTTGGAGCTTCTGGTCCCATCCAGTAACGAAGTGACACCAGAGGAGAAGGGTTGGTTTTAAAGGAAATGTAAAATGATTTGTAGAGGAAATGGTGTGAACTGTCCTTATGGGGGGACAGTGGAGTGGGTGAATCACAAGATGGGGACGCCCCTTTTTTCAAATTACAGATTTAATGTCGTGTTTCAGGGCCAGCCCTTTTTTTTTTCTCCTTTCCTCTCATAAATCTTTCTGATCCCTTCTTTCCTTGCTGTTTTTCACGGTTCTGCTTCCCAGACATGGGCAGGCTGCTCTTCAACCCGAAACATTGGGATGTTTTTGGTGCAGACACATTTGGGATGAGGAGACAGCTTGGGGCACCTCTCACCTCCGTGTCTGCTCCCTCTCGGCCGCGCTCAGGACTGGGATTTATGGATTATTGTGGAATAAGCCCTAAATTCCTGGCAAAAAACTGTAGCCCACTGCACGCCTCTGTGTCCATCCAGCTCCATCCTGACCCCAAATCCCAATCGTTTAACCCTTGGATGGGCAGGGAGCAGCTTGGGGGCTCCCTGGATTCCTCGCGGCCGGCAGCGCTCGCTCGGCTCCGCCCTGGCTTTGGAAAGGCAGCTCCGACTGCATTTAATAACCACTCCTTCAACACAGAGAGGTGCAGAAAGTCACTTGTCCCCTTGCCAAGGAGCAGGAAGAATGGGCATTTTGTTCCTGGTGATTTTACCTGGCTGGCTTCTGCAGGGAGAGCAGGACTTTGTGCTACCGTTGCCCCGCACGCTGTGTTGATTTATTGAAATTGGAGCCCGCGGGTGCAGTCTTGAGGTACCTCCTGACATGGAATTTCTAGGAGAAATATACAATTGGCTTGGTTATTATTTTTTCCCTCCTCCCTCTGCTTGGGCGTCTTTCCAGCTTTTGCACTAAGGAACAAGATTTTAAATTAGCCTTGAATTTTAACACGGTGCAGCTGGGCCTTGCTGTTCCCAGGGTTTTTATTAGGAAGTGTCTGACATTGTGTCCTGGTTTCATCTCCATCACCTGCCCTGAAATGCAGACTTTCTTCTCTTTTCTTTATATTTTTAATTTTTATTTTTAGAGGAAGGAATTGAAAAGAAGCTGAGGGTCATTGCCCTGGTTTAAATCTCATCATCCCCCTCCCCTCTGTGCCTGCAGAAAGGCTGTGGGATCTCCCTCACTGGAGATGTTCCAGAGCTGTCTGGGCACAATCCCATGCTCTGGGATGGCCCTGCTTGAGCAGGGAGGTGGGAGAAGATTCCCAACGTGGGCCCTTCCAGCCTGACCCCTCCAGGGGATTCTGTGACTTTCCAGGTGTTCACATCCACACAAACAATCATCTTGGGAGGGCAGTTCCCAATGGGGCCCAAAAAAGTGATGAGAAAACCACAGGGAAAAGATGGCTGGAGATGTGGGGCTGTATCCATGTCCGAGATCTGTAGGAAGAGTCAATTCCCTGATAGCAACTCCAGTTAATTCATTTCCTCTCAAGCAGTACTAAAATATGAGTAGAAATCCTTCTCTTTATTAATATTGGCAGCATTTACCTATTTTTATTTTTGCTTTTAGAGCTGAAAAATTCAGAATTAGTATTTTATGCTGCTGCTTCCAGAGGTTTTTTGCATCCCTTTATTGGACATTTAAGATGCTTCTCCTCCTGTTTTGATTTATTTTCCTGGGCAGGTTTTAGGACAAAGCTCTCCCTGGGGTGAGAACTCTGCAAACCCAGTGGGGCTGTGTTGAGAACAAGCCTGGAATCTCTTCCCCTTCCCAGATTCCCACCAAACGGAGTTGGGATTGGAGCACCAATTTTCCATGTGCTTCATCATTAACAGGTTTCTGTTAATTATTGTCCCTCTTAGTTATTAGCAGCATCTTTGATGGGCCAGTTAAAGCCCTTCCACAGGCTGATGTTTCTCTGTGGAAAACAGAGCTGTGTGGTAATTCAGGAAAATCCCGCCGCCAGGTCGGGCTGGGGGGCACGGCCACGTTTCTCACCTTGGCGTGGCAAGAGGCAAATTTTGGGAGCAGAAGTGGGGCCAGGAGCCGGAGGTGCTGCTTTGCAGAGCCCATGGCAGCTCAGCTCAGCTCCCCCAAACCCTGCCGCTCCCTTCCCGGCGGATCCGAGGCACAAAGCCACCTTCCCTCTCCCCAGTAATGCCGTGCAGCTGGACTGACAGAATGTGATTGCTCATCAGTTTGCTTGATGACTTAATCTGGGGCTGATTAGCATCTTGGAGCCCGTCCAGGCGATCAGAAATGATGCAGAGTTCTGCGGGCTCTGGGTTATTTAGCGTTTGAGCGTCGGGCCGGCTCTGGCGCAGCAGCAGGGGCTCACCTCGTGCTGCCTGATTGCTCTCCATGAGCTTTGGGGTTGGGGAGGGGGCTGTGTCCTGGCCAGGCTCCTGTCAGGGCTTGGCTTTGTGTCCCAAGCTCACCAGGCAGGGATGTAGAGCATCCCGTAGCACTCAGTGCTCTGGTCTGGTTGACCAGGTGCTGATGGGTCACAGCTTGGACTCGATGATCGTGGAGAGCTTTTCCAATTAATTAAATTAATTTGTGATCGCTCCCAGCAGTGCACTGTGTCCTTGGAGTAAAGGTGAATCCATGGGAGCAATAAAAATCCTCTCTTTCCCCTAAAAACTACTTCCTCAAGCAAGTGAGGACATTCCTGCTCCTCCTGGTGCTTTCAGATCATCACCCCAAGACGTTTCGCTGCCGGGGGAGTTTGGGAAGCAGGAGATGGGACAAGGGCCAGGATACGGGATGATGTGGGAAGGCTGAGCCGTGGAAACAGCCATCTCCTGCCCAGCAAGGGTTAAATCTGGAGCAGGGACTGCTGGAAGAGTTCAGTTGTTTCACATTAGGCCGGGCAGCCCTGGCTGCTTTCCGTGCTCGGGGAGCCGGGGGCCGAGTCCCCAGCGCTAAATCTGCGTAACCGATGCCGTACAACTGGCACCAGCCTTGACCACAAGTGGCCGTTAAAATAAACATCCCCGGGCTTAACTGACAGGCAGCAGCGAGCAGAAACAGCCCAGCATGATGGGGAATATTAAACACCCAGCCAGAACAGAATTTGGGCAGAAAACTCCCCCCCTGTCCCCGCCCCGGCATCGCCCCGGCCCCGCGGCATCAATGGGAGCAGTGTTTGGGACTGGGGGTGACGGGGTGGTGAGGTCCAGCCCAAAACACAGCCTGGGTAAACACAGGGCATGAGCCCCAGGGTGGTGCCAGGACAGAGAAATCCAGCCCGAAATCTGTGCCAGGAAACGCAGGGTACGAGCCCCACAGCAGCACTGGCACCAAGAAATCCAGCCCCAAACACATCCCAGGAAAACACGGGGCACAAACCAAGCCTGTGGCAGCATTGGGATGGAGAAATCCAGCCCCAAACACATCCCAGGAAAACACGGGGCACAAACCAAGCCTGTGGCAGCATTGGGATGGAGAAATCCAGCCCCAAACACATCCCAGGAAAACACGGGGCACAAACCAAGCCTGTGGCAGCATTGGGATGGAGAAATCCAGCCCCAAATACATCCCAGGTAGAGACAAGGTACAGGCTCCACAGTGGCACTGGGACTGAGAAATCCAGCCTAAAATATATCCAAGAAAAACACAAGGCACGAGTCCCAGGATGGCACCAGGAAGAAGAAATCCAGCCTGAAACTTATCCCAGCTGAAGACAAGGAATGAGCCCCATTACAGCACCAGAATGGAGAAATCCAACCCTGAAATATCCAAGGAAAACACAAGGTACAAGCCCCAGTGGCACCAGGATGGAGAAATGCAGCCTAGAATATATCCCAGGTAAAGACAAGGCACGATCCCCATGGCAGCAGCAGGACTGACAAATTCAGCCAAAAACCTGTCCCAGGAAAAACAGGGCACAAGCCCCACAGCCACACTGGCACCAAGAAATCCAGCCCCAAACCTATCCCAGGAAAACCCAGGGCACGAGCCCCAGGGTGACACCAGGATGGAGAAATCCAGCCCCAAACCTGTCCCAGGAAAAACAGGGCACGAGCCCCATGGCAGCGCCGGGATCGGCTGGCACAGGGGATGGGAGCTGCCATCCCTCGGGCTCTGAGCTGCTCTGGGATCTTGTGTGGCATTAGGAAAGGAGGTAAAAGGCTTTATTAAAAATGAGCTGCTTGCCTTNCAAACCTGCCCGAGGAAAAACAGGGCACGAGCCGCTCCCCAGGGTGAGGATGGAGAAATCCAGCCCCAAACCTGTCCCAGGATGGAAAACCCAGGGCATGAGCCCCATGGCAGCGCCGGGATCGGCTGGCACAGGGGATGGGAGCTGCCATCCCTCGGGCTCTGAGCTGCTCTGGGATCTTGTGTGGCATTAGGAAAGGAGGTAAAAGGCTTTATTAAAAATGAGCTGCTTGCCTTAGGTTGGCAGATTTTTTTCTAATGATGATTTGTGCGCGCTCCAAGTTGGGACAAGAGTGAGGGCATTATTATGTCCGCGGGGATAGAGGAGCGACACATTTATTGGGTGGAATTTATCTGCCTGGAGGATTTCTTTATTTCTTTTTATAAGAACGAGCACAGAAACAAGCAACACTTACAAAACAAGCGATTACACAAGGGCAAAACTTGCCAGAGCTCGAGGATTTGGACATTGGGGTGGGCTGATTGGTGCTGCTGGGAGAGGCTTCTTCCCTCCTGGAGAACAGCACAGCTCCCTGCTCTGGCACGTGCTGCTTGAAATCCATCACGTTTTTGTGTCAGAAGGGAAACCACTGGAGTTATTAAGGGAGTGCTGGAGAGCTTTCCTGAAATTGTGTCCTTTAAAATGCAGTTAATTGTTGGGTTTACCCAAGGAAGGCCTTGAGCAGGACAGGGACATTTCTAACAAGCGTGGTTTGAAATTCAGGAGTCCAAAGATGCCCAAGCCTGTTTCCTAACATGAGCAGGATTTAAAGTTCTGTGTCACTGTGTGTGTATTGTGTCCTGGAGTATTGTTATGTTTTTGTAAGAAGTCACTAATTTAACCCTTTAGTTGTTTTTAAAAGAGTTGTTGGAGTGATGGCCACAGCAGGAGATGCAGGGCCTGTGTCGCTGCTGGAGAGGTGCAGCTCACAGAATCACAGAATCAAAATTGTTTGGGTTGGGAAGGATCCTAAAACCCATCCAGTTCCAACCTCAACACCTTCCATCATCCCAGGTTGCTCCAAGCCCCATCCAGCCCGGCCTTGGACACTTCCAGGGATCCAGGGGCAGCCACAGCTTCCCTGGGAACCTGAGCCAGGTCCCGCCCTCCCAGGGAAGGATTCCTCTGGAATCTCAAATGTAATTCTCCCTTCTTTCAGTGTGAAGCTGTTCCCCCTTGTCCTGCCACTCCAGGCCCTCATTCTTTGGTGAGGGGGAGCAGAATTGGGCGCTGGATTCACCCAGCAGAGTTTGAACATCAGCTCCTCATGGCCAAGAGTTTTGTGCCTTGTTTTGCTTGTCCTAAATTCTTTCCGGCTCCATCCTCTGTTGTTCGGGAGAAAGCCTAAAACAGAAACCAACTCTCCCAAGCTTTTGGCTCCATCTTTGGGACAGCAACCTGGTTTTTCCTGATGTCTTGTTTTCATCCCATCCTGCTCTAGAAATTCTCCAGGAGGAGAGGAGGCTCAGAGCTGGATCAGTCACAAGGGTTCCTGTGGAGCTGGCGCTGGGTTTAAAACCATGTGGGTGTGGCACATGGGGACATGTGTCGGTGGTGGCCTTGGACTCGATGGTCTCAGAGCTCTTTTCCAGCCTGGACGATGGTGCAGCTCCGTGCTGGCTGTGCTCTGTCTCCTGGGCACTTGCAGAGTTGAACGAGTTCCCCCTGCCGCCGCCGGCGCTGCCTTTGGCTCGTTCCAGTTCGGAGAATTCCAGTGACCAACCAGGTAGCTGGCTCCTCATGGCACAATTTACCCTTTGTGAACACATTTTATGAAAGCTCTCACTGTTTGTCTCGAGTTGTGGAGCGGAGGGGGGGGAAAAAAAAAACCCCAACCCGACTGTGAACGTCCAGGCCACGGAGCTGCCTAATCCAAACACGGGCACGAGCCGGGGCTCCGTGTGTTCCTTGGCCTGGTGCTGAGCTCCTGTTTATGAGCACACACCAAAAAAAAACCCTCTGGAGGAGACTGGGCCTGGGTTTAGCACTGGACTTTTTAAAGGGGAAAAAAAATGAAGGAATGAGGGGCTGTGGGAGAGCAGCCATGGGGTGTTTTTGGGTTGTGAGTGGTAAAGCTCTGGGTCCTCTGAGTGGGTGTAAAGAAAATGGAAATTATGGAAAGATGTTCAGAAAGGGGTTCAGAAAGATGTTCAGAAAGATGTTCAGAAAGGTGTTCAGAAAGATGTTCAGAAAGATGTTCTCCCACTCTCCAAAGCCATAGGTTTGCCCTTCAAGGCACCAGAGCGTGTGAGCAACTCTGGAAAAAGTTGGAAAATCCTTGAGAATTGTTGTAGTCAAATAGTCCAGGTGACCCTGCTGAGGTGGGAATGGCCAGGGGGACGAGCAGGAGCTTTGTCAGGGGATGCTGGAGGTGCCAGAGGTGCCAGGGGAATGGGCTGTGCCCACCAGTCTGGTCCTGGATGCTGCTGGCCTGGGATGACCCACGTTCCTTGGGAAGAAATGTTGACATTTTGGAATATTTGGGCAGAAAAAGGGGTTAATGTTGGAATTGTTAAGCTCTGTCCCCTCAGCCCACACCATGAGAGAGTTTTGGGTCTTGCAGTGATGCTCAGAGTTCATTGTGGTGTCCTGGCTCTGTTTTTCCTCCTTTCCTCAGCTTATTCCCATCACTTTCCTGTTTCTTGATTTATCAGTGGTGCCTGGTGGGAGCTGGCAAATCCCTCACCGTGCTCATGAACCAAAGCAAAACCTCTGGCCTGCGGCAGAAAACACCAACTGAACCCCAAATAATGGGTATTAAAGGAAAATGTAAAATGGCAGAGGGCACATGGAGTGAGCAGAGGTATTTTCTGGCTGTCTGGTCGAAGGTTTGGTATCATTTTTCTCCAGGATTACAGGGGCTTTCACCTCATAAATTTGGGCCTGTTTGAGGTCGTTAATCTTTCTTTACATGTTGCCTTGCAATTTTAGAGCTTTGCCACCATCTGGGATCACATTTTAAATGGAGTTTCCACTCACTACGTCCCCTTTTCATGGAATTATTTATATATGGAGAAATGCATAATAAATACATCAGCTCTGGGTTGTTTTTAAACATTTTCAGGGCTTACCTTGTGTGGAAAAACTTGTCTTCTCTAATAGAGAGTCATAACAGTGACCAATTAAAGGATCACATTTGCAATATGCTCTTAAATGGCAATTTAAAATATTGGTGAGTGATCCGTGGGGAAAGGGAGCTCTGGGCCAGGGACCTGAGCTGGAAAATCCTGGAGTGTGAGACAGAACAGCACCATCTGATGGAAACAGCAAACCTGGAGAGGGATTTCAGCTCCTCCCTTGCCTTTTGGGATGGGACTTTCTCGTGTTGCCCTCAAATCTTGGTTTTCCTTCACGATATGCTGGTGTTGGGTCAAAGGTTGGACTTTACAATCCTGGAGGTTCTTCCCACTCTCTGATTCTTATGGAGGGACCTTCTAGCCTGTCCCACCCACTCCCTAAACCCGATCCCAGCCGCTCTTGACAAACCCCAAAGGCAGGGAGGACCCACAGTTGGTTCCAGCAGCTCTTCCTGGCCCCAGCAGAGCCAAGACGTCTGCCCCAGGCCCCGGCAGCTATTTGAACGGGGGGTTTGAACAAATAAATAGCCTCAACAGTTCAGTGGTTCCTTGTGTAATTTTAGCTCAGGACCTCTCCAAGAATGTCCAGAATAAATAGGTGAATCTGTAATCCATCCCCAATTAAGTGGATATTCCGGGAGCAGCTCGGAGCACGTTACGGAGGGGCAGTGTCAATAAACAGGGATGCTGGAAATGTGGGCTCCGTTCCTGGAGGGGGAATGCTCAGACCAGGAGCTGGATGCAGGCTGGAAAAGCAAACAAAAAGGAGCCTTCTGCCCCCACCCAGGTGGTTGGGATTCCAGCCCCCATCATTCAGTGTCCCCCAGATCCTCCTGGGGGGATTCACCCTGAACGCCGCACGGAGGTTTCGCCTCCGCCTGTGACTTTACAACCTTGTCAACAGGAAAACAACAAATTCCCTGGGATATTTGGCAGTGCTGAGGCATGAAATTGCAGAGCAGAATCTTCTCCCCAAGCCCCCTTTCCCCTCTGGCAGCTGCAGCCACCATTCCCTAAGAAACCCAACCTCCAGACGGGAATCACGGCTCAGAGTTTTCCCCTCAGCCGCGAGGAGCGGGGACCTGCTGGAGCTCTGAAAAACCTCTGAGCTGCTGGGGAAAGGAGTTAAAAATGAGCCAGCAGATTTTTATATATATAAAAAGTAAAAATATATGTTCTCCATCTGAAGTTTATTTAGGTCCTTTGGGAGAGTGGCGCGGCACCACGTCTCTACTAAATTGCCAACATTTTATGGCCGTGCTGGCACCGAGTCAAACACACATCTCTTTGGCTTGCTCTGCTGTCTTAAACAGGCAGATTCCAGTCTGTTTTTCTATGGGCTGAATATTCCTATTGACTGGGCGAGGGGAGCTCTGCCCAGCAAGAACCTACAGGCAACTTCTCTTTTTATTACTTGATGGAGGCTTGATTATTTTGATATTGCGCTGCTGAAGAGCCGACCCCTTGTGACCCACTAGATGTCAGAGCAGTGTGCATTTCAAGCCAGATCCAGCTTTTTCTTTTTTTTCCCCTTCTGATTTTATTTGGATTGGAATCTTATTAATAACTGGAAGGTTTTGAAGGGGCTATTTTTAACTGCTTAGCTGTTGTGAGTATTTCAGTAGCGTGGACGTGGAGCTGTGAGTGAGCAGATGAAATCCCCTCACCACAAGATGCTGCTGGGTTTAAACCCAGCCTGAGCAGTTCCCTGCTCCACTTCCTTCCCAAACCTGTCCCCACACGAGAATCCTTGTGCAAATCCCAAGGTTGCTGCCCGCCTGGAGCACGGTGAGGAGGCTCTGGAGTGTCCCCCTGTTCCAAGCTGGGTGTTTTTCAGGAACCCTTGGTTGCTGCAGAACCCGAGACAGGCTGGCTTCAGGCAGGACACTCATCTGCCCACACTTCCCAGCAGCTGGGAGTGACCCCCTCCACCTCCTCTGCGCTCGCTGCCTCCTCACCGGGGCTGGGGAGACGTTCCCCGCGGGTTTGGGAGCGTGGAGCTTTGATCTGCAGATGCCTGAGGAGCCAGGTCAGCATCTGAGGCAGGATGGACTGGCAGGGAGCAGCCTGTTGGACCACGCTGATCCAATTACGCTCCACGATGGAGAATCCTTTTCTATTTTCTGGTCCAAAGCACAAGAGAAGCGAGGGCTTCGCTTTGAAGCCGAGGAGATGAGTTCATGCCTCAGTGCTTTGCAGCTCATCTGGGCCTTCCACAGCACTCCAGCAAACTTTTAATAAACCTCTCAGCCTGCTTTTCCAGGGGACTGCTGCTCCTCACGCTCAGCTGGGTGTGCCAAAGGCTTTCCCTCTGTCCTGACTGTGGGAGCCTCAGAGCTGCTCCTGACGTGTTCACTGCACCTCTGTGGGCTCAGGGGGAGGGTATTCCATGATTCCATAGGATAAGGAATGGCTTCAGACTGCCAGAGGGCAGGGCTGGATGGGATATTGGGAAGGAATTGTGCCCTGTGAGGATGGTGGGACACTGGTGGGTGCTCAGAGAAGCTGTGGCTGCCCCTGGATCTCTGGAAGTGCCCAGGGCCAGGTTTGGAGCAGCCTGGGCTAGTGGAAGGTGTCCCTGGTTGTGGCAGGGGTTGGCACTGGATGAGATTTCAGATCTCTTCCAAGCCAGGTCATTCTGGAATTCTGTTTCTTTTGACCAAATAGTTGCTTTTTCTCATTATCTATTCCTATTTGCTGTTGTTCCATTTCCTTCCATTTTTCAGGATTTCTCTGCCACCAAGTGCACTTGGTTGGATTTGTTGATCTTAGAGGGCTTTTCCAACCTAAACCATTCCATGATCCCCTGATTCCTCCCCCTCCTCACCTCCACACTCCCCTGCTGCTCAGCTCCTTGCATGGCAGCTGTGCTGCGAGTCCAGAAAAAAAAAATCCCAGGATGGTTTGGGTTGGAAAGACCTTAAAGCCCATCCCATTCCAAGGGCAGGGACACCTTCCCCATCCCAGTCTGCCCCAGTCCCAGCCCTGTCTGGGCACTGGGTTGTTTGAGGACAATGTGGGATTTGTTCCTCTGGAGCTTTCCCTGGGCTGGGCTCTCCAAGCCCGGGATGAAATCCTGCCTTGGATTTTTTGGGAAGCTGTGCCAATAACGGGGCTGGGAGGAGGGACCGTGGGCACTCACAGCCCCCAAGAAGAGCCCTCACTCCGCTCTATAAAGGCCTTCTGTTGGCTTTTAGTGGGGTGCAGTTTAGTAAATTAGGAGTCTTCAGGTACTTAGCACTTTAATGGTTCTCACTAAGAACATAATTAAACCATAGACCCCGTAGGGAGAAGAAAACCAGTTTATTGTGCGTATTTTTAGACTCTGTTACCAGCCCTCATAAAAGCTGCTCGATCCAGGCCAGGGAACAGGCCCGAGCTGGCGACCCAGAATTCCTCCAGCAGCACTCACACCTTACAAATGTGCCCCGTGAATTACGGAATTCATTTTCCTGCTCCCGCTTCCAAAGGCGTTTGCAGCAGCGGTTTCTCCCCGGCTGCTGGAGGTGTGAGGGAGGCATGGGGTTGTGCTGACACACAAAGGCAGGGTTTGCTAATTGTTGGGGTTGGTTTTTTTAATTTAAAAACATTTTCAATCTCGCAGAGGTGCCCAGGAACGGGGCTGCTCTGAGCCCAGGGCTCTGCTCCCTCTCCCTGTGCATCCACCTTGGGATTGTTTAATTCCATCGGCCTTGGAGCTGCGTTTCCCATGTCTGTGTGTCAGGAGATCACAGTCCTGGATGCAGGAGAGCTCCCAGCTGCTTCTGGGATGCTTCCTAGGATGAAGAGATGGAGAGGGAATTTTCCTCAGGAACTGGAGTGACGGGACACGGGGGAATGGCTTCAAACTGGAAAAAAGCAGGTTTATGATGGAGGATGGAGTAAGATGGATTGAGATGGAATATTGGGATAAAATCCTTCCCTGGTAAGGTGGGAGGCCCTGGGACAGGGTGCCCAGAGAAGCTGGGGCTGTCCCTGGATCCCTGGCAGTGCCCAAGGTCAGGGTGGATGGGTTTGGAGCAGCCTGGGACAGTGGAAAGGGGTGGGAATTAAATAAATCCTCCAGCTCCCTTCCAACCCAAAGCATTCTGGGTTTCCATCATTCCCCTCACTGCACAGCCCCAAAGCAAAGTGAAAAGCTCCAAATCCCAGGAACAAGCTGGGTGAGGAGAGCCTGGAAAGCTTTTCCCTCCCCCTGGGCTCTGACAGCAACACCTCCAACACAGCCAGGATGTTTCCATGGCATGGATTTCTCTGGAACAGCACGTGTGGGGCAAATTCCCTCTCCAAAATCCCAGCAAGGTGCCCTGGCTGCTTCCCCCAGCTGTGGATGCCTCTGGTCAACTCAGGCACAAGAAGAATCCAGGAAGTTTTCCAGCATCCCAGGCTCCTGGTGATTCCTCCAGGCCCCATCCCGAGCAAACACGGCTCCCTTCCCTGGAAACCTGTGCTGGGCAGCATCTGGAAGGCATTGGGAGGAACACACACACACACATCTCCTCCCCCAGCAGCTCTGCAAGCATTTCTGGGATGTGGGAATCACTGTGCTCTCGCTGGGCTTTGCTTCAGCCTCAAATCCCAGACTGGTTTGGGCTGGAAAGGACCTGAAATCCCATCCCACCATCCCGGGGTGATCCAGGCCTGGCTTGGGCACTGCCAGGGATGCAGGGGCAGCCACAGCTCCCCTGGGAATCTGTGCCCACCCTCACACCCTCCAGCCTGGCCTTGGAGTTCCCACTGCAGTGGGATTTGAGGCTGGAATTTTCTCTTCCTGCCCTTAACCAGTTTGGGATGACAACATCTGCAGTCCCAGCTCACACAACAAGTAGGAACAATACATATTAACACATATTAACACATATTAATACATATTAACACATATTAATACATATTAATGTGTTAATTACAATTACAAGTAGGTGTGCCATTAGTAATCCGACCTGCTCCCCGTGGTCCTCGTCCATAAGTGCCAAACATTCCAACCTGTTGGATCCACTCCTCCAGCTGGGCCAGGTTTGGTTAAAGCACTTGGAAATAATTATTACTATTGATAATAATGATAATAATGATAATAATAGTAATAAAATGATAATTATGATGGTAATAATTCTAATCATAATCGTAGTAGTAATAAGAATTTAATAATAATTATGATAATAAATAATTAATAATGATAGTGATAATGGTAATAATCATTGTAATAAGGAGGATGAAGAGAAGGAGAAGGAGAGGGAGAAGAAGAGAGGGAGGAGGAGAAGAAGGAGAAGAAGAGGAAGAAAAGGAAGAAGAAGAAAGCAAAAGAAGAGCCAAGCAACAACCTGCCTCTTTGGAAGGATAAAAGCATTTCTCAGCAATTTGGGATCAAAACAATCCCTTTGGGAGCCTCCCCGGGAATGCTGCGAGGAGTCCAACACGGGATTAACTGGAAGCAGGTCCTGGCAGAGGGGAAGGACCTGGGGGACACCTGGGGCTGCCCTGACCCCCCGGGCTGGCCGGAGTGGCCTTGGCCGAGCTGGCTGACCCCGGCTCCATCCGGGAAGGAAGGATGCGGTCTCCTGTCCTCGGGGGCCTCAGCAGCCTCCCAGCCAGGCCAAGCTTTATTAATCCCAGCTTTGCTAATAAGGAATTACAATAGTTGTGGGATTTGGCAGCGGGAGCGTGCTTGGCTGCCACGCATCCTGCAGGATTTGCCCTGGTTTGTTTGTATTTTGGATTTAACTACAAATAATTTAAAGATGTGTTGTGTCTCCTTCAGTTAACGTTTGTGTTTTCGACCTCCCCCTTTTTTTGTTGTTGTTGTTGTTGAAGTTTTAAAACAATACCAGGGAGTTTGAGCCTGTCAGATACATTAAGATAAATTCTCATTTATTTTTTTGCTCCAGCTGTGGGATTTCTTAGGGTGGCACTTATTACCATATCAGAATTTGGGGTTGTTCCCTTTGCCATTTTCTTATCCTGGATGGAAAAATCTCCCAGTGTCAAAAAATTTCAGGCTGACAAAAGAATAATATTGTCCCAAGGCCAGTATGCAAATACCTTAACCAGTATAACATGTTTAGAGGAATTACACTTTCCTCTCCCAAATTACCATCTTGGAAAGCAGCTCTACCACCACATTTATTTGAATTTTAAACATTTTGAAAGCAGATCTCCGAGGTTTTGAAATCTGGTTTCCATTCCTGGCTCTGTTTGACCCAAGGCCTGACCCTGAGCAAATCTTGGGCTCAGTTTCTGGATCTGCTCCGTTGCTCTGAGGATCCTCACTCAGTTTAACATCCCTCAGTGCTGATCTAAGCGTAAGATTTCAGTGTTAAATAACAGCAGGGTTGATTTCAGATGAGGTTTGGTTATGATGACAAAAGGGAAGATGAAAACTCTTGGTTTTTAAGAGACGAATTCGTTTAAAGACGCGTGAAAAAACTTAAAAAAAAAAAATTTTGTTTGCAAAGCACGAGTTCCCAGAGGTGAAGGACGGTTCCCCTGAGCTCAAACTTGTGGAGAGAAATAAGGAACAAAGCCAGGACTTTGCAGCTGCCCTTCCCACCAGGTTTTGCAGGGGATTCATTCCCTTTTTTCCTTTGGCATTGCAGACGCAGCCGGTGCCCAACCCCATCTCGTACTTCCTGCACCGCTCGCCGTGGTGGTTCCACCGCCTGGAGACCTTGGTGAACCACTTCATCGAGCTGGTGGTGCCCTTCTTCCTGCTGCTGGGCCGGAGGATGAGCATCCTGCACGGGCTCCTGCAGATCCTCTTCCAGGTGAGCTGCTCCCGCTCCAGGGAACGCCAGCCCCGGGGGAGCTGGGCTGGTTTATTCTGGAGAAAAGGGGACACCGGGGTGACCTCAGCACTCTCTGCGGATCCCTGGGAAGGTGGCTGTGGTCACAGAATCCCAGAATCACAGAATCCAGAGTCACAGAATCACAGAATCCCACAATCCCAGAACCTCAGCATCACAGAATCACAGAATCCAGAATCACAAAATCCCAGAATCCAGAATCACAGAATCAATCACAGAATCACTGGGTCACAGAATGCAGAATCACAGAATCCAGACTCACAGAATCACAGAATCCCACAATCCCAGAACCTCAGCATCACAGAATCACAGCATCACAGAATCAATCACAGAATCACTGGGTCACAGAATCCCAGAATCCAGAATCTCAGAATCAATCACAGAATCACTGGGTCACAGAATCCAGAATCCCAGAATCCAGACTCACAGAATCCCAGAATCCCACAATCCCAGAACCTCAGCATCACAGAATCACAGCATCACAGAATCCAGAGTCACAGAATCACAGAATTCAGAATCCCACAATCCCAGAACCTCAGCATCACAGAATCAATTACAGAATCCCAGAATCCAGAATCACGGAATCACAGAATCCAGAATCATGGAATTACAGAATTAATCACAGAATCCCTGGGTCACAGCATCACAGAATCACAAAATCACTGGGTCACAAACTCACAGAATCCAGAATCACAGAATCACAGGGTCCCAAAATTCCAGATTCCCCAGTTTAGAAGAGACCTCCAAGATCACTGAGTCCAACCCAGCCCCAACACCTCAACTAAACCAAATACCACATCCAGCCTTTTCTTAAATACATCCAGGGATGGTGACTCCACCACCTCCCCAGGCACATAATTCCAATATTTTATCACTCTTTCCATGGAAAACTTTTTCCTGATACCCAACCTGTATTTCCTTTGGTGCAGCCAAGTCAGGAGGTTCCTGTTGGGGTTTGTGGTTGGTGGGACCCAGGTGGGTTTGATGGACACCAAGGTCCTGTCTCCTTTCTCCAGGCAGAGACAGAACCAGAGGACACAGCCTTAAGCTGCTCCAAGGGAAATTTAGGTTGGATGTTAGGAGCAAGTTTTTTGTGGAAAGAATGATAAAATATTGGAATATTCTGTTCAGGGAGGTGGTGGAGTCACCATCCCTGGGTGTGTTTAACAAAAGCCTGGATGTGACACTGGGTGCCAGGGTTCAGTTGAGGAGTTGGGGTTGGGTTGGATTCGGTCTTGGAGGTCTCTTCCCATCCTGGGGATTCTGGGATTCTGGGATTTCCTCCTCTCCTGGGGTTCCCTCCTTCTCCAGCAGCGTCCAGAGGAGCTGGCTCAGGGGGCAGGATGGGAGTCCAGGCTCCAGGGAATGAGGATGGTTCCCAGCCAGGAATTGCTGGGTGTTTCCCACTGCTTTGCTGGAGGTTTGGTTTCTGTGTGGCAGAGAAATGGCAGCCCAGGATCAGCGCAAAGGGTCTGTGGGGAATCCTTGGCATTCCCCCAAAAGTTAATTTTTGTAGACGTCTTTCCATCTCTGAAGGGATTCTTCCTTCTGTATTTATCCTTGGAGGATTGTTCTTTATCTCTGGAAAGGGTTGAGCTGCTCTCCACAAACACCAGATTCACTGTGCCGAGGTTTAAAATGAAAATAATTCCTTGAAAATTTGATGGGTTCACGTTCCAGTTGATTTTTCGGGTGGATTTTTTTGTACCTCTGCAAAACTCAGAGGACAGAAGCTGCTGCATAAATACTTTCCTGGAGCCCATCTGATCCCTCTCCTCTCTGTCCTGGCAGAGTTCAAAGAGCTCATGAAACCTCTCAGCCGCTCCATTTCCAGCCCTTGCTGCCCTGTCTTTGTTCAGCATCACCAAATTCATGCTCAGGAGCTGTTTCTGCTTCCTGAGAGTTCGTGTGATGATTAAACTGGAGAACAGCTCATAAAGCCCCCTGGTAAACCACAAAAATGCTGATCAGGTTTTAAAGGGCTGACAGAAACCCCGGCGGGTTTGTGCCCTCGTGGAGTCCCCAGTTCCTTTCTGCTCCCCAAACTCTTCCTGTCCTGTCTGGGTGTCACTGAACATCAACTTCTACCCCTGCACAGCCTCTGGGGCACCTTTGGGTGGCTTGGCATGGATTTGGGCAGATGGAGGGAGAGGTCTGAGCCAGAGGTGCCAGCTGTGTTTGTGACAGGCGTCACTCCCGAGGTTTTTGGAGGCACTGGGAGGATTTTATTCAGCCCAACCCTAAAAAAAAACTCCATGGAAAAAGCAAAACTTGCTCTCTCTTCTGGTAAAGATGGAGGAGGGCAGGGTTAGATCAGAGATCAGGAGAAATTAATGCCTGGGAGGGTGAGGAGGGCCTGGCACAGAGAAGCTGTGGCTGCCCCTGGCAGTGTCCAAGGCCAGGCTGGAGCACCTGGGACAGGGACAAATGCCCCCAGGGGGGTTGGAACAGGATAATTCTTTAAAGTCCCTCCCACCCCAACCCATTCCATGGCCAATGCTCCCCTCTCTTCCCCTTCTCCCCTCGGCCTCGCTCCATTCCTGTCCCTCCCTCCGGCTCCTTCCCGGCTCCTCCAGGGCCCCTCAGGAGCAGCAGGGCCCTGGGGGGACTGGGGGACCCCAGACAGCCCAGCCCACCCCATAAATGCCCTAATGACAGCGAGTCACTGCAGGCATCGAGCCCCCTTTAATTGCCCTTTATTGATATTTGCCAATTACTGCTTCATTTCCATCACGGGGGGAGTCTGCAAAGGCAGAAAGGGTCCCAGTGTAAGAGGCAGCCCTGGTGCCTTTACAGCATTTCAACAAAAACCTGTTTATTTAATATTTACTGCCCCTTTCTTCATTCAGAATGACTTTTATTGACAATCCTTGTGCTCTGCGAAGGAAGCAATAAAGTTTAATGTTGATATACCACTTAATTCTGCTTTTCAAGATTTGAATTGACATTACAGACAAGTTTTATTGGACATTTTATAATTGTTATTGGAGTCATGGTGGCGAGGTTGAGTGAGTGTATTTTTCCAGATTCCAACTGGCCTGGAGAATATTGCTTTGTCAGGAACCCAAAAAAAGTTGGGCTTTAAAAGAGGAAAGTGGGAATTTTTTTTTTTTTTCCAAGTGTGAACTTATTCTTCTTGCCTGCTTCACGTTTGTAAGGAAAAAAGCTTAGAGAGGGTGGAAACCTGAGAGAGGAGGATGGATGGGTGCCCACCAGGGGATTCCTGTGGGGTTGGGATTCCAGCCTGGAGTTACCCCAGGGGAGCTGGAAACTCCCCCTGCTTCCCATCCTGGAGCTTTGGGGCTGGTTGGGGTTCAGGGTGGGTTTGTTGGGCCCCAAAGTGCTGCCAGCACCTCGATTTGCCCCTGGAGGGGCCACAGGGAGCCTTGGGATGAGCCCATTCCCAGATCCAGAAGGGCTGGAATGGTCCCTCCTGCTGGGCTTTCCTGCCCCTTCAGCTTTTGGGGATTTTGCCACGTTTTTTTTGGGAGCCCAGCTCAAACCCCACCATTCCCGTGGATCTCCCGGGCTCTGCTGCCAGTTGTGTCTGCCAGGAATAAATTATCCCTGGAAGTGTTCAGAGAAGTGTGGGGGTGACCCTTCAGGGCAGGGTTTAGTGGTGAACGTGGTGGTTGATGGTTGCATTTGATGATCCTAAAGAGCTTTTCCAGCTTTAACAATTCTGTGATTGGCTGGTGGGGTCTGGGCCTCAGAAATGCACACCTGGATCTGAAACACCCCAAAATTCAGGAGAAATCAAATAAAAAATGTGGCTGTCAGTACCTGGAGGGGGACAAAAGGTATTTTGGAGGGTCTTGGAGACCCCAGGTGAGATCTGGACTTTTATTCTTGGTTCTGTAGAAGCACCAGGGCAGAGCCTGCCCACACCCCGAAGAGTTTGTGGGATGTGAGAGGTTGGAAGTGCTGCTGGGCAAGGCAAATCCTTCAGCTCAGTGGAGATTTTTCTTCTCCCTGGATCTGCCTCCTAAAATCCTTGGAGCTGCCTCCTCAAGATCCCAGATCTGCCTCCTAAAAGCCCTGGAGCTGCCTCCTAAGAGCCCTGGAGCTGCCTCCTAAGAGCCCTGGAGCTGCAAGTTTTTCACGCTGTCTCACTCCCAGCTCACACCAAACGTATTTCTTGGCTCCTTGGAAGCCAGGCAGTAAAATTAACTCTGCTTGGCAAAGGAGTTGATGAGGGGAAGCGAGAGGGAAGCCAAAAAAAAATTAAAAAAAAGGCAGGAAAAAGAGGAAAAAGGCACCTTGCCCCTCAGAGCTGGCAGGTAGGGCTGGGTTGGAGCGAGGGTGGGTTTGGCAGTGCCAGGTGGGAAGGAGCTTCAGGATGAGAAAGGTGAAATCCATAAAGGAATAAAGAGAATGGAAATTCCAGGGCTGGTGCTGTTGGAGAGGCAGGGCCGTGCTTTGATTCCCATAAAGGCACAGTTTGGGGGGTTCAGAATGTGGGGGGAGTTCGGAGCTTTTCAATCCCTTCGGATCTGGATTTGTGGCCCCGGGAGCTCCTGGTGGCTGGAGCTGTCCCGTGTCACACACCAGGACAGAGCTCCCTGCAGGAGCTGGGGGCTGGGGGACATTGTCCCCCCCTCCAGACCCTGAATGTGGGTGCTGAAGGCTCTGCCTGATCCCAGTGGGGCAATCCCGGGGTGGATTTCAGCAGGAGCCAACTCCAGAGCACAGGGGGACAGTGCCAGGGGTAGAGAGGTGACAGTGCCAGGGGCACAAAGGTGACAGAGGTGACAGTGCCAGGGGCACAGAGGTGACAGTGCCAGGGGCACAGGGGTGACAGTGCCAGGGGTAGAGAGGTGACAGTGTCAGGGGCACAGAGGGGACAGTGCCAGGGGCACAGGGGGACAGTGCCAGGGGCACAGGGGGGACAGTGCCAGGGGCACAGGGGTGACAGTGCCATCAGCACAGGGGTGACAGTGCCAGGGGTAGAGAGGTGACAGTACCAGGGGCACAGGGGTGACAGTGCCAGGGGCACAGGGGGGACAGTGCCAGGGGCACAGGGGGGACAGTGCCAGGGG
>VZTB01011886.1:14238-40053 GCA_013397245.1 Thryothorus ludovicianus | reverse complement strand
CCATGGGGACATTGCCATGGGGACATTTCCATAGGGACATTGCCATGGGGACATTGCCATGGGGACATTTCCATGGGGACATTGCCATGGGGACATTTCCGTAGGGACATTGCCATGGGGACATGTCCTCTGCAGGAGCAATGTCACAGCAACCCCAGGCAGCTGCAGCTCTTGAAAGTCAGTCCTTGCTCTGCCCTCAGTGACTCCAACTCAAAATAAGAATGTGGAGTTTCATTATTTAACTCGAGGGGTTTTTAATTTTTTTTTAAATTTTGGCTGTTTAAAGACCAGAATGAAACACCCACTTGAGGTGAGGTTAGAAGCTGGGTTCTCACATTTTCCCTCCTCACTTGCCCTCCTTCAAGACATGCTGAAGAGAAGGTTCCAGAGGGAACTTAGAGCCCCTTGTGATTCCTAAAGGGGCTCCAGGAGAGCTGGGGACGGACTGGGGACAGGGATGGAGGGACAGGACACAGGGAATGGCTTTAACCTGGCTGCAGGGCAGCGTTAGGTGGGACATTGGGAAGGAATTCCTGGCTGGGAGGCTGAGGAGGCCCTGGCACAGATTCCCAGAGGAGCTGTGGCTGCTCCTGGATCCTTGGGAATGTCCGAGGCCAGGCTGGACAGGGCTTGGAGCAGCCTGGGACAGTGGAGGAGCAGCTGCTGGTGGCCACCATGGTGGTGGGGAGAGAATTCCCCAAACCAGGCAGGAGGAGAACTCCTGTCCATCCCATGAACATGGAAAAGCAAACACAAGGAGGGGGTTGTAGCTGGAGGAAAGGGCTGGAGGTGGCTGATTTCCCCTTCCAGAGGAGCTTTCCAAGCTGCCCTGATCCAGAGGAAGCAGCGCTGGGATGTTTCTCGTGAGGCTGCAGAACAGATGGAGAGTGGTGTTTGCAGCGTTTTTATAAACCACATATAAGCAACAAATTGCCTGTAATATCAACAACAATCACAGCTGCTGGGGTTAAATATCCCGAACATCTGTCAGAGGAAGGAAAAATGTCAACAAGAGGCAGCATCTGTCTCCAGTCTTTTCTACCAAGAAGCAGCTTATTACCCAAAAATGGGAGTTCCAGCAATGCAGCTTCGTTGAATTTTGTGTCTTTTATTACATGTAATTTGCTGGAATTAATCTTTAGCAGCTTTTCCCCTCCTGGAGCTTTGCTTTAGGGGCTGTGAAAGTCTCAAACTTCCCTCCCAACTCCATTCATGCCTCCAATCCCAAACAGCACCGAGGCTGCACCTTCTTTTTTGGGAGGAGAAGCCAAAGGGGGTCACAGTGAGGGGGAGGCAGATCCTGTTTTGAGGAACTTGCACCTTTCCTGTGATGTTCTCCAGAAAGTCTGCCCGAGCCAGGGTGTCCAGGCAAGGGCAATGTCCATCCCACTCCGGGTGGAGCTGTGTCCCACCCTCAGAAGGGGTGGGCTGCCTGTAATGTCCCAGGAATTTGAATTCCTGTGGATTTTCTCTGCTAAGGGAGCTGGGGCTGCTGAGCTGGTGCTGGTGGCTGCCAAGAGGCTCGGAGGAGCCCTCCTGGGCCACCAGAGCAGAAGACAGGAGGGTCCCCAGCCATGTCCTGATTTTCTGAGGCAAATCCTTGATTCCTGCTGAGGCCTTCATTTCCCATCCAGATCCCACTGGCTCCTGTCCCCACATTTTGCTCCAGCTTTGCCATCTTATTTTTTTCCCCTGGATTATCTCCTTTTTCTCTCTGACTGAGTGGCTGTGACCCCAAGGGCCTGGAGGAGCAGTCCCTGCATGGCTGAGGAGCCAGGTGAGGCTCCGTGCCTGTACCTCCTCTGGAATTATACGTGTGAAAATACAGGGGAAGAAGTTCAACCCTAAAAAAAAACAACAAAAAACCATAAAATGCCCCAAAGCCTCGTACACAGCAGCACAGGGGGTGAGGGAAGGCCCGACTCAAATTATTCTCCAGAAACGTTCTCAGACTAAACAATTATTAATAGCTTCTGAGAGAGGTTCAAATAAACATCCCTCTCCCGCAGAGATAAGGGGAAAGCTCCACGCAATTGCTTTGAATCCGATCCTCGGGCTGTTAATGTTAAATAAATTGAAAAGGGCCACGAGGGAAGGAGCCCCTCGGGGGTCACCTCTGCTTGTTTGTGTGATCGTGGCGGTGTCTGCCCGGCCTGGGCCCCGTGCTGCTCCTGCAGACCCATCCCGGGGCGCTGGCACAGCTACACACATCTCCTGTGTGCTGGGAGCTGGGATTCTGGAGCAGGAAAAGCCCTCGGGATGGGCAGAGGGGAGCTGGGATTCTGGAGCAGGAAAAGCCCTCGGGATGGGCAGAGGGGAGCNGGTCACCTCTGCTTGTTTGTGTGATCGTGGCGGTGTCTGCCCGGCCTGGGCCCCGTGCTGCTCCTGCAGACCCATCCCGGGGCGCTGGCACAGCTACACACATCTCCTGTGTGCTGGGAGCTGGGATTCTGGAGCAGGAAAGGCCCTCGGGATGGGCAGAGGGGAGCTGGGATTCTGGAGCAGGAAAAGCCCTCGGGATGGGCAGAGCTCGGGGCTCCACAGAGCCCCAGCAAGGTGCAGGTGCCAGCTGCGGTTTTTCCCCGGAATTAAAGCCATGATTGATGGCACATTTCAGACATTTTTCCTTTTAGCCCTTGCTCAGACTATTTAGAGAAAGGCAGATCCCAGCAGCGATAGCAAGGGGGCAAGGCCGGGGTGGTGGGGCCGGCACGGGGGACTGGGAAACTGGGAATGGGAGTGGGGATGGGAAAGGGAAAGGGGATGAGGATGGGGATGGAAATGGAAATCAGAATGGGAATGGAGATGGGAGTGGGAGTGGGGATGGGGACGGGAACGGGAACGGGAATGGGAATGGGGATGGGAAACTGGGAATGGGAGTGGGGATGGGAAAGGGAAAGGGGATGAGGATGGGGATGGAAATGGAAATCAGAATGGGAATGGACATGGGAAGGGGAATGGAGATGGGAATGAAAATGAAAATGCGAGTGGGAATGGGATGGGAATGGGAACAGAGCAGTGACATGTCTCTGGTGTGGCTCTGTGTCCCCCCCAGGCTCCCGTGTCCGCAGGGTCCTGAACGTGTCCCTGGGCCTCCTGGTCGCCGCCCTGAGCGTGCCCGTGGTGCTGAACCTGCTCAGCTCCAGGCAGCTCATGAACAGCTCCTTCAACCCCCTGCGCATCGTCAACACCTACGGCGCCTTCGGCAGGTACCAGCCCTCCCTGCCACCTCCCCAGGGCTGCTCCAGACACCTGCGGGCCTTAAACCCCAGGGAAAACCCTCCAGCACACCTGGAATGGGAAAGAGGTGGAGAAAAGGAGCAGCTTTCCTTCCCAGGGGAATACAGTGTATGATGTATCAGTTCATGGGAGAGATGGGGAAAAGGAACAGGTCCCTCTCCTACTAAATTACGATTTATGGAATATCTGTTTATGAGAAATGAGGAGAAAATGGACTGGTTTCTTTCCCCCTAAATTATAATTTATGGATTTTTTTTTTTAAAGGAGAAATAAGGAGAAAATGAACAGGTTTCTTTCCCCCTAAATTACAGTTTATGGGTTGTATGTTTATGAGGCAGAAGGAGAAAAGGAGCAGGTTTCTTTCCCACTGAATTTATTTTCTCTGAGCTGTTTATGAGTCAGCTCATTCCATCAACATAGCAAATGTTAGAGCAGGATGAAAATATCCACAGGAGAGTTCATCCAGGAGATCTTCACCATCCCCAGCCCTCTTTATTTCTGGGGAGCTTCTCTTCCCCTGCCCTCCCTCCTGGAAATATCCACAGCAGCTCCTGGTAGCAGATTTTTCCAATGAGTGGCTTGGGAAATTCATTGCTCCAGGAAACTGTGGAGGCCAAAGTGTAAATGGCCTCCAAAAAGAAGATTTGAGAGGCCAGGCCCAGCTCAGCTCAGGAAATCCCACTCAGGTGGGGTGGACAAGGGAAGCATCTCCAGCTGTGTTTGCAACCACACTGGTTTGGGGCTGGGTTTTGAGCAGCCAAATCTGGGTTTTTGGGGGACTAAAGCTCAGATGAGCCATGGCTGGGCTCAGCATAACCCCTCTGAAGTGCTGTCCCTCCCAGCCAGTTCCAGCTGGGAAAATGCTGAAAAACAGGGCTGGTCCTTCCAGGGACAGCAGCAGGGCTGGGCTGCTCTGCGGGCTTGGCTCGTGGTGATCCAGAGCCACCTGTCCTGCAGGAATCCTCTTCCTGTCCTGCAGGAACCATCCTCATGGATCCCAGCTCCCCCTCGGGCTGGGACAGCTGCAGGTGGGTGGAGGGAGCCCATGGAATTTGAATTTGCTGCTGGAGAGAGGAAGGTCCCAGGATCCAGCTGTGCCTCCAGTGCCCCACGTGGGCTCTCATAACCAGAGATTTTGGTTGAGATTTGGGGGAAAATCCTTCCTTGTGATGGTGGGGAAGGCCCTGGCACAGATTCCCAGAGAAGCTGTGGCTGCTCCTGGATCCCTGAGAGTGTCCAGAGGCAGCTTGGAGCACCCTGGGCTGGTGGCAGGTGTTGGGGTTAGAGCTGGGCTGGCTTTTCCCAACCCAAACCATTCTTTTATGATTCCCACGATTCCAAACACCATCCTGCTGTACCCCCCAGCATCACCAAGGAGAGGACAGAAATCATCCTTCAGGGGACGTCCAGCCTGGATCCCAGCGACCCCTCAGCAGTCTGGGAGGAGTTTGAGTTCAAGTGCAAGCCCGGGGATGTGAGGAGGAGGCCGTGCCTCATCTCCCCCTACCACTATCGCCTCGACTGGCTCATGTGGTTTGCTGCCTTCCAGGTGGGTGCCTCTCAAAGTTTTGGGCTTTCCTTGAGCAGGAAAAGACAATTTAAATGGATTTACTACGTGTTGGGATCAATGGGGAGTGTTGGAAGCCGTGGTGAAGTTAATTATGTTTTAAAAAAAAAAACAAAAAGCAAAGCAAGAGCAAAGGTTGTGTTCCTAAAGGACTGTGCTACTGTAATGGAACTCTTGGCTGGTTTTTGTGAGGATTTTTTAAGGGTTTCTTAGCAAGGCCAAGAGTCCCTGTTGGGGACAGCAGCTCCCATTCCCCCCCTGCCCACACGTGGACATTGATCCCTCCTGGAGTGGTTTTGGTTTTTTATTTGAGATTTTCTGCTTAATTTTATGTGGTAGGTTTATTTTTTTTTTTTATTTTTTTTGCTGTGAGATAGGATTAGGAAAAGAGCAAAGCAGGCTTAAGCTTTGAAAGGTATAAAGAAAATTTATTAATAAAACTAAAAGAATAATAAGAATCAGAATAAATTTTTCACAACACTTTCCCTCCTCTCCCCATTCATCTTTTCCTTTCTTTAATACTGATAAAGTACAGAAATAATATTCAAAATTCTTAGTTACTTTTCTACCTCTGGAATATTTTTCCCACGTGGTACCAGCAAGCAGGTGACAGCCAGAAATTAAATAAGGGAGGGGAAACTTAGAATGTTAATTCTTGTTTAGCTTATTTTGCAAATCTTACCCACATGACGTGGGCTGGGTTTTCCAAAACTGTCTGACAGCAGTGGCACGAGGCAAACCCATCTCAGAGTATCCCAGGCTTTTCCCTTTGTCCCTCCATCCTCTCCTGGAATATTTTTTCTTTTTTCCCTCTGCCCCAAACTCCTGGCTTTGCTTTCCCCCTGGTATTTTCATTTCGGCGCCTTTGGGATTCCTGGGCTGTGACATCAGGCCATGGTTTGATATTTACCCCGCTGGTTTGTGTGTGTGCTGGAATTTCATTTAATCTGCATTAGGGCTGCTTATCCCTCAGGAAAAAGCAGAGCCAAGGTCCAAACTCCAGGCAGGAGCAGCGCCTGGAATTGGGGAAAGGTGCAGGGGGTGGAAGGAGCTGGGGGTGGAAGGCTGTGAGAGGGCAGAAATCAGCTTGCCAAAGGTTGAAAGGTTGTGCCTGAGGTGTGAAAAAGGCTCTGCCCAGGGCAGAAATGTCCATTAAGGTTTAAAATAAAAGGGATCTGAGGTTTAAAGGTGAAGGATGGGACACGGATCCTGGATGCTGGAGCCCAGTGCTGGTGTGTGCCTGGGGGGAGGAAAGGGAAATAACTCAGCCTCTTTGCATCCTTAATGTTAAATTCAATATTGTTAGTGTTCAATTCGTTATCTGTGGTGTTTAATTCATTATTATTACTATTTAATTGACTGTTATTAGTGTTTATTTTGTTATTATTAGTGTTTAATCCATTATTTTTGGTGTTCAATTCGCTGAAAGTGAAATTCCCCCAACTATTCCCGTCCACCTGTTGGAGTGTTGGCCTCTCGAGGCGTGTCCACAGCAGCTAATTAGCAGCAATTAGCAGCAATTAGCGTTGAGAGTGTCCTGAGCCTGGATCCCATCCCCAGCAGCTCCCTCTGGAATGGCCCTGGTGCTCCTTCCCGGCCATCCCACTGCAGAATTCCCAAATCCCTCCTGCCCCTGGGGGCCCCAAAACACCCAAAAACCTCCAGGGAGCAAATCCAGCTCCTGCTCACATGGTCTGTTAACAAGGGGAGAGGAAAAATAACCTCTGGAAAGTGGGAATGGGGATAACTTGTGTGGAAAATAGTAGGGAATGGGGATAATCTATGGAAAATAGTAGGGAATGGGGAAAACTCCTGTGAAAAACAGTGGGAATGGGGATAACTTATGTGGAAAACAGAGGGAATGGGGTAACTCCTGTGGGAAACAATGGGAATGGGGATAATGTGTGTAGAAAATAGTGGGGATGGGGTAACTCTTATGGAAAAAAGAGGGAATGGGGATAACTTGTGTGGAAAACAAAGGGAATGGGGATAATTTATGGAAAACAGTGGGAATGAGGTAACTGGTGTGGAAAACAGTGGGGAGGTGAGTTGCCCTGGCAGGGCAGTGGCCCTGGGATGCTCAGGCATGTAAATTCCCATTTAATCGTGGCAGCAAATCCCGTTTGGAATGGCCACTGCTGGGGGCAGCGCTGAGAGCTGCAGATCTGCTGCCAGCCTCCCCGGGCTGCCCAGACACAAATCCCGGGGTGTTGTTCCCACCTGGAGTCCCCCAGGGGCACAGGAGGGATGGGAGGCAGTGCTGGAATCCCGGGAGGAGCCTGTGGAGCCACAGGGGTCGTGCAGAATTCCTGTGGGAGTTCAGCCTCTGGATCGGATTGAATTTATTTCCACAACTTTTGGGGTGTTTGTCCCTTAGCTCCAGGGATGGAGCTGACATTCCCAGCTCTGACAGGCTGTGGAAAAGGCCCAGATTTGAGGGAAGGATAATTCCCATCCCTCTGTGCTGCTCCTGACAAACATCCCGGGATTCCTGAGGAACTTCCCACCCTGCACTGGCTGCAGGATTCCCTGGGAAGTTGCCTCCAGGCTGGCCTTGGACACTTCCAGGGATCCAGGGGCACCCTGTGCCAGGGCCTTGCCACCCTCAGAGAAGGGAGGGAAAGGCAGAACATGATTTAATCCCACAAAATTGAGATTAAGCATTGGGAATAACGTTTTCCCCCTTTGTTGCTTCCATGTGTTAGTGCAGAAACATCCTGGTTTTCCAGGAGCTGCTGGCAAATTGTTAAAGGCTTATCTGATGCCAACCCTCCTGTAATTATTTCTGGTTTATGGTGGAATTTCAGGAGTAGCCCAACACTGAGCTGAGCTGGCACAAAAATTGTTCCAATTCCTGGATTCAGCATCTCTGATCAGTAACAGCCAGAAAACAAAATACTGCTCCTGCTTTTGGGGCTTCAGGTTGCTCGGTTCTGCCAGTGCTGGGATGTCTTGGATTCTCCAAAAGTTGGATCTTTATTGTTTGTTGTCCATCAGTGGAAAAGGAAAAATCAAAGGGAAAGGCTTTTCCCTTCCTTACTGTGGCATGAAGGGTGTTTATTCTGTGTGGGCATGGCCAACACAAAGGCACCCCCTTGGTGCTTATCAGATAAAAACTGCTCCAAAATAACAAAATATTGCCGTGCTCAGCTTGGATTTAAAGCCCAGTGTTTGTTGAAGCTGCTCCAAAAGCCTCAGGGTGTCAAACCCGCCGTGGGGCAGAGTTTGGGATGCTCTGGGGTGCAGTGTGTGTTTTCCAGAAATGAGATTATTTATAAAAAATCCTTCAGCAGCTTTCCTAAGAGCAGCAGGGCTGGTGCTCTGGGTGGTTGCAGTGATGGAAGCTCCAGGCTGTGCCTGACCTGAGGAAAAGTTTACTCCTTTAGAGAGGAGGCAGGTGGATATTTTTGTCCAATATTTGATTCGAGCCTGCTGCTGTCTGAGTTTTGAAACCAGAAGGTGCTCAGAGGGAAAATATGCCCGCAGGGGGAGGTGTGAGTGTCGTAATCAGCCCTCAGCCTCGTGCTCAGCCCTTCACATTTCCCCCTTCCCCATTTCCCCCTTCCCCAGACTCAGCTCTCTCCCATTCCCATCGCAGCCTTCTGCTCCACGTGCAGGGGAATTTGCCTCCTCCTTTTCCCGGGGGTTTCTGTCTCCCTGAGGCCGTGAAGAATTCCCAGCTGGCTGCCCTCCAGCAGGAGCAGTGCCAGGGAAGTGCCCAGAGTGCCAAAGCAGCCCGATATCCTATCGTGCCATGGGCTGGGTCGATGCACAGGGAGACCTTGTTAAGGGAATGATTCCTGTCCTGTGGCCCCCGAGCCCACTCTGGGACAAAGGGACTTTTCTTCCCCCAGCCAGAGGTGACAGAGGAGCTGTGCCAGGTGTGGCCTTTCCCTGGAGAGGTGGGATGGAGGAGCTGAGTCCCAAAGTCTCGTGCAGACTTTTGTTCCTGCCTCCTTCCACCTGCCAAGGATTTCCTGAGGGCACGGATTTGAGGGTGGCTTTTAGTGACTGCACATGGAGCTGGAGACACGGGTTTTTGGGAAACTCACAGAAAAAAAAGGGTGAAATCAGGAAAGAATGTTTTCCTGTGAGGGTGGGGAGGGGCTGGAATAGAATTCCCAGAGGAGCTGTGGCTGCCCCTGGATCCCTGGAAGTGCCCAAGGTGAGGTTGGATGGGTTTGGAGCAGCCTGGGATGGTGGAAGGTGTCCCTGCCCATGGCAGGGGTGGCACTGGATGGGTTTTAGGGTCCAATCCAAACCATTCCATGATTCCAGGTGGTTATTGGAGATCATAGAATGGCCCTGCCTTGGTGGTAACAAGCAGTGGTGAGCTGGAATTCCATAAAAAAACAAAGGGTGGCATTCTCCTTTCTGTGGGACAGGGATGATTCCTCCTGCTAAATTAAATTTATGGAAGCTCCAGCTCCCTGCACAGCAGTGTTGAAGGTGCTTAACTACAGCAGTGTGGACACGGGCTGGGAATGCCCAGGGGGGTGGAATTCCATGGTGGAATTCCCGTGTTACATCCACGGGGTGATTCAAAACCAGCCCCTCCTGCCACAGGAGGGGAAATGGAACCTGCCCTGCCCCTCTGGCAGCCACTGACTCCGACCTGAAACCACTCAGGGCTCCCGAGCACGTGGAATAACAGCCCTGGGCTGCTGTGCCAAGTTTCCAGCTGTTCCCACATGTGCATCTCGTCCTGACCTCCTCCCGCGCCCGTGCCAGCCCCGAGATTCCATAAAACACCACACTAATCCCCAGTCCTTTTTCATTAAATGACCAATTAAAGCTCAAGGAAAAGCCTCCTTATTATTATTATTTCAGTTGGGAGCATGTTCCCTGCAGCACCGCCGGGTTTATATGGATTTTTGGGGGTTTTTTTGGGATGATAACGTTCCCTGGGCTTTGCTATCAGCACAGTTGCTACTGTGGCTGCTCAGCAGAGCTTGGGGTTTCAGTTGTGTGCAGTTGTTAAATTCTCCTGGACACAAGTGAATGTGTTCAAGGTGAGAACACCGTGTTTATTCCCTGGAAAAGTGTTGGAGTGGAGAGGTCAGGGAGTGCCAACAGCTGCAGGGAGGTGCTGGGGATGCTCAGCTCCTCACCTGTGGCTGGGAGAAGGAGCAAATCCCCTGCCCAGAGTGGAATTTGGGGTGACACTGGCATGGAAAGATGGGGGGAAGTGTCTGCCTGAGCTCTGCACGAGGCTGAAATCCATCAGGAGTTCAAAGCTTGGAGGAGTCTTAGGGAAAAAGTGCCCAAAGTTCTTTGTTGGCCCCCTCTGTTGTATCTGGAATTGGGGTTTTGGAGGCTCTGGCTGCTGGTCCCAGCTGTAGGGACAGCTGAGGATGATGTGGCTGCAGAGCTGCCCCTGGCATTTCCGTGGATCTGCACAGAGTGTCCATGGACCCAGAAGGGCTTTGGCTTTAGGGTGAGGAACTTTGGGACCCCTCAGCTCTGCTGCCTTTGCACTTGGGGTGGCAGAGGGGTTTTGTGTGTTTGGCTCCCAGAATTGCTTTCTGTGCTAAAACAGAACAAAAATCCTCAAAAGATGACCAAGGGAAGTGTGTTCCTGCCCTGGGGGGCTGGGAACACAAACCCTGGGAGGAGCCCTGAGGGAGCTGGGGGTGCTCAGCTGGAGAAAAGGAGACTCAGGGGTGACCCCAGCACTCCCTGAGCCCCTGGAAGGGGCCTGGGCTCTCCTGGGGTTGGGCTCTCTCCAGGCAGCACGGACAGGAGAGGGCACAGCTCAAGGGAAATACAGGCTGGAATTCAGGGAAAAGGTTCTTGTGGAAAGAGTGATAAAATACTGGAATGTTCTGCCTGGGGAGGTGATGGAATCACCATCCCTGGATGTGTGTGACAAAAGGCTGGATGTGGCACTGGGTGCCAGGGTTTAGTTGAGGTGTTGGGGTTGGNCATCCCTGGATGTGTGTGACAAAATCCCTGGAAGTGGCACTGGGATCCAGGGTTTAGTTGAGGTGTTGGGGTTGGGTTGGACTCGGTCTTGGAGGTCTCTTCCCAACCTGGGGATTCTGGTATTCGGTTGGGTTGGATGCTGGAATTCTGTGATTCTGGGTGGGGTTCTGAGATTCTGGATTCTGTGATGCTGGGATTCCCTGATTCTGGGTGGGATTCTGTGATTCTGGGTGTGATCCTGGGATGCTGAGTGCTCTGGGCAGGGTCAGACAGTGATGATGCCCCTGCAGGGGCTGTGCAGTCCCTGGTTCCCTGCAGGCTCTGTGCAGAGCTCTGGCCCCAGGGCAGGAGCAGCTCCGGGAGCCGCCGTCCCTGCTGGATGGATTTGGAGCAGCCCAGGGATCCATCCCTGGGCAGGATCACTCCTGCCTCCTCCTCGTGCTCACTGGAGATCCAAACCCTAAAAGTGACCCCAGAACTGCCCACCCACCCCCAGCAGCGTGTGCCTCTCCCCTGGATTGTTCTTTCTCCCATAATTCAGGCTCCGTGCTGCTCTCTCAGATCCCTCCATCCCCAGGTGCACGCCCAGCCCGGAGCTCCATCCCTCTGCACCCACGGGCACAGGAACCCCTCGGGCTGAGGCTCCCCTGGGTGCTGCCCTGGACTCTTTTTCCCCCCCCTTTTCCACGGTATCACTTTCCCAGTAATGAGTTCAGCAGGGTCGTTAGCCCAGCCCGGGACAGGGGGAGGCAGCACCGCCGGGAAATTTCTCACCGCAGGCTTCACCGGGGCCAGACATGCTGTAAATTTTACAAGGAAAACACTTCACAGACCAGAAGTCCAACTCTGGAGCTGCTAATTAACAATTTGGAGACCACGGGAGCCGATCCCACCTTGCTGGAGCCTCCCTGCTCCCAGCCAGGAAGGTTTGGGGGCCTCCATCCAGCTCAGGGACTCTGCTGGTCGCTGTTTCCATTCTCCTGCTGCTTCCAAACTTTCACACAGGAACTCCCAAATCTCCCAGGCTCTGCTGGAAATGATGTTTAACATCATCCAGAGCATGTCCAGGGAGATTCAGGATGCTGAAGGGGTGTTTTAGTTTGGCTTTAATTCATTTTTTTTTTAGTATAAAGTAATTCTTTATTAAGAACTCTGTTAAGGTCTTATGGATTTACTAAAAGACTAATTAGTAGCTGATTTTAAATATTGATGCATAAGTAAACCAATTTAAAAAAAGAAGTATGCCTTTGTAAATATTCATTTAAGGTAAAATCATGAAAATGTTTTTCTTTTTAATTTTCAGCAAAGAAAAAAGTAAAACTCAGCTCGGTCCTTTTGTGTAGTCAGGCTGTTAGTAGTAACTAACTAAAAATGACAGATTTCATCTTTTTTATATTAGAATAAGAAATTAAATAGTAAGAAGAAATGTTTTAAAAATTTCCTAATTCTTATTTATTTTTCCTTTAATATTAATCAATAAAATTTTTAATACTCTCAAATTTAAGCTCCTAGTTAAAAAATATTCCAATTAATAAACCACTGATGATATTTGCTCCCCTTTTGGGGGAGCTCCTCTCTCCCAGCCAGGGCTTCCCAAATTCCCAGATCCCAGCCTGAGCACGTCCACCCGGCCAGGCTGAGCGTGAGTGACCCACGGGGGCAGTGCCAGCTCTCCCTGGCACATCCCAGACCGTGCCAGGCTCCTCCTTCCCGGATTTTTGTGTCCCCTGTCCCTCCCCGAGATCCCCCGGGGCTGCATCCCTGTCCCCATGGCCCATCCCTGATGGATGAGAGCAGCTGGGCCAGAGTCATCGTTTGGAAAAGCTTTTTTTTTATTTTTATTTTTTGGCTGAAATCGCTGTGGTTTTCCTCTGAACGGCGATGAGCTGGGGTCAGAAACCCTGCGAGGTAGAGCTGCCCTGGATGAGATCGGGTTTTTTTTCCAGGGTTTCTCTCCCGTTTCCCTTGGTGACAGGAATAACAGAGCGGCCAGGAGGGGAGCTTGGCCTCGGGGCAGGTACAAATCCTGCCTTTCCCTTTCCCACAGTGTCCCCTGCTGCTTGCACTCAAAAATCCACCGAGGAACTCGTGGAAAAAAAAAAAATAAAATAAACAAAATAAAGCAGGGAAAAGGAGAAATCGCAGGTACAGAAAGTCAGCGTGGGGAAATGATTTTATGGAAGGAGAGCAGGGAGGGGAATCCCAGAATCAAGGGATAGCTCAGGGATCCATAAGGATCATCCAGTGCAAATCCCTGATTCCTCGGGATTACCTAAATTCAGGCTCTGCCACTGAAGCAGTTCCATGAGAAGGAATTTAAAGAGGATGGATCACACAGCAGGGAATAAAGAGGAGACAGGAACTGGCAACAGAGGAGCCACTTTCTTCTGTTTTCCTTTGGATAACACAAGGGAAGCAACCCAAACCCTTTTCCCAGGGGAAAGCAGTCTGGGTTAGAAGGATGCATGGGTTATCCATAAAAAATGTGCTGTTATGGTTCCCCCGTGGGCTTTGCTGCTAAATAAATGATTTAAGTCAAATATCTGGGGGCAGAATTGGCAGAAGGGATGAGGCAAAGCTGTCCCTGCTCCCTGGAGGTGCCAGTCTCTGTCTGGACCTCAAGGATCCCATGGGACCTGTGCTGAAACTCTGGGAAATTCACCATTTCCCCCCCAAATCCGCTGCAATCCCTCCCTGAAGGACAGAAATCTTTATCCCAGCAATTCCTGACGTTCCCATTTGTTCTTCCTTCCCCAAGACCTACGAGCAGAACGAATGGATCATCCACCTGGCTGGGAAGCTGCTGGCCCAGGACGAGGGGACCCTGTCCCTGCTGGCCACCAACCCCTTTGCAGGCAGAGACCCACCAAGGTAAGCCTGGAATTATCCCAGGAAACTCCCCCTGCTTCCCATCCTGGAGCTTCCTGCCGGGCTTTGGGGCTGGTTGGGGTTCAGGGTGGGTTTGTTGGGCACCAAAGTGCTGCCAGCACCTCGATTTGCCCCTGGAGGGGCCGCAGGGAGCCTTGGGATGAGCCCATTCCCAGATCCAGAAGGGCTGGAATGCTCCCTCCTGCTGGGCTTTCCTGCCCCTTCAGCTTTTGGGGATTTTGCCACGTTCTCTTTGGGAGCTCAGCTCAAACCCCACGGGCCTCCTGAGGTGTTTCAAAGACAAAACAGCCCCGCAGGAATTCCTGAGTTTGTGGACACTCAGTCTTGGAGTTGTTTGTGTTTTCAAGGAAGAGGCAAAGCCAACATCAGCCAGGGAAAGGCACAGAGGAAAACTCTGAGGTTTTAGACAAAAGGAATTTTGTCCCAAAAGCGTCTGTTTTGTTGATGGAGTTATTTTTAGCTGAGAAAACATTTTTTGGGGGCATTTTGGATCAGCTCGAGTCGTGTTATGCTCCTGCTGATGTTTTCCATTTGAGGCTCTGAGGATGCACTGCAAACAGGGATGCAGGTCCAGAGCTCTGGAATGAAATTCCCCTGGGATCCCACTGATGTTTTCCAGCTTTAGGGCACTGCATCCCCCAGACCTTCTGAGGAGAGACTCCTTCTCCTGCTGAGGCACAGAAATCTTCCCACTTCACCAAAATCTTTCCTCTGAGGTGCTTTGTGAACCCCAGGATGGTAAAAAATGCCCAGATCCTGGAATGGTTTGGGTTGGGAAGGATCTTAAAGCCCATCCAGTCCCAACCCCAACCCCTTCCACCATCCCAGGCTGCTCCAAGCCCTGACCTTGGACAATTCCAGGGATCCAGGGGCAGCCACAAATTCTCTGGGAAGCTGCCAGGGCCTCCCCATTCTCCCAGCCAGGAATTCCATTCCAGTATCCCATAACCCTGTCCTCTGCAGCCTGGTGCCCTTGGCAGGGAGTGGAATTGGATGATTTTTAACCTCCCTTCCACCCCAAACCACCCCTGATCCAAAAAATCCACTATCCTGGATTTTTTTTTCCAGGTTGAGGGGAAAATTTGCTGCCAACCTTAGGGAATCCCACCACAGTAGCTGGGTGGAAAAAAACCTGCTTATTTTCCTCCCATTATTCCCCCCCCTCCCTCCACTCTGAAGGGAATTTTGAGACTTAATTATTTTCATTCCCTACTAGACTAAATAATTAGGGGAAGGGGCTGTTTTCCATAAGAACCTTGTGCTCCATCCTCCACGGAGTTTGTTCTGCTAATGGAAACTCTACACCTTCAATAGCCAAGGGACTTTCAGAATGAGTTAATGCCTTCGAAATGAAATTTCGGAGACCAAAGTTTGGAGGGGCCTTTACAACTCAAGAAATTATAGTATTTTTTCAAGTGTGATAAACTTCAAATGAGAAACAGGTGACTGATTAAAAATGAGGGCATTGTTGAGGGCCCGGCCTGGCTGAGTGGGAAGTTTGGACCTCGAGGTGATGTTTGGGGAATGTGGATTTCCCAAATATTCTGGGGCAGTGGATAGTTCATAAAAGCCCAGCCCTCATAAATCTGAATAGGAGGGTTTGGGCTGAGAAATGGAGAAGTGTTGGACACGGCATGGAAAAGGCTGCGACAATCAAAGGAAACAAAAATCAGATTTAGCCCACGGGAGGGCAAAAAATCCCCAGGTTTTTGGATGTGTTTGGTGTCTCTGATAGTAAATCATGGTCACTTCAGGATTTTTATTCCAATTAAAGTAGCACTTTGTTGGAAAAACCCCGCCAAGGGTGTGAAGAGCTGGATTTGTAGTGGTGGTGTTTGTGAGGGAGCTGGTGCTTCCCTCTGGATTCTTTGGGACTCAGGGGAATGTGGCATTTGGGATCTTTTTTTGTTGGATTTGATGTTATTTCCCATTTAAAAGTGACTGGACTTTATATCTGAGCTGGGATCTGTGGAGTCAGCCCAAGCCACGGGAAAAGCTTGGTCATTATTTGAATTTTGCAGAAGCCAATTTGGGGCTTGGAGCCTCCCCAGAGGGATAAAGGTGACTCTGGAGCAGGCAGGGAGTGGGAATTCCTGGCAAATCCAGGTATCACTGGGATTAGGTGGAAGTGAATCTCTCAGCTAGTACCAAATTCCACGCTCCTGGAGGGAAGTTTAAGGGGTTTTCTTTGGGGAAAATCAGCCTCAGTGTTTCGGGGAAGGCAGAGCTCATCCCAAGCTGGCAGGATTTCCCCCAGGCTGGGATCTCTCTTCCTTGGCAGGGTGAATTCCAGCCTTGGATCCATCTGGAGGCAGAGTTTTTTATTTCCCCCCACAATTTGCTCTGCCCTGGGTGTTGTCCCACCCTTTCTAACCCATCCCAAGAGGAAGAACCCCACTGTGCCACTTCCCAAGGGCATTCTGAGGATCACCTGCCCTTGGGATGCTCCACCTCTGTAGGACCAGACCTTGCAGGAGCCTCAGAATCAGCAGCACCAAAAAACACCCCCAAAAGCGCCCTGATTCCCTAAATTGAGATGAATTAATTTGCACTCCCTCCCACCAAGAGCACCGGTGCTGGAGCAATGTTACCCTGGTGAATTTGCACTTCCCACCA
Organism: Thryothorus ludovicianus; assembly: GCA_013397245.1. NCBI lineage: Eukaryota > Metazoa > Chordata > Aves > Passeriformes > Certhiidae > Thryothorus > Thryothorus ludovicianus. Next base: position 23,816 of record VZTB01011886.1, on the reverse strand, counting down.
CCTGATTGACAACAGGGCAGGGAACCTGGAGATAAAACACCCACCCAAAAAAAAAAACCAAAAAAAAACCCCACCAACCCAAAAAGACACCCCATGTTTTGCTTTCTTTCGTCCCTCTCCCAGCCCTCCTTGCCTTGTCAGGCCATTAATTCTAACAGAAACCACCACTGGTTTTTTTTCCCTGGAACCCCTCAGCTGTTGCAGGGAGACAGCTGCACCCTCTGGAACTAATTACAGCTGTCTGGGAGATTTAGGCCTCCATCCCAACAACTCCAATATTGCTGCTAATTTTTAACACGTCCAGTTGGGAGATGTCAGGAGGGGCTGATATACGAGCGACTCCCGAAAGCGCGGCGGGGGCAGCTGCTGCCGGGCATCTGCTGAGGGGAAAATATTGATTTAACAAATAATGCTGATTATTTTTAGCCTTTCTGGCCTCCCCCCGAGGCCAAGGCCTTGCCCAGCCCGGTGGGGGATGCCCAGGAGGGTCCTTGGGGTGGCTCAGTCCTCACTCCTCCATCGCTCTGCTGGCGCCGCTGCTGGGTCTGAAGTTGCCCCAAAGGAATTTTCTGTCCCCTTCTCCTCACGGCAGAGAGGGTTTTCCATCTCCTGGAAGAGTCCTTGGAAAGCCAGCCTTGCCATGGGCAGGGGCATCCTCCACTAGAGCCCACCCAACCCGGCCTTGGACACTTCCAGGGTGGAGCAGCCCCAGCTTCTCTGGGAATCTGTGCCAGGGCCTCCCCACCCTCTCAGGGAGGAATTCCTCCCCAATATCCCATGGAAATCCTGCAGTTTAAAGGCATTTTTGGGTGGGAGCTGGTGCCAGTTGCTTCCCAGGGAGCCAGGAGGAGCTGCCAGCTCCCTAAATCCTGGGAATCTGCTGGTGGTGGGGACCCTTCCCCACCTCTCCATGGCTCCTCTGCCCCACAAATCCTTCTCATCCTTCTCGGGGCATCCTGGGGAGGTCAGACAGCTCCTTCCTGACCTTCCTGGAGCTGTGGCTGTTCTTCCAGGGCAGGAATCAGGGAATGTGCTGCAGGCTCGGTCTCCTGCATCAGGGAGGCTCCAAGGGCTGTGGATTCCTTCCAGGAGAACTTTGTGGAAGCCCCAAAACTGCCCAAACTCTGTGGAGGCCTGGAAGGATGGACTTGGGGGTGTTTGTAGCACCTTCCCTCCCTGAATCCCAGGAAGAGGGAGCAGGATCAGCACTGGAGGAGCTGGAAAACCCCATAATTCCAGGACTGAGGCACCCAGGCAGGTTATAAACACTGCAGAGCTTGTAAACTCTGTGAGCCCTGAAATGAGGGGCTCCAGTGGGTATTAAACTCTGCAGCTTTTACATCTTGGGCCTGGCAAGGAAATATTCTCTCCTGGGCTCCGGGTTTTCCACCTTCCTCACATTTATTTTGGGAATATGTGGAGATGGGTCCAGCTTGGGTGGTGCTCTGCAGCCACTTAGTGAAGGGAAATTCCCAAAGGATCAGAGTGGCAGGTGGAGGGATGCTTGCCATGAAATCAGCCTTTGAAGCGTTTTTGGGAGGTGGATCTGGGTTTGGAGGTGGATGTGTTTTGGCAATTCCAGAAAGCATTCAGGCAGCACAGCTTGGAAATCTCCAATCATCCTGGAGTGGCTACCTGGGCCCTCAGGGACGTGGCTGTTGAGTAACACTGCAGTTATTAACGGGAATTTTGTGCTCCTGCAAAGGAAACCCTGTGGGAATAACACTTCAGCCCTTGTTTGGCTTTTCCCAGCCTCAGAAAGCAGGGAAAAGAGGGAGTGCAGGAATGGCCCGGGCTGGAATGAAGGCAGCAGCTGCAGGGCAGAGTTTGTGGGGGTGACATGCGGGTTTGTGTTTGAGATGCAGGTTTGTGCTCCCCAAATCCCCCTCAGGGCCCCTTTTCCCATTTATCTTCCTTCATCCTCAGAGGAGGGGGCTGCCAGGATGGAATCATGGAATGGTTTGGATTGGAGGGACCTTAAAGCCCATCCAGTGCCACCCCTGCCAGGGGCAGGGACATCTTCCAGCATCCCAGGATGCTCCAAACCCATCCAGCCTGGCCTGGGACACTTCCAGGGATCCAGGGGCAGCCACAGCTCCTCTGGAAAACATGATGGGTGTGATGAGCGCAGAATCCCAGGATCCCTGAGGCTGGAAAAGGCCTTTAAGTCCAGCAAGTCCCAAATGCTCACCTTGTCCCCATCCCAGAGCTCTGAGTGCCTCATCCAGGCCTTCCTCAGAGCCCTCCAGGGATGGGGACTCCAAACCTCCCTGGGCTTCCCATATTCCCATGGTTTTGTAGGAGAATCCTTCCTGTCCTTTTATCTGGGTGCCAGCAGGACTGAAACAGAGCTGCTGGGCTGTGCTGGCAGCCACCCTTGGATTTGGAGCAGCTTTGCCCAAGCCCTTCCCTCTGCCCCTCTCCCCAAAGCCGAGCGCTGCCGGCAAATCCATCGGGGCCGTCCCTAATTATTTCAGCAGCAGGAAGGACCTTCCCGACAGCTCCAGGGATCCCCCAGCTGCCGTGCCCTGCTCAGTAGCAGGGTCTGTACTTTCCTAGCGGAGCAGAGCAGGTTTAAATGAGCACTGACACGACTTTGACAGTTTTATTTTGTGGGTGTTTTATGGACTCGCCCGGCGATGCTCCCGGCGAAGGCGGCGCGGGCGCCGCTCCGGCCCTTGTCAGCATGTCCTACATCAAGGGGGACAAACCCCCCGGATCCAGCGGCATGGGCAGCTCCCAGAGTGTTTCCTGACACTGATGAATGTTTCTTTCTGCGCTGCTTTCAAACCTCCTTTGCCGTCAGCTCCCGGAGCAGCCAGAAAACAGATGCGCTCCGAGCCGCGCTGACGGGGCTGCTGGGGGAGTCAGACTCCCTGCTCCAAAATATCCCGGGTAGAAACACTCCAGGATGGCTCTGAGAGGGAAAAAAATCTTATTATTCCTGCTTTTATTGTTATTCTTTCTTACCTAGCTGTGGAAAGGTGTGGGGAGTGCTCAGGGCAGGGGTGGTGAAGCTCCTCATGCGTCATTCCCGAGGCACATCTGGATTCCTAAATGGCATCAGGAGGAGCCTGGGAGCTTCCCAAAGGCTTCCCAATGTCACTGCTGCTGGCTGTGGGCATCTCAAGGATGGATGGATGGATGGATGGATGGAGCACAGGGATGTGGAGCCACCCTGAGCACCCTCAGGCTGATTTCTCCATCCACAAAGGCTCCAAAACACCAATCCCGAGGAATCAAAACACGATCCAAGCCTCTTCCCAGAAGTCGTGCCGAGCCCTGAGCTCCTGTTTTTGTCTCCCACAGGTGGATCCGGGGGGAACACTTCAAGTACAAGTTCAGCCAGCCCGGGGGGAAGCACGCCAGCGAGGGGAAGTGGTGGATCCGGAGGAGGATCGGCCCCTATTTCCCCCCCGTGAACCTGCAGGGCCTGAGGAAGTTCTTTGAGGACAGGAATTGGCCTTTCCCCGTGCAGGACTGAGGGAACAGGATGGCCAGGACAAGAGGGACCAGCTGGCAGGAGGGAGCAGGGGCAGCTCCCTTCCAAACTCTCTCTTTTTTACCCATATCCTTGTTCACGCTCCTTTTCCAGAAGATTCCCAGCCACTTTGCCCACTTGCTTTGGGAGCTGCTTTCTCCCACCTCAGTGACTGATTCCTTTTGCCAGGCTGCTCCATTCCTCTGGAATTGGGAAAAAGGCAAGCAAATAACCACAATGGCTTAGGGGGGAGGTGTTTGGTGTTGCCAAAATGTGAGTTTGAAACTAAAAAATTCAGGAAAGATCTCTGGGGTTGTGTGGGCTGTGGATGCAGGCACAGGAATGTTTTCCATGAAAAAATTCCACCTTCTTGACCACACGTACCAAGTGGGCACCACTGGCAGCGTGTTCCTGGAAAGGGATTAAAGCACACGAGCCTTGAGTAACCAGCAGGAGCTTCCCTGGGTTTTTCTTTTTCCTGGAAGTGCCAAAAAGGGAAAAGCAAGGAGCAGCCCCAGTGCCTGCCCTGATGTGGCTCACCAGGGACAAGGCAGCTCCTGTGGGAATGGGGTGGCAGGTGAGGAATGAGGTGAGTCCTGGGGTTTATTTGTGTTTCAGGGAGAATGTCCAAGTGTCTGATCCCCATCCCGGGGATCCAGGGCTGGGAGAGGAGAATTCTCCCTCCCCTTCTCCCGTGGGTTCCAGGGTGAATTTCCATGGTTCCAGTGGATTGCTCCTTCTGCAGAGGATCCAGCCCTGGCTGGGTGATGGGTGACAGGTGAGGGGTGACAGGTGACACCCCCTGGGCACCCCCCATGGACTGGGCAGCAGCACTGGCCTCCCCCCTCCCCAATTTAATGAATTTCTTTTGCTTTCCAACCTCTGGGTCAGGGATAATGGATCCCAGACCAGCATTCCCATTCCTGCTTGCTGCTTGTTAAGCTTTTTTTTCCCCCTTTTATTTTTTTTTAATTTTTTCAATCCAAGCTCCCTGCTCTGCCCCATAGCAGTGCCTGGAAGATAAAACCCATCCAAAGGGGCAGGAGGGGATTCCATTGGAAACGTTTCCCTGGGACAAGAATTTCAGAAAGAAAAGGAACGATTATTCCGAGGTGGGAGGAAATCAGAACCACCTTGTGTTATCTGCGAGGGGTTTTTGTGGAGAGTTTTTATCCCAGAGTTCAGCACTGGAAGGAAAATGCTGCAGGATTCCAGGGAATCCCTGGGGAGGAAAACTCCATCTGGGAGCTGCTCCTGCCAGCTCTGGTGGCTCTGAGGTGCCACCACCTTCTGCAGAAGTTCAGGGGTGCAGGGTTTGGGTCCCTCAGTGGCTGAGCCCTTCTCTGGGCTGTGTTTTGTGTTCCAGGCTCATCTCAACCCAGAACCTGATCTCCTCCCACTCTCTGCTCCTCCTTCTCTGTGAGAAAGAAATTTCCAAGGGAATTCCAGAGCTGGGACAGGCAGGGTGGTCACCCTGTGTCCATCCTGAGCAGCTCCACCATGGCTGGAGACATCTCAGGGGCATTCCTGGATCAAAAATAATCCATTTTATTTTTGGATTTCCTTCTCCTGCACGGGAGCTATTGACCCTTGGGGTACCCCAAGTTTACAGTTGGTATAAACGAGGTAGAAGTGACTTTTCCCCCATTTTTTTTCCCCGAATTCCAGCCTTTTGGAAGCACCAGGTCCCCTCACAAGCCCAGCTGGGTTTGCATTTCTGCCCATTGGCTCCCAGCTGTGGCCAGGTCAGATCCAGCTCACCCCAACTGCTCTTCCCTCCCTCCAAAAAAAAGGAATTCTCCCAGTTTTTTTTAAATCCCACACCTAAGTCTGTTGCTGTGAGTAGAGAGAGGGGTTTTAGCTCATCCCTTGGATGTAGGGAATGAGGAAATGACCTGTGCTTGAGTAATTTGGGAAGGGGCAGCAGCGTTTGGAGCAGGAGATCCCAGGATTAGGGGGTGGTGCTGGATTGGGCCATCCAGACATTCCCAGAGGGGCTGGAAAGGACCAGAAATCTCCTCCCCTCTCACCCCTGCCATGGCAGGGACTCCTTCCAGCATCCCAGGCTGCTCCAAGCCCTGTCCAGCCTGGCCTGGGACACTCCAGAGATCCAGGGCAGCCCCAGATCCTCTGGGAATCTCTGCCAGGGCATCCCTGGATCCACCCAGGTTCCATTTTCAAACATTCCTCGAAAACCATGGATTTGGTTTGGATTTTGGGAGTGTGGGCCCTGTGGAGGGGTCAGGGGTGAGGAGCTGCTGGAGATGAGTTTGTGTCCATGCAGGAATCCCCTGGAATTATCCCCACCAGCACCTACACTGCACCAACGCTGAAAATTCCTTATTCCTGGATTTTTTATAAAACAGAATCATTGATTTTTCAAGCAGCCAGACTCCAGGCTGGGAATTCCCATAGGAAATACCTGCAGCCATATCCATTCCTTGCTCCCAGCTGCTTGCAAAAAGCTGGCTTTGCTTTAACACATATGAAAGGAAAAAAGCTTTTTTCTTTTTTCTCTTCCTGGTAGATTAAGTTTGGCCAAACAATTCCGTGTGAACTGCTGGGCAGGAGGCACAAACCTGTAGGCAAAATTATCCAGCTGCTCCAAGTTTAGAGCAGCATGGGATGAATTTCAGGATCGTATATTAGTTTCCATTTAATCAGATTATTCCAGGCTGGAGTTCCTGGAGGGTCTTCAGGTTATTGTCAGTCAAAAGAATCTTTAAAAGCTTCCATTTGCACTCAGCTTTTCCCATTCCAAGTCTATTTTCATTATGGATCGATTTTGATTTTAATGAAAAAATTATTCTCCCAACTCTCTGCTTCCCCCCCCCCATTGGAGTTAAAATTGAAGCCACAACGGGGTCTTGCCACTCAAAATCCCATTTTCCAGCTTTCCTGAGGGTGTTGCTTGGCTGAAGGAGCTTGGGCAGACAACCAGGGGTGGATAATTTGGGAAGGCACCTTCTGTGCTCTGCCTGGGGCTCATCTCCTCCTCCCCAGCCCCTTCCTCAGTGGGAAAACCCTTCAAAGCCTCAAATCCCAGGGGAATTTCCAGCTCCAAAGTCTGGGACACGGCTGCAGGATTCATTTCTGTTAAAAGCCCTTTGCTGCCCTGTCCCTTCAGGGGCTCTGTCCCAGCCTTGGGGCTCCGGTGGATTCCAGGACTGGGAATGTTGGGAATGCCACGTTTTGTGCTGGGTGGGATGGGGGGGACACCCTTGCCAGGTGTGCCCTGGTGCAGGAGTGGCAGCTTTGTGCCACTGGGGTGGCTTTGGGTTTCCCAGTGCTGGCACCTGCCTGGGGCGTCCATCCCTGGGCTTTGGAGGAAAAAAAACAACAGAGGGGCATCCAGAACTGCCCCCCAAATCCACACTCTGGATTTGCACAGGATTTTCCAGGGATGTGCCCACCCTTCCAGGTGCCAGCAGCGCTGGAGGGACAGGGGCCATGCCAGCCTGCTCTGAGGCAGTGTCCCTGTCCTGGTTCCCTGTCACGGCCCCAAATCCTCACTTTGTTCACATTTTCCAGGCAGAGAATCCCTGGAAGTGTCCCAGGCCAGGCTGGGACAGTGGAAGGTGCTGGGGTTGGAACTGGAGCAGCTTTAAGGTCCCTTCCACCCCAAACCATTCCTGTAAGGTGGGGCTCAGGACAAACTCCTGCTCATCTTTCCACAGATTTTGCACTTTTGCCCCATTTTTCCTCATATTTTGCCCCATTTTTCCTCAGATTTTTCTCATTTTTCCACAGATTTTGCCCCATTCTTCCACATATTTGGCCTCATTTTGCTGTTTTTCCACAGATTTTGCCCCATTTTCCACAGATTTTATCCTATTCTACCTCAGCTTTCACCCCATTTCTCCATGGATTTTGCCCAATTTTTGCTCAGATTTTGCCTCATTTTGCCCTATTTATCCACAATTTTGCCCTACTTTTGCATGGAATTTGCCCATTTTTCTGTGGATTTTGCCCCATTTTTCCACAGATTTTGCCCATTTTTCCCTGGATTCTATCCCATTTTTCACATATTTTGCCCTATTTTTCCATGGATTTTGCCCCATTTTTCCACAGATTTTGCTGCATTTTCCCACAGATTTTGCCCATTTTTCCCTGGATTCTATCCCATTTTTCACATATTTTACCCTATTTTTCCACAGATTTTGCCGCATTTTTCCACAGATTTTGCCCATTTTTCCACAGATTTTGCCCATTTTTCCCTGGATTCTATTCCATTTTTCCACAGATTTTACTCATTTTTCTGTGGATTTTGCCCCATTTTTCCACAGATTTTGCCCATTTTTCCCTGGATTCTATCCCATTTTTCACATATTTGCCCATTTTTCCCTGGATTTTGCCCCGTTTTCCCACGGATTTTGCTCCCTCCACAGCAGCAGCTCAGGGTAGGATTGCCCAGGGCTGAGCTTTTCCCAGCCTGTGCCGGGTGCTGGGACAATTCCTCTGGAATCACAGCACCTGCAAGTGGTTACTTAGAATAATAAATAAGTGATAGATTATCAAATAAAGCCTTGGCTCGGGATGAGGTCATCCCTGCCCCGTGTCCCAGGGTTTGGGAGCTTTCCTGGCCTAAATCCCTCTTGTACCAGGCAATAAAAAACTTGTCAGGATTAAAGAATCAATTAGGAATTAGCCAAAGGGGCAGAGCGTAACCCAAACAGGCTGATAAAATCCAGTAGGTGATTACGGGAACGGGTTTGGTTTCGTTGGGATTTGGGAAGGAATAATTGCTCGTTACAGAGCATGGAGCAGCCCGGGCTGGGTTTTTTTCCAGCTTTATAGAGGAGGAAGTTCTGGGGTTGGCTGACAAATGTGGGGACACGCCACGGTTCAGGGCTGAAGGGGAAGTTTGGGGTCCTGAATTTGGGAAGCATCATTCCCTGGCTGGAGAAATCATCTTGGAAGACTTTTCAAGGGCAGGCTGGAGCAGCCTGGGACGGTGGGAGGGGTCCCTGTGGCAGGGAGTGCAATGAGGTGAGTTTTAAGGTCCCTCCCAACCCAAACCATTCTGGGATTCTGGGATATTCCGTGGCTGGGATGCAGCAGGGATGTGCCACAGCTCCAGCACTGCCTCTGCTCCTCCACGGGAAAACAGAACAAGGAATTAAAGTCTGGGTTTAGCTGGAAAAACTCCTGATAATCTGCTTTTTCCTGCTGGTGATGGCAGGGAGGGGATGGAGCACCCCCGGGATGGTGCAGGAGCCACGAGGAGCTGGATTTCAAGGGAAATCTCTGTGCCACTCCTCCCTGTCCATTCCTGGTAACACTTTAAAAGTTTAATAGAAGACAATAAGAGACAAGAAAATAAAACAAAAATATGGCCGGGGTGCTTGGCATGCAGTCAAGAGCACGCCCCAACTCCGAAAACATTTCTTGAAATGCACCAACATGTTGCATATTCATAGCCCCTCATGCATTATTCAAAAAATTCCTTTGAGTTCCCCCAACCCGCCCCCATTCCATCCTGTAAATCAACTTTTTTTTATTTCTTTGTAGCTCTGTTCTGTCGGCTAACCCTGATAATGGGTGATCAATAAATTCCTTCGCTGGAGCTTCTGGTGTCCATCATCTTCATCCAGACAGGAAAATCTAAGAATGTGAAGAATGTCCTGATTATCTTTTACCATTCTCTGAATTAGTTACATGAGCTTTTTACAATCATCACGCTATAGCCAAAGAAAAATACATTTAAATACGTAAAAATACATGTATAAATATATATTTTAAACATAAAATAGTAATATAAAAGTATTTTTAAATATTTTAAAATATTTTTTTAAATTGAAAAACGTATTTATCCCACTGCTACTCCTAAGTTTTGTTAACAGCAGAAATCAAAGAAGCTGTATCCATGCAGCCAGGTTTTCCAGCATTATACACGCAGCATTCATTTCAGTTTTTGCAAAGAGCCAATAATGAAGTATCTGCTTCTAGCAGGGGCCATCCAGCTGCTGCAGCTGTGGCCCGGGGCTGCCACCTGCCCGCCGGGAGCAGCTGCGGGCGCCTGGTACCGCGGCACCCGCGGGCTCCTTCAGCGCCAGCCGGGCACGGGCAAAGGAGGGTGGGAACCACGGGAGGAAAA
>VZTB01011886.1:1185-12319 GCA_013397245.1 Thryothorus ludovicianus | reverse complement strand
TTTTTTTTTTTCCCCTCGAGCATTTGTCAATAATCCCCCGACAGCGGCAGCTTTGTTATCCCAACTAATTGGAGTCAAGTAGGGCTGCGAGAAAAGATCCTTCCCGCGCGAGCCCTGGGAAAAAATGCGAAGGGATTTTAATTTTCAATAAAATATGCAGATAAGGAGAAATGACCGGTGGGGAAAGGGGGCTGGGGGCTGCTCTGATAATGGTGCTGCTCAGACAGCGGCGCCTCCGGGGGCTTAATGAGGATGGGATGGGGGGCACGGAGCTGCCCCCACACCTGCACTGTTTTAGGGTTTAAGGGGTATTTTAGGGGGGTGTGGAGGTGAGGGAGTTGTTTATCCGGCGGCCGTGCCGAGCTGCAGCTGGGGCCGGTTATTCCAGGTCAGGCTTTGTTGTTTTTCTACCCAAACGTGGGAAATTTGGGCATCCCTTCGTGGTGGGGACGGGATCGCTGCGGGGTGCTGAGGCTCTCACGGGGCCAGGGCTGGGCTCGGAGCTCCTCAGGCTGTGCCACTGTCCCTGCCCGAGCCCGGGGGTGGCACCGGGACGTGCATTTTGGGATCCGCGTTCCCTGCCCGGCTAGTGGCAGCGACATCTCCCTTCTGCCGGTGAGGGGCAGAAATAAAACTGCCTCAGCTTCCCCGGCTGCTGGAATTGTCGGGTTTGGCTGGGTTTGCAAAAAAAATNTTTTTATTTATTTATTTTTTCTTTCGGGGATAACACTCACTGCCCTTTTATCGAGCGCGCTTCATTTTTTAACCTACCCCCCTCTATTCTTTTAGCTGAAATTAAGGAGAAGAGAGAAAATAANGGGGCTGGGTTTGCCAAAGAAACCTCTCCTGGTGCTGCCTGGGCTGGGTTTGCCCGAAAAACCCTCTCCTGGTTCTGGAATTGCCCAAAAAAATTCTCCTGGTGCTGCTGCTGCTGCTGGGGATGGGTTTGCCCAAAAAGTCTCTCCTAGTTCTGCTGCTGGGGCTGGGTTTGCCAAAAAAAAACTCTCCTGGGTCTGGGTTTGCCAAAAATCCNCGATGGGATGGGATGGGATCGATTCCCACCCTGGCAGCTCCAGCCACGCCGCCCCGCGGGGGATGCAGGGAGGGATGACCCGAGGGAAGCGCGACACAAAATCCTGCCTCGAGGGGCTGATCGGTGGAAATGCCTTCAAAAAAAAACAACAAACAAACAGGAATTGGTGTTTTCCTCGCCTCCTCAGCGCTGTTCGTGGCCCGGACTTTTTGTTTCCAGCCTTAAAAGTTTTATCANTTGATTGGATAAGAAATTTATAAACGTCATCGTAACTAGAATTAAGAAACGTAGCAATTAATAATGGGTTTCTTAAGATGCCAGCAAACTTCGTGGAAGTGGTTAATTGGATGAGAAATTCATAAACGCCACCGTATTTAGAATTAAGATGATTTTCTGGTGTCATGGCGTTGAACACAACAACCTAAAGGTCTCCCCCTCCCCTGGCACTGATTTTGTAATAAATCTCTTTCTAATTTCCCACCAGTTGAGCCCATCTCTGCCAAAAAAATTCTCCTGGTGGGCCCTGGCAGCGATTCCCGCCGGGGTTTGCCCGATGCCAGGCTGGGCACAGCCGTGTCCCGGCGCAGGGCACAGCCTGCCGGGGTCCCGGGGCTGTGGCCAGGTGGATCCCACCTTTCCCAGCAGCTCCAGGAGGATTTTACCCCCTCCCGCATCCATCCCGCCGGGAGCGGGGCACGGAGCCGGCCGGGCACACGGCCGGGAGGTGTCCCCAGGGCAGGAGGGAGTTTGGGGGTCTCTGTGTCCCCCCAGGACCCCCGCGGGGAGAGGACAGCTGAGCTGTCACCTGTTGGGGCTCAGCCCCGCAGCTGCGGCTTTGAAGGGGGATTAGGGAGATCCCCGAGCGCACTTGTGCTCCACCTGCCAGAGCCTTCCCCTGCCCTTCCTCCTCCTCCTCCTCCTCCTCCTCTCCCCTCTCCCGCAGCCCCGGCTGCCCTGGGCACAGCGGGAATGGAGGTGGGAGGATGCTCAGGTGATGCCCAAGGCTCCTGAGCCTTTTTATCCCATACAGGTAAAACCGCAGGAAAATAAACAGGTGGGGGGAAAAAAACCAAACCCAAACAAACAACAAAAAAAAAAAAATAAAAATTACAGGAAAATTACAGGTAATCACAAGGAAATAAAAAATAACCAACATTCTTTTATTTCTACTCGTGGACACAGCCCGGTGCCCAGCTGCAGGGTTTTCCCCACTCCATCTTCTCCCATCCCAATCCCTATTTCCCAGTGTGACCCTCCCAGTACAGCAGCAGGCGGGGGGGGCTCCTCTTGTGGGACCTCCCATCTCCTGGAGCTCTGCAAGCCCAGTTAGGGCAGCAGGGCACCAGTTTGGGGAAGGTGGCCCCATTTTGGGCAGGGTGGTCCCGTTTTTGGGAAGGTGGCTCCGTTTTGGGGAAGGTGGTCCCAGTTTGGGACGAGCTGCCCTGTGACAGAGGCTGTGGTGGCAGTGACACTCAGGGGTGGCTCCATTGCCGTCCCAGCTCCTTGGGCTGCTGTTCCCATTCCCAGGATGGATGGGGACACTGCAGGGTCATTCCCTGCTCTGTGAGTTGCTGGATTTGCCCAAAACTTGGACTTTATGACCTTTTCCCACCATTTTCCAAAGTTTTTTTTCACGATTCCACTGTCGGGTGGTCACATCCTACGAGCACCACCCCCATCCCTCCTTCCACATCTCTGCTCTCCCCTCGTGTTCCCTCCATCCCAAATCCCAGCCCCGTGGGGACACACAGATCCCGTGGTTTTCCAGCAGGGACACAGCAGCGAGGCTGTGGGGACTGAAGGATTTGCTTTTACAAAGGGGAACGTTTTGGCTCCGTGGGGTTATTTTTATGAAATCAAAGCTTTCTCCCTGTCCTTTCTCACTCAGCCACTTTCCCTCTCTGCTCTTTTGGGGCTGTTTAAGAGCCAGAGTGTAAAATTAAGGTGATTTACAGCACCCCTGGAGTGCAAGGGCACAGACTCGGGGATTTTTTTCCCCGTTTTTCCTCAGGTGAAGGAAACCCTCTAAGGTGAACTCCCCAGACATTACAGCGAGCGCCCCGTCAATCCTTGATTTACAGGCTCAGATTTATGACTCCAGAATTATTCTTCCACTCGCAGATATTTTTATTTTTTTTTTTCCCCTTTTCCTTGGGCCGTTTTAGTGCTTGTGAAAGGTGAGGGCTTTGACAGCTCCTGGAAACAAAAGCTTTTAATGTCCCCCCCAGTGGGGCTCTCGCAGGGAAGAACAGAGAGGCCAGGAGGGCTTTTCCTCCCTGCTGCAGCCTGGCTCACTCCAGGCCGGGCTTAACCAAGCAGAGGGCAAAATTAAGCCAGGCCTAATTAGCAAAGTCCATTCCTGGAGCCTGTGCAGTCCTCTGGGATTATCCCTGGAGCAGCTCTGAGGATGGAAGTGGAGGGTGCTCATCACCCTCAGGGATGTTTTCAGAGCCTCCCCAAATTTTTTGGGACCTCTCCAGCCTTTCTAGGAGACTCAGGCCACAGCTCAGCCTCCTCTGAGGGTGTTTTTAGCACCTCCTCATCTCCACCCTGCGGTTCCAGCAATTTTTTAGGGAGTCTAAACTAAATTTTAAACTTTTAATGGAATACTAGGGAGTAAAAAATCCTCTTTAAAGTATCTGTGGCTCAGAGAGGCGGGGGATTAAATCTTGCTGGAGCTTGGGAAATAATGCCAGAGCCCTGCTGCACTTCATTAAAGGACATTTCTGACACAGCTTGGCCGATTCAGGAACGATTTAGCCGAGAAAAACCCGAATGGGAAGGGACAGGCAACTGTGTAGGATTTGTTTCTTTTTCTATTTCAGCGTTTTTTGGGGTCACTGTGCCAGCAGCTGTCTGGCCAAGCCCTGAACCCTGCAGGGTTTGGGTGTGCACCCCAAAAAATCCATGGGGTGGGCTGGGTGCTCTGCTCAGCCCACGGGCCTCCAGCTGCTCCAGAGGAAATTTGGGATGGATATTTGGGAAAATTTCTTGGTGGAAAGGCACAAATCCTGGGCCAGGGCAGCGCTGGAGTGCCCATCCCTGGAGGGGTTTAAAAATCCTCTGGATGTGGCATTTGGGGACACGGGGCAGTGCTGGGGGAATGGTTGGACTCGGGGATCCCAGAGGTCTTTTCCAGCCTGATTCCAAGATTTTATCATTCCTGATTCTTAAAACCTTGCTGAGCTTGGAAACCCCACTGCAGCCTGAGCTCCCCCAGCCCCACCTGTGCTGGGAGTTAACCCCAAAGAGCTCCAAACCCACGGGAGGCTCCGGAGGTCTCCCAGCATCCCTGGAACACTGGCACCGGGCTGGAGGGATGCTCGGGATGCTGCCAAACCCTTGGGTTCTCCACCTGCAGCCCAGGTATGGGCACAGGGATATGGGATCAGGGCAGGGATATGGGGTCAGGGCAGGGTTATGGGGTCAGGGCAGGGCTATGGACACCAGGACAGGGTTATGGGGTCAAGCCATGGTTATAGGGTCAGGACATGGTTATGGGGTCAGGACAGATCTATGGGCACCAGGACGTGGTTATAGGGTCAGGACAGAGCTAGGGACACCAGGACAGGGTTATGGGGTCAGGCCATGGTTATAGGGTCAGGACATGGTTATGGGGTCAGGACAGATCTATGGACACCAGGACAGGGTTATGGGGTCAGGCCATGGTTATAGGGTCAGGACAGATCTCTGGGTCCCACCATGACCGGGGTGCTGCTCCTGAGCTCAGGGCAGGAGAGGTCTCAGGGCAGCTCCAGGCGTTCCCCCCACGAGTGTCACACTGCCCTGGATAACCAAGGCATGGGACGAACAAAACAGGGCCCCCTCTGCCCTCCCCTCCCTCCCCTCCCCTCCCCGTGTCTGCAGCCCCCGCAGCCAGGCCAGGCCCCTCGCTTGGGGGATCACTCATCCAGCTGGACATGGAGCAATTTGGGTCAGATCTGCCCCCTGGCCTCGTGCCACGGCCTTCTCTCGTGTTTCACTTGTCCTGCCTCAGCCCGGGGCTGGTTTCCAGTGCAGGGTGAAGATTTTTGGGGCTGGAGGCGGTACCTGCTCAGCGATCTGCGGCGCTGTTTGTTATGAGGTCATTTTTTATTCCTGGCTAATTTTTCTTGCAGCTGAAGGCAAAGGACAGAAAATGGAATTAGCAAAGAGCTCTGCTGAGCTATTAATGTCCCCCACGGGGGCACGGGGAATTTAGACACTCAACAAGTGCATAAACGGGGCCATAAAAACGTGCCCGGGGTATTCCAGAGGTGCAGCTCCGAGGGGCTCTGGGGGCTGCCCACCCCCGGAGCAGGAACGGGCTCGGAGCAGCTCCAGCTCCCCAGGCCCAGGGGATTTTCCTCCAGGATTACATCAGTAGCATGAGGATGCTGAGTGAACTGTCTGGGAATCTCGAAGGCGAGGGGATTTTTTTTTGTTGTTGTTTTAATTTTATTTTTTTTTCCTTGTGATTATGTAGAAGATAAAATATGTTCTCAGGGATGTGCTGCAAACAGGGCTGCCCTGGTTTTCCAGGATCTGGGAGCTCAGTGTGGGGCTGGGCTGGGGTAAATCTCTGTCCCTGCCCTCTCAGTGCTGCCAAATGGGCTCAAAAATGCCCTGTTTGGGTTGCCCGAGCCCCTGTGCCCTTCTCCAGGGTTGTGCCAGGGGTCCTGTGCCCTCCCAGGGGTTCTGACCCCTCAGGGATTGTCCCATGGGATGGGATTTTCCATGAGGATGCTCTGAGGGGCAGGAA
This sequence comes from Thryothorus ludovicianus, assembly GCA_013397245.1. Lineage (NCBI taxonomy): Eukaryota > Metazoa > Chordata > Aves > Passeriformes > Certhiidae > Thryothorus > Thryothorus ludovicianus. The sequence goes on along the minus strand of VZTB01011886.1, from coordinate 6,545 downwards.
GTGGCTTTATCCGTGTCGTCCCTTTCTCCTGGGCACTGCCCAGGGAGTTTGGCTGATCTTTAGGCAGCTGAGGGGTGAAGCAAATCCCAGTGTTCCCCGACATTCCTGACACCCCGAAGGAGATGTGGGGTGGGAGAGGAGCAGGGGGGACCCAGCTGGGATCTGGGAGCCTTCCCAAGGCTGTGGGGACTTGGGGAGCTCAAGGGATGGAGCGAGGGAAGGAGCTGGATCCCCTGGGATGGACAAGGAGCAGGATTTGCTGCTCAGCTCTGCTCTGGATCTGCTGGGCAAGGCAGGAGCAGAAACGGGGAGCTCAGGACAAGGACTCACCCTTGGGGACAGAGGACCCAGTTCCTAAACTGGAAGGGAGCTGGGAAATGGAGCTCTGGCCCCAGGGGTGCTGCTGGGGAAGCAGGAACAGAGCTGAGCTCTGTCAACCACAAGCACCAACTCCCAAAGAGCCCCAGGTGCAGCTGGGGGCCCCTGGAGCTGGGGGACCCCTCAATTCAGGGACCCCTCACCCCAAGGACCCCTCAATTCAGAGACCCCTCACCCCAAGGACCCCTCAATTCAGGGACCACTCACCCCAGAGACCCCTCAATTCAGGGATTCCTCAATTCAGGGACCACTCACCCCAGGGACCCCTCAATTCATGGATCCCTCAATCCAGGGCCCCCTCGCCCCAGGGAGGGACACCAGGAGGGAGCAGGATCCCTCTGGGGCAGGATTTGGCTCCAGGTCTCTCCTACAGGTGCAGGAACATCCAAAGGGTGGGAGAAGGGGATGGAGCCGAGGATCACCCTCAGCTTTGGGTCTCCTGGCCACGATCCTTCAGCTCTTTGACAACGTTTTGGAGGAGGGGAATCCCTTACCCCAATTCCCAAGCCAGGCCTGGTGCCTGTGGATTTTAGGGAGGGATGCTCAGTGGGACTGGATTTTTCTGAGCTGAGCACAGCATGTGCTGAGCAGCGCAGCTTCTTTAAACTTCCCCCAAAATTTACTCTGATTCAATATTTTACCCCCAAAAAATGAAATTTTAATAAGGGGAAAAGCAGAATTCTAATCGGTGAGGGTCTCTAGCAAATCTTTGTGATCTCCCATCATCCCCCAGCACAGAGGAGGCTCCAAAACTCCAGTTTGAACCGAAAGCAGCTAAAAAAGAAACAAACAAAACCACGAAAAAAAGAAAAAAAATCAGTTGGCCGGGGGTTCTGCCACCCCTTCCCCCTCCTTTTTGATCGTCTCTGTCTTGTACAAGGCTGGTGAAGGCAGATAAGGGAGGATCTCACCCAGCTTTTTCAAAGTGGTGGGGAGGAAGAAAGCGGCCTTTGTGAGGGGCTCTCTGAAGGGCTCTGTTCTGGGAAGGTTGGAAATAGCACAAAAACATCCTTTCTCCCCAGATTGTGGCGCTTCCAGCTCCCAGCTCCAGCACCACCCAGATGTTTGGAGGCTGATGCTGAGAAGGAAAATAAGAGGCACGGCGAGAGCTGCAGGAGAGGGGGAAGCTGGGTGGGACTGGGCCAGGGAAGGCTGCACTAGTTTGTGTGGTTATTCCTGAAACAGGGAAAGAGCTGGAGAAATCAGAGATTGGGGATTAATATCTTAATTAAGCTTGGTTATTATCACCTGGCCATCTCATTATCAGCTGGAGCTTTAAGACAATATTCTGCATGTTCAGCCTGGAAGGTGTGGAGGATTTGGTGCTATCCAGTTTTTTCTGCTTTCTGACCCCATTTTCCCTTTTTTCACCTCATTGCTCCCAAGTTTTGCCAACCTTTGGGCAATTATTGGTGCGAGTTCATTGCTCTGCTTTTAAAATTCTTTATTCAGGAGGAGGGGGGACCTCCTTGGGAGGATGGATGGACGGAGTGACCCCGTTCCTACCTAATTGATTGGACAAGGGAAGTTAAGTGTGAAACTCCTCCTTATTGTCCGTATCCTCTCCCTAATTATCCCTCCTCAGCAAGAACATCCCCGAATGTGCAGGACCCGGGCCCTCCCTCATTGTTCTGCCTCAGCAAGGATTCCTCTGAACGGCCCGGCCGGGCTCGGGACACGGGGTTTGCACCGGGAAATCCCGCAGATCGGGAAAGGGGCTGATCCCACTGATGGGGCTGATCCCGCAGATATGGGACGGGACTGATCCCGCAGATGGGGCTGATCCCGCAGATATGGGATGGGGCTGATCCCGCAGATATGGGATGGGGCTGATCCTGCAGATATGGGATGGNTGGGACAGGACTGAGCGCGCAGCTGGGGCTGATCCTGCAGAGATGGGAAGGGGCTGATCCTGCAGATATGGGAAGGGGCTGATCCTGCAGATATGGGAAGGGGCTGATCCCGCAGATGGAGCTGATCCCGCAGATGCGGAAAGGGGCTGATCCCACAGATATGGGAAGGGGCTGATCCCGCAGATTTGGGAAGGGGCTGATCCCACAGATACAGGAAGGGCCTGACCCCACCGCTGTCCCCGCCAGCTGCTGGGACGCGTGTCCAGCAGGGTTTGCGCTGAGAGCAGCCAGATGTTGGTGGCAGGGGGAGGCACCGCTGTCCCGACAGCTGTGCCGGGCACAGAGGGGGGGTCACGGCACCGAGTGCCCCCCAGCCCAACCCCGCTGCTGCCAGAGCGCCGCTCGGCCCGGCCGAGCCCCGGTGGGAGCGGGATCATCCCCGCCCGGGCTGAGCCCAGCTGCTCCGGCGAGGATTTGCCTCAGCCCTGATTTTTGGGGTCCCGCAGCCACCCCGGCGCAGGACAGAGGGGACATTCCCGTGCTGCGGTTGATCCGAGCAGGGATCGGAGCGGGGTGAAAGCAGAGCCTGGAGCCCCCGGGCTGAGCCGCTCTGCGCCCCCCGGAGCAGCTCCCGATAATCCCGGGAATGTCCTGGGCGAGTCCCCGGGCTCCTGTGCGGGGTGACATTCCCTGGGGCCCGCGATTCCAGGGATCTGCCCCTGCCCGGCTGCTCCAGACCCTGCGCTCGGCTCGGCTGTGCCGGGGGGGACACCGCCACCGCGGGGCTTTGGGGACACGTTTGTGCTGCGAGCCCCCCAAAATCACACTGTCCCCAAGGCCCCACAGTGCCACCCATCCTCCTGCGGGCTGGAGACCCCCCTAACCTATCCCCATCCCCATCCCCATCCCTCCTCCCTGCTCGTGCCTAATTCGATTCTCATCTCCCCGCGCAGCTCCCCCAGAGTTTGACCATTAACAAATGGACTTGGCCGGGGTCCTGGGTGACCATTTGGATGCTGCGGCTGCCGCGGGCGCTGCTGCCAGCCGGGCCGGGCACGGCGAGCCGCGGGCGCTGCCAGCATCCCTCGGCATCCCGGAGCGCTGCCAAACCGCCGCGGAGCCGGTGCCAGCTCCGGGAGAAAGGGCCGAGGCAGCCGCACACAAAGAGGGGTTTATAGCCCGGCCGGGCACCTGACACGGGGAGGAGGGAGGGCTGAGACGTGCTTAGCCCCGATAATCCCCAGTTTGAGTTTAATTTTTTTTTTTTTTAATTTTTTTTTTTTTAATCAAAAGCACAGCAACAGCTGGGGCTGAGGCTTTCCAGGAGATGAACTCATGAACAACTGTTCAAAATAACTTTATTCGTGCTGCTATTAGATCAGGCCACTGGGGAGCCACCAATTATTTGTGATTACTCCGGGCAGATAAGGCTGGGGCTGAGACGAGCGCTGCCAGGGATCGAGGGCACCTCGGGTTTTGGGCACCTTGGCTGGGCAGGTGCAGCACCCATGGGACCCCCCAGCACCCAGCCCAGCCCCTGGCAACCGTGGGAGCTCCCAGAACCTCTCCCAGCTCCCTGCCCGGTGCCAGGGGGAAGCACAGCAGGTAAGGGCACCGTGGATGTGCAGGAGGAAGGAGCTCGTGTGCTCCAGGCAGGGAGATCTGAGGCATTTCTGCCTCAAAACCAATTAACAGCCGTGCTGTAGCTAATTAGCCTGGCCACATTCGGGCTGCCCATCTTGCTCATCTTGTCCATCAGCCCCAGAGCTGGCACAGCATCGGGGAAGGCTGAGAGGTTTGGAGCAGGACAAGTCCCTTCCTGGCAATTCCTGGAGCAGCATCCCAGATCCCATGTCCCTGTGGTGCAGGCAGGGCACTTCCCAACCCTTTATCCCATCCCACAGATCAGCCTCAAACCCCTCAGTCAGCCGAGGCCAGCGCTGGACCTTTTTCCTTTCCAACATGACATCAAGAAAAAGCTGAGTGTGAGCTCTGCTCTCCAGCAGGAAAATCTCCCGAGGGAGGCCGAGGTGGGAGCTGAGCCTGGGGAGCTGCAGGCCCAGGCTGCCCTGGCCAGCAGACAGACTCCATGAGCTAAGAGGTCTTTTCCACTCCTCGCTCCTGTGATTCACCAATTGTGATCCCCGGGGAATTTTTAAAAATAACCTGGATGAAACAGAAGACGGCGGAGCAGGGCCCAGGCCTGCCTTGGCTGGGAGGTCGGGCTAACAGCGCTTTTCCATGGGGCTGTTCCATGATTAATCAAGACAAGAAAAGAAAAGAGAGGAGGAAATTGATAAACACAATGGTAATTCCAGCCAGGATTTGCCTCAGTCAGGTTATTAGAATCCTGACATCATGTCTTGAAAAGAAGACTGGAAATAAATCTCGGCCAGATAAGATCTGGCTGGGGGAGTGGAGGCGCTCCAGGATGACCCAGCCATGGTGGGGGTCCCCAAAAAGTTGTTCCTCCCGGTTTTCCTGGGTCTCAAAGCAGCAGCAGGAGCCTGTGGCTTCCATGGAAACCTCCCACCTTGTGCCTGTGCTCCTGAGCCCCTCACACCTGCAAAAATCCGTTCCCAAAGCATCTCCAGGTGGGGGGAGCTCATTTCCTGCCAGGTGAGTTCCCCAGAACAAACCCTGGGAAGTTTGGGATGGGCTCCAGCAGCCTGGGGGCTCCTGATGGATGCTCCAGCACGGAGCAGGGCCTCACCCACACCTCGAGCTCTGCGAGGGGTCTGGATCCAGAGCAGCCGGAGCTGGAGCTCTTCCTGCACCCCAGAGGGGCTGCTCGGGTGGGACGGGGGCTTTGGGATCCACAGCAGGAATTTTCCTGTGCCTTGGCCTTCCTGGCCACTACTGGGGCAGCTGTGGGGGCAGGAGTGAGGTCACAGCTCTGTGAGGTCACTCAGCTCTGTGGGGTCACTCAGCTCTGTGGGGTCACTCATCTCTGTGGGGTCACTCAGCTCTGTGGGGTCACTCAGCTCTGTGGGGTCACTCATCTCTGTGGGGTCACTCAGCTTTGTGAGGTCACTCAGCTCTGTGGGGTCACTCAGCTCTGTGGGGTCACTCAGCTCTGTGAGGTCACTCAGCCCTGTGGGGTCACTCAGCTCTGTGAGGTCACTCAGC
>VZTB01011885.1:0-91959 GCA_013397245.1 Thryothorus ludovicianus | reverse complement strand
GATTTTGAACAAATGTGTATGTGCTAACCAATCTTCTCACTATTCAGAAATGATGTTGCAGCTAAGACAGCTGACATGTAAAGGTAGTTGTGAACAACTTTTCTCTTGATTTGTAGTCAGTTAAATCCCTGATCTTATCAAGTATTGAAATATTTCAACCAGTGCTATGTTACTAACCTTCTGTTAAGGTTGCTGGTGTTACAGTGGAATTGCAAATGGCCCTAAACTCCAAAATGTTTTGAAGTCTGTTAGTCATACTTGGGACATAGCCCCTTTTTCTGCTTAACAAAGCTTAATGTAATGTAAGATGTATACTTAAACTAATAATCTGTATTTTACAATGTAGAGCTTACTGCAAAGTTTTAATATTAAGGTTTGACTGTCTAGTTTTAGAAATACATATAGAATAGCATATTGTCTTTATCTCCAAAGGCATTATATTGTACTTCTAGCAAGCGCCCCGACAGAAAAGCAGCGACTAGAATGGTGAGTAATCCTTGAGATTTAAAAAAAACAAAACAACCCCCCCTACCAAAAGACAAAAACAGCACCTCCCTTCCCCCCCACCATCAACCTTGGACACAAGGGAGTATCTAGTGTATCAGGTGTCTTCTTAATGAAAGTGGAGCTTCACTGTTTCGAAATTAAATGGATAAAGATTGTAGAGTTCTGGAAAAACAGTAAAAAAAACCAGAAAAACTGTGGAGTGAAGGCTGTGGCTTGAATTTTTTTCTTGACAGCAGTCTCAGGTTTACTTTACAAAAGGCTTGTGCACTTTTTTTAGCAGTGTGAGGAGGTATGTTTTCCATCACTTGAAATGCTGTTTCTCAAAACAAAAATTCCCCTTTCCCATGTTTCTGCTCTCTTTTATTAGTGGAATTTTAAGATTGGCAGGTATTGGGAATTTCTTCAACTCTAAAATTCATCATCTGAAGCTGAAAGAATATTGGATAAATGTGTGTTGGTTCTTTCTGACTGCCTTGTTCTTGATGTGTAATGTGTTGTATTTAATTCCATTTGCCAAATCAGTCTGCAGAGAGAGCTGCAGGGCATTCTAAAGCTTCCCTTGTCAGCTTTTGTAATGCCTTAACTGAAATTATTGATCTGAATTAATCTGACGTGCACTAATTCATTAGTAGTCTCAAGTATTAGTATAAGGAGAACGTTGAGGATTTTATCCTGATACATGATGTTAGATACTTCTATTATTTCTTGTTAATGAGATCTTGCTAATAAATGACATTTATACAGGGTGGGCTTGGTGGAATCAAAAATCCGTATTCTAGTTGGAAACCTGGAGAAGAACGAATTCATTACACTGGCTCATGTGAATCCACAGTCATTCCCAGCACCCAAGGAGAATCCTGACAAGTAAGCAAACCCATTTTCTTCATTTAGTAGGGAGGAACTAGCTTATCCAAAAAGCAATTTCATTAATAAATAAATGGACATCTTTGTAGAATCTTAAAATGATTAATTTTAATGGCATCACCTAAAGGCAAACAAACGATGCTCAGCTCTTAAGTACAATTTGAGGAATAAGATACTCTTTAATTCCATATAAGAATATCTCTAAATCAGAAAATAAGGGGAAATGTATTTTTATTAATAAATGTATTAATTGCATACTTTCCTTCCAATCTCTGTTACTGTGACTTAGTTGATGCTGTTTTATGTATGAGGAAGCACCGAGAATCTGGGAGAACATCAGGCCCTGTAGAATGGAGCTCTTGAGAACTTAAGTTCATTTAATGTTATAAAATTTAGCAGTTGGGATGAATATCATTGAAGTCATAATGACTGTGGTTAGAATTTGCCAGGTTGTGGAAACAGTGGAGAGAATATAAAGTGCTTCAGTTTGTTGAGGATTTTAAATGTTTTTTGACTCCATCCTCCCCCACTCAAAACAGCAACTGCAGGTGTGTGAGGGCTGAAAACTCTTTTAAGACTTTATTTCAAGATAGCATTGTAATTAATTTGTAAGGAATCATATTTTTGTTTGAAGTGTGAGAATGAGGGAGAAATTTGTCTTTACTGGGGTATGTTAAAGCCTTGTTAGCCTTGCACAGGGCCTTTTCCACACATTAACTGCTTCAAGTACAGTGTGGGGCTACTTTTGTTTTTCCAGAGGTTATATAATTGTTATGTGTGTGTTCTGAGTAAAATTGGACAAAAGCAGGCAGTACCTCCTCAGCACTATTCTAGTGGGTAGATATAGCTACAACTGCCTGCATAATCAGAGGCTCCAGTTAGCTCTTATTTCAGAGGACTTGATGCAGGCAACACTTCCAGCAAAGGCTGTCTTCCCAGTGTATTCAAAGGGTGTTCTTTTACCATCCCATGTGAAGGGGACCTGTCATAGAGAGGGGTTTTGCTGAAACCTGCAATTTGTGGTCACTTACAGCTAAGAAATTTGAGTGTTGATAACGTTTAGGTTGCAAAATGGAAGTTGCTTAATTGGGTAATGGATTGTAATGACTTTCAATGCCTTTACAGTTGCTATGGCTAATTGAGAGCTGGTTACTATCATGCTAGTAGCTACATGGAAGAATCTATATGGGAGTACAGCTGAATGGAGTAATCTACTGATTATCTTATTTCATTTGCTGGAGGTAGATGTGTAATGTTTAATGACTTTTATATTGTGAATGAAAAAGGCAATTTCTTTAGTCAGCTTTGGTTTTTGCCTTTCTATGTCCAATTTCCTATTGCTACTGGAGCTAAAAAGTCCAACTGTTGTCTATTGCAGCAAATAACTTATTAAGCTATTTCATTCTGTCAGTATTACATGACTGTTTTATATAAAATTTTCCAGGGAAGAATACCGTACAATGTGGGTGATTGGGTTGGTGTTTAAGAAAACTGAAAACTCTGAAAATTTAAGTGTTGATCTTACCTACGACATTCAATCTTTTACAGACACAGGTGAGTTTTGCTTTCTAGATCTTCTGGTATTAATAAAATTGTTGAAGTTACTGACTTCACTGAAAATGTAGTCTTTATTCATAATGCTCATAATAAGAGTAGATTTTTATCTACACAGGGTTTCAGATAAGGAGTTAGAGGTTTTATTTAATGAAACACATTTTGAATGAGTTTTAATGCTCTTAAACATTTAAGACTAATCACTTTCAGTTTGTTCTTACTGAAAGTGATAAAGATTATACACATATCTTGCAGATCTCGCTAAAAGGGTGGTACGTTATTTTGTGATCTTTATTAAACTGATAAATTAGTTATCATACGTGAGCTAGCAAGCTTAACCTCAAATTTTGAGTATAGTTTAAATATTTTTGTTACTTGGTGAAACTAAATTTTATCACTGGATTAAGATAATGTCTTTTATTCCCTGGTGTTTCATACTAGATAATTGATTCAGTAACCTTTACTTTCATGTCCGATACTTAGTGGAGGAGAGCTTTTTGACTTTCTGGTGTTTACTTTCTGATTCACAAAAATAACTTAGTACACACATAGAGGAAATTTCATAAGCTAAGATTTGGTAACAGCTGGGGAGTGTGATGCCAGTGTCAGGAACAGTGATTTGGACAGATTTATCTAATAAATTTACAGGTTGGTTTTTTTTGTTTTTTTTGTGGGTTTTTTTTGTTGGTTTTTTTTGTTTTTTTTTTTTTTTAAAAACAAACAACAATTGAGGCTCAAGTATTCTGTGTTTGAAGGAATAGTTTCAAGTGTTACCTAATGCAGCCATGGTCTCTGAATTTCTAAGACTCAGTCTGAGGAAGCAAGGGAATGAAATGCCTTGACCCCTCCCCCCTTCCACCTCACACCTGTGAATGCAATAAATATATAGGCATATTTATAAATCATGCCAGGTTTCGAAGTTGTTTATTGTCATATATAGCTGCAGAGAGGCATCTTTTTCTTGAGAGTTGAAATACTTGTAATTATTAGTGATGGAGAAACTATAGCAAGTATATGAACATCATTCTAGTTTTTGAGGATTTAGAAAAGACAATACCTTGGCTACTGCTTTGAAAGAGTGAAGGAATTCAGAAGTTAGAGTTTCAGTGTTTCTAAACAGGTATTTCAGTAATATACTTGTCAGAGACATTTGGTATGAAAAGACTAAAACTTTCATTTGTTATTTTTGATGTGATTTATTTACACTATATTCCTGAAGTTTATCTAAATATGTGCACTTACAAGTGGAGTAACATTTCACCAAGATCCTTACAAACTGTGGTGCAGAGTTTTTAATTTGTGAATACACTTCCAGAAGTAACAATCTTGTAAGCAATTTCTGTTTGTGTGTTTGGTAACCTGAAATTAGTGTGGGTCTGTCTTCATTGTTTTTAATCAACCCGAAAGACTACTTTGCCCTGTCTTTTGGAATAGATCCTAAAATTTTATCAAAAGTAACTATTCTCTAGGATGAAATTAAAGAATAGCATGCTTTTGAGTGGGAGCAAGGGGAGAAGGAGAGACCTGAAGAGTGATCTAGATTTTCCTTGTATGGAAACTCTGATAAGACCTAAGGCCAGGAATACAGAATGCTTTAACAATGTCTGGTTTCATCGAGCATGCTTCTCCCTTAGCTGTAGCCTGTATAATTTCTTACAGAGAAGCTTTATGAGCTTCTTCAATACCAAGAAGTATTGCAATACTCACTTTAATGCTCAGTATTCATTGAGCTCTTTGTGTGCCTCTCTCTTAACTCCTCTTTAATTACCTGTCCACAGCCTATTCAGTGAGATTCATTAATGCTTATAGAGTAGACAGTGAATAAGGGAGATAGCTCTTGAGCTTTTGTATCTAAGAGCTACAGAACCATTTTGTATTCATACATCTGCCCCAGCTTTGTTCAGTGTTGTGGAGACAGTCACTGTGAAAGAATAAGCTTTTTATTTTTACCTGGCTTTACTTGAACCCAGCATCTTGGGTTCCAGCTCAGATCTTGTACTAGTACTTACCATGGTGACTTATCAGAAGCAGATCTTCTGAGGTGAAGAAAAATAACTTGTTTTCTAGATAAAAGAAACAACAAACCCACCAAACAAAACTATCAAAACAACTGTACAAAATAAAAAAATCAAAACCAACAACAAAAAATAAAGCAAAAAAAAGCCCAACAAAACAGAAGAAATCCAAACATAAATTACTTTTGTATAAAAATGTAGTGGTGTGTGAGTTGCCAGAGAATTCTAATACATTAGCTGGCACTTAACTTCTGAATTAAAACCAATTTTTTACAGGAGCTGCATAAATAAAATCACCTGCAAAGAAAATAATTTGATGTAAATAATATAATTCTTATGAGGAAATTTTGTTTCTATCTTTAGTCCCTTTGAGATGAAATGAAGCCTTTGCTTCAGAGCTCTTACAGTTAAAACTTTTTAAAAATACAGAGAACTGTGTGCTTGCAAGACATTTTTCTTGAAAAACAGGTCATCTGTTTCCAAACTAATGTTTGTATCTGTACTATCAGTGCTGGCATGGTGGACAGTTCCCTTTCTTCCTCCAGAACAAGGAAACATTATTCTTGTTCTTGAGTGTAATAAATGCTCTGAAATGCTAGTTGTTTCTACCTGGGCAAGTAAGTGGACTTTGCAAAATGCTTCAGTATGTCTTAATGTTATTCTAATTGTGTAGTTTATAGGCAAGCAATAAACAGCAAGATGTTTGAGATGGATATGAAGATTGCTGCAAGGCATGTGAAACGTAAACAACTTCACCAACTGCTACCTAATCACGTGCTTCAGAAAAAGAAAAAGGTAAACTTCACTAATATTTGAGAGCAGTGAAAATGCCATTGCTGTCAAGTTTTTGATTTTTTTTTGGTTTACTAATTTAGGTTTACTTAGATTTTTATGCTGACTAATCAAAGAATTAAAATCACATTTTGAGATCTTAATTTTACCTGCAAATGATCTCATTTGAGTGTAGTAGTATTATTAAGGTGCACTAAATATAATACTACATTTCTCAGAAGATAGTATTTTCTTGTCTGGCTGGATAGTTTACCTGTGGCCTTATATGAGAATGGTAGCATTAGTTTTTAATTAAGATGTTGCATTAGATTATTGTTTTATTTTAATGGAGTCAGGAAGAAGGGGTGAAACTTTGAATTGAACAGTTCAGTCTATTTCAGAATCCCTGCTGCTTTGCATTAGCTTAATCTGAGAGCAATACAGATTTGCTTGGAGTTTTTAATAGCTAAACCACTTCTACGTATTCTAAATATAGCTGAATAATATGCTTTATTTCTATAGCTGTTTTATATTAAATGCTGTTTTAAGGACTAGGAAGTTTGTATTGACATGAAGCGTAGATCTGTTCCAGATAACAGTGTAAATATTAAGTAATATAACTCTTTTAGTGTAGTACTTTGTCAGAATGGGGTTTTTCTTCTACATGGACTAAGTTCAAATTGTCTTTAAATTCTTTTCAGGTACATCAGTTTGTTTTGATGTACATCAGTTACTTTAAAATTAATGAAAGTATTTCTAAGTCCACAAAACCAAAGAAATTTGAAATAAAGCTGAAAATAAAATCATTAAATACAATAAGTTTGTTTTTGAACATGACTGGTTCAGACAAATCTGTACCAGAATTGTGAACATGAAAATGTAAATGATTGTAGTGAGAGGATAGTGGGTTATTTTTATATAAATAATTTTAAAATTGTCCATTTAAGTTTGCATTTTGAAATAACTTGAATTTCTGTTGACTTTGAAATCTTTAATTAGACTAACAGAATTTTGCTTTGCTTGCAGCACTCGACAGAAGGGATCAGGTTGACAGCTCTGAATGACAGCAGCCTAGACTTGTCTATGGACAGTGACAACAGCACGTCTGTGCCTTCGCCTACCAGTGCTATGAAGACAAGTCCATTGAACAGTTCTGGAAGTTCTCAGGGGTAATGAAGACTTTCAGTCTTGTTGCTGCTCTCTCTCTTCCTGAATTACTTGTGTTAAACACATGGCAAATATTGCACACATGCAATACCACCGTTCCCAAGGTGGGAATGTTGCAAATTGGATAGAGATTGTAAACACTCTTATTTGAGTTTGAGCACTAGAGTAACATTTGGGAGATAGGGAGCATGGCACTGGACTTCAGATGGGGAATTATAAAGTAAAAATGCTTAGAAGAACACGATGATAGAAAAGCTTGGGCCCTGCAGTAAGAGGCTGTGAGAAGTAATGAGCAGATGGTTGTGAGGATGACCAAGTATTTTATGAGTTTTGGATCCGAGTGTAAGACAGTAGAGAGATTTGGATTTTCTGTCTGGGAAATCAGTAGTGCTACTGCTGTTACTGATGATACCTATGCAAATTAATCTTAGGAACATAATTGCCCACTGTAGTTTCAAAATGTACATATAAAAGTTTTCTTAATACTAACTTTCTGTGTTACTTTCCTACCTTAACTCCACTTTGCCCCTATAGATGAGTGTACTCTCTTCTTTAAGAGTCTCATGTTAAACTCCTTGATACACATAGATGTTATCCTCAATCTCCTACAGTTCAGCAGTATTTCACGTATATTATAGGATGTTGTGTAGGATGAAATACTTGACTTAGTCCTTTTGAAATGTTTTTTTAGTTAGTCCTCCTTAGTAAATGGTGAACAGTAGTTGATACCACTGTCTGTGCTATTGAAATAAGTCTGTGTTCCCTAGGATGTCACAGGTGAAGTGGAAATTGCCCTGGGCTGATTTTAGATGTACGCTGCTTCCCAATTTCTTGAAGATGGAAAAAGGATAATTTTTGGTTTTGGTCACTTGACTTTTGGGATGATTTTAGACTGAAATCATCTTTGTAGCAGTAAATTAAAACCAAATTTTGTTATAGTTCTTCTACACTGGTGTTATTTCATCCTTCAGCAAATAGTTGCTGTGTTTTCCCATGCATATTATTTGAGTGGACATTGCCTTAATTTTTGCTTCTTTTTTAATACAGCCTTTTTCTGGTCTCAGAAACTGTCATTGAGTGATTGAAATTGAATACTTGAAATAGCTTCCATTGCATGAGTTTGATAGTAGATTGCCAGTGCTCACTTTTACCTTTTTACTGACATAAGTTCTGCTCTGTAATGTAGGTGAAATACCAGCTGTGGTTACTGGTCACACATATGATGTGGTGAAAGGCAGCTCATGTAACATTTACTAATGTCTTCAACATTTCATAATTTTTTTCTTTTTAGCAGAAGCAGTCCTGCGCCAGCTGTAACAGCAGCATCTGTGACCAACACACAGACTTCTGAAGTCACTGTGCCACAACTAAATTCCAGTGAAAGCTCAGGGGGTAAGGAAAATGGCATAGCATATTGTTTCTATTGAATTTTTGGTAATGTTTATAAGGCAGTTTTTCTTCCAGTTTAAGTCTTCTAGTCTTTACTTAACACATGCTGTAATGTGTTCTTCATACACATAGTTCAGTAATTTCTTAAGGGTTCTGGAAGTCACAGAGCAATGTTTGCTGTGATGTTTACTTCTTCTATTCTTAGAGATTTATATTTGCCATTCATAATGGTAGTAACATTCCAATGACCTAATGTAGGTCTGTAGTTTGGTTAGCTAAATGAAGAAAAAATATCTAAAGCTGGAAGAACAATTTCTATATTTTAAATTAATTTTGTAGTTAAACTCAAGGTGGTTCTGTACTGTATGTAGTCTGTGCTCCCATGTTCCTGCTCCTTGTGCTTCATGAGAATGCAAAAGACTCAATGTAAGCAGAAACACGTTCCTTACTGATGTCCATTCAGATATTTCCCACTGTATGTGCTGACTTTATCCTCCATTTTCTGCAAGAAAAAGTACACTTTACTTAAAAAGAATTAAAAAAATTTACTCTAGTTAAAGAATAAAAGCATCTGGTGAAAATGATGTAGCTTAGAATCAGCTACTCTTCTTTTTCTATGGAGCTTTAACTGTGTACAAGGAGCAAGTCAGAAATAGATAGAAAAGGGGAGCGACTGGTTAGCCTTTCAAAATGAAATCTCTCATTTCACTCTTGACGTGTGGCATGGTTTAGTCTTACTTCTCTCTGATTTTTATCGTGTCACAGGTGCATCAGTGTGAGTAAGTTTGTCCATGAGCACTAAATGAAGCTTAAATGGCGTGACTGGTTTTTGGATTTGGAAGCATATCAGAAGTTGTTCATTCTTATATTTTGGTTAATCAAAATGTTAATCACCTGATAGTTGTTAATGAAAAATTTCCTCAGTGTATTTTTTCTCATCCTGGAGCATCTCCCTATGTGCGCTTATTGGTTTGAGGTAGGCAATTGATGAGATAGAGCTTTGTCATATGGAGCATTTTTCAGAAGGATGTATATTATATCAGTTCTTTATTTGATGCTCTGTGATGACCTCGTATTTGTTACTGGGTAATCTAAGCCTGAGAAGTGATAAACTTCATTTTTGAGTGAAAAAGGAAGTATCATATTGCTCTTGGATTTGATTTAATGCAGTCTTGGCAATGCACATATATGGCTGAATACAGCAGCAGTAGAATTTCTTCAGGTACCACAAATACTACAGCTATATTAAACAGAGCTCTATCTGGGCTCACATAGCCTGCCTTAAGCAGGGTTAATTAGGCTAAGCAGAGTGTCATTGCCTTGACTACCCTGTGTCTGGCACAGGAATTCTTTCTCAGAATCATGAGCTAAGGGCTTGGAATGGATCTAAAAGATCATCTAACCCTAACCCCTCCTGTCATGGGCCACTAGACCAGTTTGTTAAAGGCCTTAACTGACCTGGCTTTGAAAACTGCCAGGGTCAAGGCATCCAAAATTTCCCTGGACAATCTGTTCCAGCGTCCCACTACCTCACACTAAAGAATTTCTTCCTAATACCTAACCCAGATTTCCCTTCTTTCAGTTTGTACCCATTGCTCTTTGTCCTTTCTCTACAGTTCCTGACAAAGAACCCCTCTTTGGCTTCCCTGTAGGCCCTCTTCCAGTACTGGTAGGTTGCTGGGAGTTCTCCATGCAACCTTCTTTTCTCCAGGCTGACCAGCCTGAATTTTCTCAGCCTGTCTTTGTAGGGGAGGTGCTCCAGTCCTCTTAACTTCATGGCCTCCTCTGGACTTGCTCCAACAGTTCCATGTCCTTATACTGGGGACACCAGAACTGCACACAGCAATCCAGGTGGGGTCTCACAAGAGCAGGGTAGAGGGAAAAAATCCCCTCCCTCAACCTGCTGCCCACACTCCTTTGGCTGCAACCCAGGACACGTTTGGCTTTCTGGGCTGTGAGCTCATTTGCCAGCTCCTGCTGAGCTTTTCATCAACCACCACCCCCAAGTCTTTCTTCTTGGGGCTGCTCCCAGTCACTTCTCTGCCCAGCCTGTGGGTGTGCCTGGGATTGCCACAACCCAGCCATAGGACCTTGCACTTGCTCCATTGAACTTCAAGAGGTTTGCACTGACCCACTTGTCCATCCTGTCCAGGTTCCTCTGGATGGCATCCTGTCCCTCCAGTGTGTTGGCTGCACCACAGAGCCTGGTGTCATCAGTGAACTTGCTGAGGGGGCACTCAAGCTCAAGAATGAGCTTGAAACTAAACTGTGCAGTGTATGCACACTTGCTGTTCCAAACATGATGCTTACACCATTAACTGTACCACTTCCTTGATGCCTGCTTCATGTCAGGGGTTTTGATTAGACACCAAAAATACCAATGATTGAACTGAAATGATTGTGTCGACTCCTCTTGTTGAAGATCTTTAAATTATTTGTCCATAGGTACTTCAAATGAAAGCATTCCTCAAACTGCCACACAACCAGCCATTTCTCCACCACCAAAGCCTACCATCTCTAGAATTGTTCCCTCAGTGTATCTATTAAATCCATCACCAAGAAGTTCAGGAAATGTTGCAACAAAAATGCCTAGCCCTGTCGCAGCAGTGAAAAGGACATCTTCTCCCCATAAAGAAGAGTCTCCTAAGAAAATTAAAATTGAAGAGGTATTTGAGATTTTGAGATCATACCATAGCAATGTTCAAAACTTTGAATATTCATTTCACCCAGAGTGCTAATTCTCATATATCAAGTTTCAGATATTTCCTATTCTGATTGCATTGCTGCTTGATGTTTTCAGCTTGCCACGGTGTTAGTATTTTTATTTTGTTGATACTCATCACATGACACATGTACTACATTAGCACAAATACTTAGAATCTAAGTTCTTATCTTAGCTCATGTAACATTTGTAGGCCTATAATATGCTAAGTCTTACAACTAATTCTGTCCTTTTAAACACTTTGACATTATTTTCTTGTTGATTTTTTAAAAATATGATTTTATGATTTGTGATAGTTTCTATGTTTGCTTTTCAGCAGGATGAAATAAGTGAAGATACTAGCTGTATAGATTTGAATGAACATGAAAAAATGGAAACTAAGGTATCTATGCCTAGACTATATAATTTTGTGAATATTAATTGGGAAAATTACTGTGATTCTCTCTGGCAATGACTAAGAGTGTGTTTAGATCTAGGCTCTTCAGTAAAGATACCAAAATGATATCTTATTTTCTTATTGTTTATATCAGTATTGATGATTTGAAGTCCATTGCCTGCTGCCGTGCTAAGTTGAGCCTGAATTCATGGTCACATGGGACTGTAATTTCTTTGCTGGACATTCACATTGTTATTATGTGTGGTGAAAATATTAGTCATGGTATTTATTATTTCAGTTTGTTAAATGACATCAAAGATATGTCAATATACCATGTTTTTCCTGCATCCCAAACCTGATGTATGTTAATTAGTGAAAGAATAATTGTCCTATGTATTCTGTCTGGAGTTTGTACATTGGGCTGAGAATCCTAAAGCCAGCCACCTTGTTCACTTTATAGATGAAGAAATTTCAAGTGATAGTAAGTAAATATTCTCTGGCAGTGAAATTATTATGTGAAGTTACAGCGTACTGTTGAGGGACTTTGGAGATTCAGTGTACCCCTCCAGTATCTTGTAATTAGCAGACAATTTTTCTGCTTAGTGGTGAACAGAAAGGGTGACAGACTCTTTAGTCCTTATGGTAGCAGCTCTCTAGTTGGGATTTTGCAGTTTTTATGGGGCACATTCTCTTGTCTCTGGACAGCTCTGGAAATTATGCTTAAATTAAGTAAGTTCTTTGGTTTATAGCTTCAACTCCCTTGAGCAAGAATTGTATCTTTCTAGGCAGTCACCTTGCAATGTCTCTGAACTTAAGATAGGTGAGAGCAGAAATAGATGTAAGCACTTAATCCTCTCTTCAAAAATAGATGCACTGGATTCAGATTGTTATAAAAGACATAGATAATCCTGCTAGTTTTTATTGACAGTTTTCTCTTTGTCCTTAATATTTATGGAAGGAAATGATGGAATTAATTTTCCTAAATTAATATAAACATAGGTTTTCATCCATTGAAATGCATTGCTTTTTTAAGGATATGTTTACTAAATGGTACACTTTGAACAAGCAGACTGTTTTTATTAAAATGAGAACGTGCCATTGTCCTGCTTTAGTTCTGTAGTCCCACTGTTGTACCTGAAAATCAGTCTCTGACACTCACCTATTCATTCAGAAAGCTGCTTCAACCCATTAAAGCAGCAGGACTTTCCTGGCAGAATAGCTAAAGCTTTGGAAAAGCTGTTGAATTTTTGAACAAATTTTGTAGCTTTTCACATGATCTTCCTTGGTGATACACTTTTTGCCTTTAGTGAATTGAATTACATGTAATGTTTTGCTATAGGATTCTATATAAAAGGTGTTAATTGGTTAAACAAGTGACAGCTGATAAGTAACATAGCTTGTGTTGATGTCAAATCCCTAATAAGTGAAATATTCTCCAGTGTGGTGATTCCTGCATCATAAGAGGAAGGATGTCAATGCAGCAAGCATCCATGCTTGCATTTTTCTTTTGCTGTATAATGCACAATGTAAAGCATTCTGGAGTTCTAGGTCTTCTGTATAAGTAGCTCATCAGAAGTGGTTTAACTATGGTGATGTTTTTGGTTTTTTTTCAGGAGCAAATTGAGACAGAAGTGAATGTTAATTCTCAAACAGAAACTCTTCAGACAACTTCTCTGCAAGCTCCTCAGGTACTGTTTTTAAAAGTAATACTGCCATGCAGTGTGTTTGTGTGCTAATCTGTGGTGAAAAAATTGAAACTGATAGGAGTCCAGATGTTGAAAATAAATGTATAATTTTAAATAAAAATCCAATGTATGGAAAGCTGCTTGTTGTTACTGTCACAATTTTTGTGTTTTAGATGCTCATTGATCTTATTGAATGTGCATTGTAGCTAAAGATGTATGGCTTGCCATACAAATTGACTGAAGCTGGATTTGCTCTTCTGAGTTGTGCCTTCAAAGTAAGGGGCTCAGTTTATTCCTCTGTGCTTTGCACATTGCAGAATAATCCTTTCTAACAAGGAAACAAGTGCTTTAAATAGCTGCTGCTTAAAGATAGCCAGGTAGATGAGGATGTCTGAAATGTAACTTCAGATTCTAGTATTTGGTACAAGAGACAAGCTATAAGCTTGTCACTCCTTAGCCAGCTGGTGTTAGCAGTTTAAGGTCTTTTGGAAAACAGTAAGAATTCTGTACCATTCACTTAAATTTTTGTTTCTAGTACTGTAACTTTTAGACAGCACATCAGTTTCTTACTAGAGTTTTTAACTTCTCTTAGTGCTCTGCTGATTAAGGTATCACTATCAAGCACTTTATGCACACTTGGATCATTAAAGTATATGTAGTGAATGTGTTGGTTGAAAATGGAGATTGTTGCAGTAGTAATAATGGTATTTCTTATTGGACATTTTGAACTGTATGAGCAGTACTGAATAAAGATAGCAAAGTTTTTTGGCAAAAACTGTAGATGCTACATGGACTTTCTAAGCTGCTTTGTGGAAGTTTTTAGATCATATAGTAAGTACATCAATTTTACTTTGTCTGTTGTGGGGGATTATATAAAGCTTTGTAGCTTTTTTACAGATTGCTTGCTCGTTACTTTAGCAAAAGTAGTCTGGAAACTACAAAGGATGGTGAGCCTCCTCAGGTTTCTTGTTGTCCTTGTTTAAAACACTGCCCATGTTGCAGAAAATAGAAACATGTCAAACTGCAGACCAGCACCAACCAGGGAGGTTACTCAAGGCTGGGTGATGTGAGGTTCAGAGCTATTTTGCCCTGGGTCCTTGCTGCTTTGTGCTCTGCTACTGCATCAGTCAGTGTTAACTTGATTGATTTATTTTTAATAAAGCAGCAATTAAGAGCGGTCATTTTAACACAGTTTTCCTCATATATCAAATATACCTTGTATAAATTTTGAGCATTTATAGCATAAGAAAATATTTTATGATAAATAATGTAAAGTATTGCATAATAACTGAGTTATTGGGATGGCGAATAATGTGCCACAGTGGAAGTGAAAATATTTTTAAAAAAACCCCTCACCCCAACCTTAGAGGCATGTACAGCAAGTGAGAAATTAATGAATCTCACGTAACCTTGGAGTGTTTCTTCTCTGTTTTCCTTTTGTTTGTTTTAGATATAATTTTGCTGAATATTTAAGATTTGAGTGGGAAAAAAAAGTGTTCAGATTATTGTCAAGGTGGAATTCCTAACACATGCATATGGTACCTTTTCAGAGTTTGTTATACTTTTTTTTCATGTAAATATGAACCAATATGAAAAACTGGAAATTTGTACAGTTTTTCAGCAGTCTGGAATGTGAATGTATAGAGACACGTTTTGGGTTGGGAACTGGTTTTCATCACTTGTCTGTAAGGGCAGAGACTTAACACTGAATTGTTAAGAGGCATCCTTAAACATGTAGATCAGATAGTAGAGTGACTGATCAAGCACTCTTATTGTGTGGATGTTTTAGTATAATACAGGTTATTAGTCGGTCCAGCTTTATCTGCAGCACCTGCTAATTTCTTGCAGTTGTCAAAAAAGGAAAAGCATACAAAAATTCTTGTAGAAATTTTCCTTAGTAAAGACTGTAGGCAAAGGAGAAGTACTTGCTTCTGTAATTATTTTCATATATTCCTAAAAAGTCTTCTAAAGTTCTTTGTCTTGAAAGTTATTGCAAATTACTGCAATATTTTTCTTTTTATATTTGCAAAGTTAAAATACAACCAAATTTCTTTTCTTTCCAGAAAACACCCAGTACAGACCTTTCAGATATCCCTGCTCTTCCTGCAAATCCTATTCCTGTTATCAAGAATTCAATAAAATTGAGATTGAACCGGTAAAAACCACCTCAGGGGTCCATAAACAGTATCTGCCAACTCAACCTGTTGTCTTCTAATGCTAGAAAAAAAAGGAGAACGGAGGGTGCAAGACTAGAACATTATCGCAAATGGATTTAGGTATATGTTGTGCACTTCCCTTCCTGGACTAAAGTCGCCGCTTGATTGGAAGTCCAGGTTAGTATGTGAAGCCAGGAGTACAATTAATGTGTTAGCAACAGTTACATTAAATATTTCGAAGGATTACTGCCTTTAAAAACATGAACACTATTTGTAGCCATATTTGACATTCTGATTGAATTTGTTTGATGCATTGTTTCAAAATTGAGATAAAACTGGCATAAGAATCCCTTAAATGCACTTTTATGTACTTTTTTATTGGAGTATGACTAATTTTAGATCTTTAGCTGATAAAATTTCATTTTATTGAAGAGACTCTTCAATAGTAGTAATTTGCAAATTGGATGACATTCTGTGATATACTATACATTGAAAACAAAGTGTATAGTATATTTAGTTCAACTGCCATCAAGCAACAGTAAGTCTTTAAAATGTAATGTCAAATCTTGGGGTCATAAGATGTAAGTTGAGGAAGTAATTGGGAAGTTTTGGTATTGGTGGGACATGATTAAGACGTGTTCTACTTTTATTTATAGGATTGTTTTAAGGTGCATACAGATCAGCAATCAAACAGTAAATTTTCTTTTGAGCAAATCGAACTCCTTATTCCCTTTTTTTATTCCTTTATTTCTTGGGAAAAGCTTTTGCATTTAATGTTGGGATTTTTTTTTTGTTTGGTTGGTTTTTTTTTTTAATTATTTTTTCAGCTTGTATGCACCATATAGAACAATAGGTATTTATACAAAATAAAAACAAGCCATGTACTCATTTGGATTCCCTCCTACCCCTTACCTGGTTTTAATACCTTGTGGCCTCTAGGCACAAATTCAAAATTTGTCCCATGACTAAAGTGTTTAGGTAAATATTGTGTGCCTGTGAAATACACCACCTGTCTTGATGGCCTTTGAATCACTAAATATGATTTTTGTACACTCCATAAAGGTCCTGTATGCATTAAAAAGCTTAAAATTTTAAATAAAGGCAAAAAGATTTTTCCCTGTGAATTTTAACTTTTTCATTTTTAGGTAGTTCATCACAAGTAGTTTTACATACTGAACAACACCAAATTTTTAAAAATCATATTTCTAGGAAGCACTTGACATCTAGTAAGCTCTCTTACTCCTATTTTTTGTTCTTCTAGTCCTATCAAAGAACTAATGACTTTTTCTTTTAAAAGAACTGAAGCTCTCATGGCAAAGAACAGCAGTATTTGAGGAACATGAGGGATACCAACAGTAATACCAGATGTAGATAACAAACTTCATGTTACTATTACTTAAGTCTGAAATATGTGGGATGTCAAATCACACTTCCCATACTTTGATTAGCATGTTTTATGAACTCCCTTCTCCCATTGTGCTCCATCCTATTACACATGCATCTTTCATGTTACAAGTTAAATTACTTACACTCTTCCCCTTATCCTTCTAAATTAATTCTCCAAAGTCAGAGTGTAGCTTATCTTTTACTTAGGCTGTGCAGTAACTGAAGGGTTTTTTTTTTTTTTGCCATTTGTCTAAGATGTCTAGTATACAATATTTCTCTTTTCCTTGCCCTGTGCAGCCTGCTGTCGTCCACCCCTCAAAGAAGGTTATATCTTAACAGTTGAAGTGTACAAGCTGTCTGTGTATTTTGTGTAGCTATGGAGTTTAGATCGAAATTGCCAGGCACAAATTTAGTCTTGTCATTTTGTTTACACATCGGAAAATCTTTTTCATTTTATTAAACGTTTCATGTAACTGCACCCAAGTTTTGCCAAGCTGGAAACTTGGAACCTTTCTGTATAGTGACTTTTTAATTCTAGTTTTCATAACCTGGAGATCAGACTGTTGCTTTCGCATGATGTACGTAGTGTCTCATGACTGGAGTTTGCTTTGTTTTATAGTATCTGTACTCCTTGTATTTTTCAAGAGCTATTTTGTAAACAGATGATGTATTTCTCCATTGAAAACACAATAAAAAACAGCACAATCCCATGGCTGTCTGATTTTTCTGAATGTACTAAATTTAAATTGGTTTTACTTTCTTAGTTCTTACTTAACTCTTAAATTTTCTGCTAAGGCAAAATACTGTATTGCCTAAAGGAATATACTAGATAATGTTTATTTAGAGAGCATTCATTAATTTTTGCTATAGGAAGTGGAAATAACACTCAGAAGGATGTTGGATTCTAGCTATTAAAGGAAAAGTTGTTAATTGTGCAGTGTCTTGGTAGGGGCAGGTTGCCAAAAACACACAAAACATTTTAAGGGTCCCCATTCCATCTCTCCATCCTAAATTCTTTGAAGTGGACAAAACCGGAAGGAATGTGTGCCTAAACAATTCGGGGGTACACTATTTTCTGAAGTTTGAACTTCATTTTTTGAAAGCATTGGCTGTCAGAGTTTTGGCACCTCAGGCTTTTCTTGAAGTGCCTCTTTGTTCTGTCAGCAGATGGCACTATTTCTCTTCTTGTTAAGTAGTTAAAGCGTGTCCTGAGATAAAAGTAAAAATTGCAAGTAGCTGTGCATCGCTTGATTGATCTTTGTATCAGCATGAGCCCAATCCTCCAAATGCTTGATGTGAGTAACTTTAATAAGTAGTCTCCTTTTGACTAAAATTTCTTCAACTGCTAAAGCCACTGATGATTATGGTCTTCATATTATAATTGCCCTGCCTAAAACAATAAACCTTTCTGTTTTATATATTTTTCACAGCATGCTATTGCTTGTCTTGTTTAAAACAGATTCATCATTTTTATATCCTACCCACCACATCTCCCTTTCATCACAGCTGATGATGTTATTTATGGCTTTAATTCATCTTTTATTTTCTCTGACCAATAAAAATCTGCTAGTAGATACACAAATTTCTGTTCAGTGTTTTTCTGGCTACTGGCAATAGGTTTCAATAGCTTGTTTTTCTGAGTTGCCCATCATCAACCTCCTGAATTAGGTTCACTGACTCATAAGGATCTGCAAACAAGAAGCTGAAAATTACTGTTGTAGCCAAAATAATTAACATTAATAAGCCTTGGTTTAACAGATGGCTTTAGACATACTGATTGGAATAAGACATTTGAGTTGATGAGTTCTAGCTAAAGTTGTGCTTCCTTGTAGGTAATGTGTGCATGCCACTTCTTATTAAACACACTTAGTGCATTTCTTAGTTTTGAGGGGGGGAGTTTCTTTGTTTTGGGTTTTTCTTAAGCCACTAATTTTATAAACATAGCTACGAGTGTGTGGTAACTGAGTAGTAATGAATATCAGTTGTTAGTGAGTGTACCTTAATGGGAGAATGAATTTTATCAACAGTAAAAGATGAAACAGTTCTTCAGCTTCCAGTATAACCAGAAGTAGTTCAGCATAGCAAGAACACACGATATTGATTCTGAGCCAGAACTTATACTTACTGCAGGATAAACTACTGTGATAGTTACTGAGGAAGGAATGTGTGTTTATCCTCATAACAGATACTATTTGAAAGTTGAGTACATTTTTACAAGAAGTATTTTGCATGTTGTAGTGACACTGGCATAATTTATGTAAGTTTATGAACACACTAGTCAAGTACCTTTGCTGTGATTAATTTCTGTGCCATCATTGTGGCTGAACAATACTTATGAAATTTCATCACTTGCTGTGCAGGTCTTGGTGGTACAGTCAGAAATGTCTGAATGCACATATATTAGCTGGATACTTACAGGGGTCACTTTTTTTACAGATCCAGTATTCATATTGGAAATATGTCAATAATACAAATTAGTAAACTGATTTTAGTTTAATCATACTGGTATTAAGTGTCTGTTCAGTAGAAACAAACCGTCTTGGTTTTGTTGGTAGAGGCAGATACAGTTTGCTACATCTACAAAGTTCAAACTAAGCATTTGAAATATCTGAAAATATTATCTAATACTGTCACCAAAAGAATGCAGACTTTATATGAAACTTCAGAGGGCATGTTTTATGGAAAAGATAATATGGTGAACCACTGCTGGATATTCCATCTATGTTTTGAATATTTAAACTAAGGATTTTTTTAAATAAAGTGTATTTTTATTGTTCTAACTAAATTCTGGAATGCTGTCTTTAGGTAACTTTTTTTTCTGCCTTCCACACTTAATTATGAACTATATTAATGAATTAACCAGATCACAGGTCCTGTCAGCAAATCTGGGTTTCTTAATTACCTCAGTATTTTTGTGATCTCTATTCTAGTGCAATTTTTAAGATAAACTGAGAATGACAAAGGTTCTACACACTATATTAAGGTCAAATTCAAGGGTACAGTAATGGTTGGGAAAAAGTATTGTATAGGTAGATATTATTAAACTTAGGTTTTATATTATGTTACCAGCTCTAAATTAGAGCTAGAATCCATGAAATTATTAGGTGATAAAAGCCCCAGCTTATTGGGTAAGAAAAGCTGCATTTATTTGTTTAGCAAAGTAGCCAATGCATTTAAACTGCCCCTGATGGCTGTGGCCCACACAGATACTGGACAGCTTAGAAGTGCAAATGCCCTTCTTGCTCTCCTGTCTACAATCTAGCATTCCTATTTTCTGTTTGTATTTGTAGAAGTCAATCTGAATAAGGTTACTTAAGTAAATTTTTGCATGCCTAAAGTCTACACATATAAAACTTTTCAGTTCATCTGTGGTTATTTCTGTGGCACTTGCTTCAGTTAGGTTAAAACACTGACCCTAAAGCAAACAGAATTATTGAAGTTGAGTGGAATGTTGGGTCAAGAACCCTTTATTGATTGGGCACTTCAAATGACTTAAAGATAAAACTGGAAGCAAGGTGGGCAATCCTTGATGTTTGAGAAACAATTTTGTCGTCTCCCCATCTCTCCCTAAATAGAAATTTGATTCTAAGTAAACATAATAAATATGATACTTCTTGAAAGAGCGTGGAAGAGTTGTGCTGCGTCTTCTGCTGCAGCATTCCGCGCCCCGTGCCCTGAGCCGTGCCTGAGCCGTGTGCTCCCAGAAATCTGGCGCGCGCTGTCCTTGTTCGCGTTCTCCGTCTGCAGCGGAGCTGTTAATAAAGAGATTGATGATAAAGTTGTCGGAAAGAGACAGTTGGACAGGACTGCTCGCCATGAGTGACAGAGGGCACGCTCTGCCTTCACAGCCGAGAACGCTGCCCCCAGCAGAGAGCTGGCCATGCCTGGACGCTGTGCCAAGCCTGTTCAGCGCGTGGGGAGAGGAGCTGCAGCTTGCGCCGAGGATTTCAATTAGATTCTGAGCTTCTGCTCTTAAAGTGAGATTTCTCTTATTTAGGATCAGCACACAATTTTAAAAAACTTGATGTCCTCTCGAGAATAAACACGGTTTCAAGCAGCGATACAAAGGCTGAAATTTTCAAAATAATCTCCTGAGCATTTTAGAATATTTCATTGTGATCTGGTTCAATTAAGTGAAATGGAGATTCTTTAAATTAACATTTTTTGCTTTTATGGGGAATAAATGAATTATACATGTACTGTCTAGATATTAGCTTCCATAGGAATCTCCTGCCAAGATATCATCAACTTGATTCAACTCAGTCACATGGTTGGAATAAGAGAAGCCCAGGATGATGGATGGAAGCGTTCATTGTCTCAGCCACAGTTTATCATCTGTAAGTTTTATCCCTTACAATGTAAAAAACAGTGAGACTGATAAAACATTTGATAGTTTAGGCCATCTGCTCACACAGTGTATTAGTTATTAGTGATTGTTCCTACTGTTACTTACCATCACCCAGAAGAGTGTGTGGATTTTCTGTTCACTAGTGATTACTAAATGCAGTATCTCAACTGGGAGTGTTCTTTTTTGCTTTTTTTTTTTGTCTTGTAGCATCTAGTCCTTTTGGTAGTGAGATAAAAAGATCCTCGCAACCTGAGTCAAGAAAAACACCTTAAAAAGCAGTTTCAATGTTTTGCTTTTCAATGTATTTATGGGAGGAATATCAATCTTTTCCTGATTGCAGTTTAAGAGGTGGTAGATCATTTTCTGTGGGCAAATTGTAAAAATACTAGTATAAACTTTTTCCAGGATATTTCTCACAGGACATAATTTATTTTTTAGTAGTTTACTAATGAATTAATAAATTCAGTCTTTATGTATTTTTCAAACAACAAAACACTAAGAGCTGCTTCTGTTCATTGAGCCTTTGACTTCAATAGGGATTAAATCACACTTAACAGTAATTCTGAATATTAAGTGTTCAGTTAATTTAGTAGTATTTTTCTAGTAGTTGGTGTAGGCACAACACATTTTTGCCCACTTTTTAAATTTTCTTCTTGACTTAGGCTACTTTAAAAAAAGGGGCAAATTTTTTCCTTGAAAATGCAGGCTTAATATTGGGAGAATCTCAATTATATTAATTAATTGAGCTAAGAAGACTTTTTATTTTAATATATATGTGGGGATATAAACTAACATACTTGAGTTTATGTTTGTTCAAAGGTGTAGAATTGGTTGATGGCCTCAACAGTGGTTGCTCTGAATAGGAGCTGTCTGGCCAGAAGCACACCAGATGTTGTGTCTTTGCAGATAAAGTCAAAATGCAAGTTTGATCTAGCACCATTAGGATTTTTCTTTTGTTTTAAAGCTTAAAGAATGCTTTTATGTTTGATTTACTATAAGCTTTATTTTTAAAAATGTATGGAAGCCACACTTAGAGTTGTTGCAATCATGGTAGTGTGTTGGCTTTTCCTTTCTGGCCTGTTAGATTCTCAGGGGTAATCTGAGCATTCTTTAAGGAAATAGGCTGCCAGGTTTGTTTAAAATAGAGATGTCTTCAGCTTTTATTATTATTTAGTGTTACAGTATCACTAAATTTTATTTTCAGCACCTCCGTTATGTGTCAAACTGAATGAAACATGCCTACCTGACAACATCAAAAACTTCCAAAGAATTGTGGGAATCAATTGTCCATTTTTGTTCATTTCATCAACATCATGTGTCATGGGTGTGTTTGTTCTTCAACTGTAACAACACACTTTGATGCTTCCTTTTATGAAATAATTTTAGTGGTTTATTTCCTTCTTAATTAAAAGGGACATGTGCATATGGTTTTAAAGGTGAAACAATTTTTACTATATAAGAAGTATTATATAATGTGTCAGCAAACACATATATCCCAACAATAACTCATCACTGCCATAGTGCAAAGCAGTTTGTTCGAAAGGCTGGCTCACAGCAAAGCCAAACCTAAATTCTGATCCTGACTTGTGTGTGTGACCTTGGCAGGGCTAGTGACTCCTTGCTCCAACCTTTTTATGTAAGAAATTATAAGGGATTAGTGGTTATCAGATATTTCACAAAGACTGACTGTTAGCATTTGAAGATGTCTTGGGATTTTCATATAGTAGGTATTTTGTTCCTTTGGATTCTCCTGTAAGCATGAATCATACATTACTTGAAGCTCATATGCTAGTTTTGCAATCTTTATTTTGTAGTGGATATATCATCTTTATATCCTGCTGTAAATTAGTTCTAAGGAACATGAAGGAGGAAAGGTGCCTATGTATGCTATTAGAACAGTTTTCCAGTAGAGGAAAACAACAAAATGGGCAACTGGGTGTTGTTTTTATTTGAAGACACACTGCATCCTATTTTGCCTTTCAAAAAGAAAGTATTTTAATATCAACACACCCACATTTGGTGTTTTTTTCCCAGGAAAAATAGAGATTTAGATCTTAAAAGCTCTTACGTTTTCCATTTTGATTATTCAGCTACTTAATTCCTGTTCTTTCTGTTTACTTGTGTATGGTCTGAAGGCTCACTGATACATTAGTGTGATGTTTATTGAGTATAACTTACCTGAAAAAAAATTATATACTCCCTTTTTCAGCTTCTGACAATACAAACTAAAGATATTGCTACGATTTAATGTTAAAGTCCTTTACCCAAATTAAGGTGTGTGTGAGACCAAATATCTGCTTGACAGTATCGACTTTATTTGTAACAATAAGTGAGTAGGGAAAAGAGAAAGTGAGAGAGAGCAAGCAGAAAATGCTGAGCTCCATGGGTCCCGCAGTGGTGTGTTGGTCCTTCAGTGCCCTGGTTCCCTCTGTGGTGGCGGGTCCAGCCCGGGTCACTCCCCAGGTCACTTTTCTCCTCTCCCTCGTGCTCCCTCGTTAGCACACGGTGAAGGTAGGGTGGGCTCTCATCATGTCACAAGTTCTGCTCTTGCTTTGGTGGTCACTGGGGCTCTGCCCTGGGAGTGCCACAAGGCGAATTCCCCCGAAGCCGTGTGGTGTCCGTGACCTGGCTGGCGCAGCTTGCGCTGGTCTGATGACCCCTGCAGGGGAAGGTTGCTTAGAGAAGTATCGAGGCCAAAACTCTTTGTTTCTGCAACAAGTTTCCCCACAAAGTTTTCAATGTTTCCTGCAACAACTTTCACCACAGAGGGGGTATTTAAGGGACGTGCGCCATATGTTATTAACCCTTTCCTTACTGATGCAGATCTGTGTTCTATTTCACATTGTAAACTGAACCAGTGAAGTTGTTGAGGATGTCTTTGGAAGACTGGCTTCTCATGTTCAACTTATGAATTTTTCTAGTTTTTTTTCATGTGAAAGCTTATGTCTGAAAATTGGAGAAGGCATTATTGTATGAGTGTTCACTGTTTGCATTGTGGTACTTCACAGTGGTAATGTAAATGGTTTTATTTTTTTTAAGGCCAGCATAATATTGAAATGCAGTTTACATAGGAAATACAAAAAGAACATCCCATTTCTATTTTCCTGTTGATTAAAAAGAAGAAAAAGAAAACCCAGACCCATGTGTTTTCTAATGTCTGAGCAGCAGAAGGCAGTGCTTTGCTCCACCACTGCGCAGATCTCTTCTGTGAGCAATTCTAAACTAAAACTGCTTATCACCAGGTTAGGAGAAAAATTATGAAAACAGTGTCGTCTGATGGGGACGCAGTCAGCTGAGGAATAGAGTTTACTTGGGATCTTGGATTTATTTCTGAATCCTAAGGGAAGAGGTTAATAGCAATGACCTAGATGCTATAGCATTAGGATCCTTGGGGAAAGGGGAGTTTCTTATTTATTTAAGCACTGGTTATATGCCTGCAGTTATTAAATTCAAGCTCTTCTTCATAAAACAGTCATGGGAAGATGCTTCTCAGTGTCCATTGATCAAAAAAATTACAGTATATAAAAATATTAAATCAAACTCCATGTATGTGCTGCTAACGGCCACTGGGAATTTTTCTACAGAGTACAGAAAGACTCTGGAGAAAGGACTTCTTTTGTGTTGGAGTTGAAATATATTATATGTCTTCCCAAGTGTTCTTTTACAGCTTCCTAACTGTTTTCAGATCTACGAACTGTGGTGGCTGGTTCTGTACACAGTGGAACATGTGTGAGACTTTATTTAAACAGCCGTGTATATTCCACTGATAAACTAGAAACTGAAATATGGACAATACTGATAGGAGAAGCCGTTTGTCCAATTGACTCTCTTGGCACCTATCCATTTTTTTCTCATTGACTTTAAAATATTTTGGACCTTTCATCTGATGATCTCAAAGCTTTTTGCAAACATTAATTAAGCCTGTTGATGCCCCTGTGAGCTAAATAAATACAATAGGTGTGGTTTAGATTGGTAAATGAAGATACAGAGTAGTTGTTTTGTGCAAGGTCGCCTGCTAATTCAGCAGTGGAGTTAAGGGGTGGGAAACTGCCTGCCTCCCCTTTGCAATTGCTACGGTTAAATCAGATTCTCTCAGATAAATGCAAACAGCAACCAGACTTTCACATGGGGAAAGACAGATACAGCACCCTAACTGCAATTTGTATTCTCACAATGACCAGAGCTTTTCTGCAATACTAAATTGTTTCTAGTTTTTGCAGAAACAATTATCTGCCTTGTGCAACTAGCCCAGTGAAAGAATTAAACGGTAATAAAAAAAAGTCATGACTCAAAACTGTAGTTCTCTGTGTTTAATATTTCCTGTTTTTACCTAATATCTCTTAAGGCATGTAAAACATGTCTCTTCATGACTTGCTTATCTGCCTTCAAGAAGAGGCTCTATAATCCTTTAAAAACATTACATATCAAGAATTGGGCTAGCAGGAATATGAAACAGGGATGAGGAAATAAACAAAAATGGAGATAGATCTCAGAGGATCTTAAGCTTAGTACTTGCAGTGAGTTTGTTTCTCATCAGAACTTTATTGGAACTACCTTGTCACCTGAGCACAGAAAGCATGTACCTACTTCTGCTGCTAGTTTGAAAAATGCAGAAATCTGCTTTGCAGTTCACAGTATGTGCAAACACTGTATGTATAAACAGCATGTGAGAGCATTACCTTCACACCGGACACTGCTCTCGCCTTGAGCCGGTGACTTCATTTCTCATAGTTCTTTTAGGGCATGAAATGTCCTTTTGGGATGTGTCAGACTTGTAGCCTCTGGTCTGATTCTTCTTGCTACTAGAAGAATAGTTAATGCTGCTAGTTAATTCAGTGGTTACTTAATTCATCAATAAATTTTTGCTTTTTGCTTCAATAAGAATGGGTGAACAGTGTCCAAACTCTGCTGCTGCATTTCTGAAGAGATCACTGTAGATGCTGTGCTGCTAAACTCGCACCGTGCAGTGCAGACTGCAGAGGGAGATCTCCAAGCAGTTAGAAATTAGCTAATGCAGGACGATTCATACTTTGTATGCAGTGTACTGGTCCAGGAATAAACACCTCCAATTGTTCTGATACTTGCTGAAAATGGCAAAGCATTTGGTGACAAGCATTTTATAGGCAGCTGCAGGGCCTTGGGAGACAAAGGTAAATGTGTGAACACAGCTCAGTTTAACAGGTTTTGTTCTTCAGTCAATTATTCTACTTTTTGGTTCTGCCAATTCCTGGTGCAGGAATAGGGACATAGCTTAAGTCTGGAGTTGGGAAGTGGAAGAAAGAGTATTACTTCTTGAACAACTGATCACAGATACAGTTTTGTCTTCATATAATTTTCTTGAAGATTTCGTTAGGGAATTTGACGTAGTATTATACACGCTTGTTTTATTATAACTTTATTGTGTCTGTTGCTTTTCAGTTTCTTCTAACACTTGGCAAAATACATCAGTTGATATGCAGTGAAATGCAGCTATTTCTGGTCTGGCAATCAAACAGGATATCAAGTGCAGTGCAGTAATGATGGAAAGCTATTAGGTCAATAACATCCTGTGCAAACTCAGGCTGATTTGACCTTAGAGTACCTTGCTTAACTCAGAAGTGCACAGAAAAATTATGGTGGTAGCCTTGTTTAGTCAGGAAAAAAAATCAATCCTTATCAGACCCAAAAAGCACATGGTAGGAATAATCTTCCAGAGTATAGTAAAAAGAATAAAGATTTTAATATATTTTTAACCAACTCCAATTTGTATGCTAGAATTGAATATCTAACATTTTTTTTAACATGACCATACAATGAGTATACATCAGTCTCATTTTAAAAGTTATGATTTGAAGTTCTAATTATCTGCACAAATATCTGTGAGATTTATCTAATATTTGTTGTCCACATCTCATTTAGAAACATTTTTTTTTAAGTGCATGTTTAATCAACTGTACATTAAAGAAAAATCTTTATCAAGCTATCTCATGTATGTTATTCTGATCTGGGGGGCAAAATCCTGAGATGAGTTTTGCATCATGATCTGAAGTTCAGAGCACACAGATCCTGTCAGATTTGGATGGCAGACAAAGCAACTTCTTAAGATGAGGAGTAGTTTCAACAGGCTTCCTCCTAAACCACTGAGTCACGATGCATGTATTTGAAAAGAGAAATTCCAACGTACACCACTGGCCAGGGTACATTTTATTAATTTGCTGAATGCTGTGGCATTACTGAGCCCGAGCCCTGAGAAGCAGCACAGTGGGAAGGTGTTTGGCTGCCGTGTCTGCAGCCGTGCTGCGAGGACTGGATGATGGGTGTAGGATCCTGGGCTTGCAGCGTGCAGAGGACCAGGATGCAGCACATCTGAGAGACTTGTTTGTTTGTGAGAGCTCCCTGCACAGCCAGTGCTGCTGTGTGCTCCCTCCTTCAGTCCGTTGCATCTCATTAGCAGTCTCTTTCCGTGGAGTGTAAGAAACTCCTTTTGACCGGGGCATGTTGTTTACTTCCAAACCTGTGTACAGCTGGCATAAATCCCTCCAGGCTGTGGTCAGAGCTGGAAGCTGGCCATTTATACAGGCTGCTTCTTTGTCATGATATAGACTTAAAGAAAAGAAAGCAGGTGCCCTCCTGGCATTTTATAAAGAGTCATTCATGAATATAAGATACTGAATTTTGCATATTAGTGTGAGTGCCAATATAAACCCAGCTGTGTGCAAAATAAAGTGAAATATGTATTTCCAAAACTAGGCCACAGCTTTTCTATGGCGCAATCTGAAAGCATTTGAATCAACTTTGCATATGCATAGCCTTTTCTTTTAAAATTATTTTTTCCTTGGTTTTTTCATCTTTCTTTCTTTCTTTTCTTTCTTTCTTTCTTTCTTTGTTTCTTTCTTTCTCTCTCTCTCTTTCTCTCTTTCTCTCTCTGTCTTTCTTTCTCTCTTTCTCTCTTGTGCTTTTGCAACACTTCTCCCAACATAAGACAATAACATGAACAAAAGTGGAGGAAAACACAAATGCCACAAAATGCATCTTGAAACACCTCTGTGACAGCTTTCCATCCATTTCTCTGATTCCAACCCAGAACTCTCCTCTTGTACTGATGTAGGATTCTGTTCTTCCAGGTGCAACTTTTTCTGAGAAGACAGTTAACCATTTTGCTTAGCATTTTGTTGTCCTTTAGATAAAACTCTGCAAACCTTAAAGTTCTTGTGCTCCTTTTTAGTCCCAAAGGTTGAAGAAGTGGATTTTTAAGGTCCCTTGTGTACAACTGGTACTGAGCACCCTTCATGCTGAGGGAAGGAGAAATAAGAGGGGTTAAGGCAGTGCAGGGAAAGTAGAACAGAGCCCTGTGGGCTCTCATGGAGTTGTCCATCACAGCACACAACATCCAACAGGCAGAAAACATCAGGAGTTGTCACTTGTGGGCCTGAGTGTAACTTACCCCTTCTTGCTTCCTGTGTGCTTTCTTGCTTTTGTTGCCTTCACAGATAGTGAACTATTTTAAGAAACCTTGTGTGGAATAAAATAGATGTGTCCAGGTTTTTTGGGGTCAGAAAATTATTAAATTAGGAATGTCAGGGACGTCAGAAATATAAATGGGCATTCTTCCCAAGCATCCCCTGCCTTGCCCTCTTCACAGTCCAGGGGCAGGAGGGGTTATTGCTGAGGAGCTGATGGGCCAGGCTGGAGTGCCTGGCTGTGAATGGAGGTGAAAATGCTGTAGTTTCATCAATGAAAGTATCCAGGTGCTGGATCAACCTGTGTCCCAGGGTCACAGAGGGAATTGGTGATGCAATGCTGGTGCTGTAATCCAACCAGCAGATGACACTTTCTTGTTTGGTGCACTTCTCTTAAATCCCATAATGGATCCGTCTGCATTCATATGCAGTTAAAAAGTCTGATCTGATGACAACTCATTTCTCTGCAGCAAATTGTGACTGACAGAGTGTGGTGCTAACAAAATGAGAGGCATTTAAAACTGGGTGTATGAACTTGTGAAATGAAGATGTGGGGGTTCAAGATGCCCTGATAGGAGAAATTAATCTGTGTTTGATTGATTTTGATCTATGCTTAGCCATGTTTTGTTTCAGGAAGATTCTTTGGTTTTTTGCTAACAGGCACTTGGCTTTAACAATATACTTTCACTCTTTGGTTCTGGTAGATTTAATAGAATAGTTGCTAAATTGAGTTTAGATAGCTTATCCTGTATATATTTAGAGATAAGAAGTTCATTTAGGGATTAGGGAATGCTTCTTGTATATGCACCATTAAGCATAGCACATCTGGTACTGAACTAGCAATCAGCGGAATATTGACAAAAGTTATAAAAAAATCTTTTTTTTCAAGTGAACACATGTTTGTATCTAAAAACTTACGTGACAAAAGAAGTATCTCCAAGAGTTGTAAATTAAAACAATTAAAACAAATTCATACTGTGCTTGTATGAAATACCAGTACTGATCTTGGGTAGAAGCTGTTGTAGTGGGTCAAAAGATTTGGTGACACAAAAAATCATCTTACAGCACAAGAATACCTTATAGTTGTAGTTTCAGCTTTTAAGAAAGAGGAACTTGTTTTCTAGTATATTGAAGGAAGCTGAAGAAGCACTAAATTGTGAGAATAGTAAAAAGGATAAAATTAAATATAGACCTTTACATATTATTTGTTTTAACTGGAGAGTCAGGCCTCTCAAAGTAGCCTTCAGAGCAGTAGTTAAACTACAATGTTGCTTGTCTTAAAGCAAATGAACAAACAGAACAAAACAGAATGCTTTGAGTAATGGTGAAACTACAAAAACTCATGGATTATCTGGGAGTGAAGGGAGACAGAATGACCATTCTACAGATGCTCACCAGCTGGGAACCAAAACCAAGCAGGCAGCAGTGATGACGAAGGGGATTCATCCAAATCACCAGGTTATCTCATCTTTATTCATATCAATCATGATGTTTTATATTGCAATTAACAGAAAAGCGATTAAATCTTCAAAACATGGAGGTGAGCCTTTCAGACATGCAGGTGGTTCTTCTGAAATGCCTGTTTGTGGAGGAGAGATCTGTGTGTGTGTATATGCACGGGCAGCTCTACTCCCACCAAGAAGCTCAAGGAAGATTTTGTGGGTTATTTATATGTTTTATGGCAGGCTGCTTGTTTGCAGTGCAAAAGCTGATTCATGCTGGTGTGGAAGCTGATTGTGCTGCCAGTGGGAGAGGCAAATTTGAGGTACACGAGGATAATTAAGCAGGAGATGTGTACGGTTCAAACGCAGGGCTGTTTCTCCGAGGGAGATGTGTCAGTGTGCGGGGCTCAGCTGCAGGTGTCACTGTTAGATCTCAAATAATGGGCTGCTCGGCGGCTGCAGCCACAATAGGCTCTTCTTTCTTACCAAAGTCACACTCGTGATAGTAATGGAAAATCTAGAAAATGTGTAGAGAGGTGTGCCGGGCTCCGGCTGTGTGTGAGTGCCGGTGTGTGCTGCCGAGGGGCTCCCGCACTCCTGCCGTGGGAGAGCATCCCTGCCCCTGGACACCCCACGGGGCATCTCAGCAGCAACGGGCTCAAATACCTCCACAAATGAGACTTACAACTTCTGTTCCGAATGTTTTGGATCCCTTCCGTGCTGTAGGATGGATATTTAACTTTGACCCTTAGCAAAGTGATGATGAAATCCTTAATGCAGCCAGCAGCTGAAATTGTTTGCTGTGATTTGCAGTAGTGCAGTAATTCCGTTGTCCACAAATGAATTTGCTTGGACTTTGTGATTTTTTTGTCTGTTTATTTCTTTTTCTTTTATGTTTTTGAGCGAACAGGCCTGATTCTTCCAGTATTTTAATTCAGATAATGAGTAAAGTGCTGCAAGTTTACTCTCTCTTTTTTAGTACCTTTCCTTTTTTTTCCTTTGCTCTTCTTTGAAGAAAAAAGAGAGTGAGAAAGAACTGAAGAAAGAGGGTTATAAACTCTTAGCAAACTCTTCTTTCGTGCCTAATTTGAAGCTACTGTATTGTTTACAAAGCAGCAAAAAACCCACAACAATTCTGAGTGTGTTTTGGAGAAGCTCCTCAATAACTTTTTAAACGAAATTTTAAGAGAAATGCCATATTCTCACAAAGTACCAATCTCCACAGCCTGTTCTTCCCCACCTGGATACCATGCCTTCAACACTGCTAGTCTGGTGCGTGACATTGATTGCTCCCTGTATTAACATTAACGATGCTTTGTTGTTTCTTTCTTGGCAGTAGCTCTCCTGGAGTATTTGTGCAATTTATGAAATATATCCCTTGTCTATATCACTTAATTTCTACTACCTTATTCTCAATTTTCACTTTTTAAAATGTTGTGTTACACACCGATGTGGGATTTTTTTTGTTTCTTCTCGAATCCTGCCAAAATCTTTTGCTAAAGCAAATGTATTTGTGAGACTGAAAAATACTCTTTCCTCAAAGCAGACAATGGAGTTTTTCAGTTGCACAAATAAATGTATATATCACTGAGTAAGCTCACTCTAATTGAATCCTGACCATTCTGGAGGGATTTAGCCCTCCCCTTTTAATTTTTCTCTAAACAAAACCTAGAAATGAAAAAAATATTTTGAGGTGGGCAGGAAAGGGAGAGGGAATAGAAAAATAAAGCAAATAAATTTTTGAATAAGAATGACCCATGTACTGTGACCAGAGGGCAAATGCAAATGTCTGTTTTCAAACACAGACTCGTGCATTCTTATTA
Organism: Thryothorus ludovicianus; assembly: GCA_013397245.1. Taxonomy (NCBI): domain Eukaryota; kingdom Metazoa; phylum Chordata; class Aves; order Passeriformes; family Certhiidae; genus Thryothorus; species Thryothorus ludovicianus. The sequence continues at coordinate 60,315 of VZTB01011885.1, read as the reverse complement.
GGGGTTCGTGACTGTGCCTCCAAGCACATCATTACATATTCATAAGTGTGAGGAAAATAGACTCCTTCCACATTCAGGTGTGTTCAACTAAATGCTACCCCTTTAATCTTAAAGAACAGCTCATTTGGTCTATTTTCTTCAGTTCACAAAGTGTTAAGGGAATATGAGATAAAAGATGCACACACACAAAAAGAAAAAGAAGCAGCAATATTCCACAAAGATCTTTTTAGTGTCAACTTAAATGCACACAAATAGCAGATGATGATCTCTTTTATTGGACTAACATTTATCCACTAATATCCACACACTTTTAAAACCATTGAGACCTCCTCTTCAGGTGTTCATTTGAATAGAAATAGCTGAATGAGTGTTTTTATAATTGATCCCCTGAGTACTGAATGTCTAGTGCTGCATAACCAACATTTTCCCATGGCTGATTTTTTTTTCCAAATTGCTACTCTGCAAAATTAGGATTTTGTATAGTTTTGATAAGAAAATTAACCTTCCAAATGCCAGAGCCCCTTAATGTTACTTAGGAGCTGGTGCTAAGGTACACTTGGAATGCTTGCTCTCAAATGGATTTTTTTATGTATGTGAAGAAAAAAAATCGTTTTTTTTCCATGAAATGACACAGAAATTAGAGATCCCTCCCTAAAAATAGTTTGAAAGTTGTTTGTTTACATTTGGTTTCTTATCACTGTCCCCTAGATAAGCAGTTGTCACCTTTACACTGTGCTTAATAAAATGCTTTTGCTTTCAACAGCAACCCAGAAACTTCATAGTACTTCATTGCTATTGTTACCCTGTGAATGAAAAGTCTGATAAATTTGTAACTTTCTGTTTTTAAAGTCAGTTCAGATCTTTCTTGCAACATATATTGAGTGTCCTAAGAACTAAATTTCCCAAAGAAAGTGTAATTTTTTTCTTTTTCCTTTTAATAGGAAAGATACTCTGCTAATGCTTGCAGTTTTGAACACGGATTTTGCAAACACTGATCTTGTTGTAAGGAAAGAGAGCACCTGAAGTCTAACAGCATGCATTACAGGTGGCTGTTCCTTCAGTAGCCCCTTGAAGGAAATGTAATTCCTAATTGATACGAAATCATTTTGTAGCAGCAACACCTGAAGAGTAGAGAGAGAGGGATGAAGATATGATAATGACTGTGTGATAAAACCAGTTAGCATTTGTGTGCCATAGTAAACACTCATGAGTATAAAGAAAATACTAGCTAGCCACTAGAGATATCCACTTATGTTCATGATACAACCACTACAAACTCTAGTTCTATCAAACTAGTATCAAGCACAAGATCCATCTTTAATTAATTTAATCCTATAGAGCTGTGACTCATTTTATTTGTGACTGTGCAGAGAGAAATTACTTTCCATACTTGCCTTGAACTTCAACCTTATCCTTCTCTATCAGTCATATTGAATAACACAAAAGCTCATGCTCTGAAATTCATGTCATCTTTTTTTTTTTCCCCCACCAAAGATTATTCAGATCTTTTTACTTATGGCTTACTCAATAAAAAGCATAGAAAATGCCTCCCCTCACTCCTCCTTCTTTAGGAGAAAGATTTCTGTTGTGGGACAAAAGAGCTTATTAAATGAAAAGTAATTCTCATAATGAGTAAGAAACATGGAAATTGTAGAAAAAGGCAGAAAGATTTCTTTGCCATCCTTGGTTGAGGAATAAACAAACCATAGAGGGCCAAAGCACACAGGATTGTGTATTTTTCCTTTTTTTCCCCTCCCTTTAAAAGCATGCTTTGTGGAAATTACATATTCTGCGAGTTGTTGCACAGCTCCTTGCTCTAGCAGAAATCTGTTCCAGCTGCTCTGCAGGTGTCATGGCACAGCAAGGGTACAACTGTGACACCGCCGGGATCAGCCCTGGAGTGAGGGTGCCAAAGTGCTCCTGATGACAAATCCACTTCCAAAGTCTGGCTACTGCAAGGAAAGACACAAACGTTCTTTTAAGCATTTTTTATCTCAAAGAAACAAGGGCAGAACAATGACACCCCTGGAAGAAGCAGAGAGTGGTGAGAGTTCTGTGAACCTTTAAAAACAGCACAATTTCGAGGGCAGGATGCTGCTCCTCGCCCTGCGTGACCAGACTCGGTGTGAAGCTGTGATCTTGCTGCATAAGTCACATGTCAAGGTTTGTAACATCCCTGACACAGCCGTGAAAACACGTGGATTGAAAAGACACTGTGGGCATCTTGGAGGCTCACCTTTGGGGTGCAAAAGGCTTCCATGGAGCCCTCTAATCGCTGGCCCCAGCTGTGATTCTCCTCCTGTACGGGGAGAGCTTCCTCCCCTGCCACTTCAAAACAAAACAGTATCTCACTTTTCCCTTCCAAAAAAAGAAAAAAAAATGGAAAGGCTAAAGGAGTGCAAGAGCTAAATTCTAATATCTAAAGGAAAAAATCACTGGAGTTCCCTTTTCCAGCAGGCTGCTGCGAGGCTGTATGTTATACCTGCCTTTGGTCCAAACCAGGCCTTTTGCTTTAGGGTGCATCCCAGGGAAAGGTTTGCTTTCTTAAAAATTCTTGGGTGACCCCTGTGTGCATGAAGTAGAGTGACAAGAAATAAGTTCTGCAGGTCAATCAAATATGCACAAGATTTTCTCTGGAGAAAAAAAGTGCAATTTTTTTTTCCTTTTTTCTTAACCACATTGTCAAAAACCCAAATATAAGGCTTCAGCTAGGTTTTAAATAAAATGTATAAAAAGGAAGTGGAAAAATCCAGTCCTGATACTGATGTGAAGGAGAACCTGCAGTCTCTCCCCTATCTCCATAAGTAATTGTGGAATTCCTCACCACAGCCACACTCTTTTCCTGATTTGATAGAAAATAAGGAATCACACAGTTTGTTTTGACCTACAGACTAAATTCTGCTAAGCTTTGTAGAGAGCTGCTGTTATCTTGTTAGATTTCCCCTTATCCTTGTGGTCATTTGACAGTCTTTAGGCTCTCTGGTTTGTTCATAAAAGAAATCCTGGCCTCAGTAAATACCCATTTGTAAGTTTGAGAATTTCTGTGTTTTAAAGTAATATGACTGGTAATTTGTAGGCACACAGGAGCACCGTAGTAACACATCAAGTTAAACTTCAAGTTAGATTTGGATTTATATCCATTTCACTGACAGAAAAGTGCGAAGAAATAATAGGAAGAACTTATTCAAATTGGACAAACAGTTTTGTGATGTTTTTCTTTTTTTTTTTCTTTTTTTTTTTTTAACTGCCAAGATTGGGCAGATCTTAGGCAAAATTTCTACTGAACGTTTTTGTTACTTCCAACAGTATCTGTGCTTGCTCTGACTTCTAAAATACAAGGCCCTCAGCACACAAAAATCAAGACAAACCTCAAACAGTTTGATCCAGGGCTCTTCCAATCTTGCCCACACAAGCTCCTACCTTCTTTGGGAGATTACTGTTATGCCTGCTTCCTATTTATTTCCCTTCAATATTTCTGTTTTCTCTCACACAGAAGAGGAGAGAATAAGAATTAAATGTCAAGAATTATCTCATTTTATTTTGTGGGATTTCTGTGATCAGAGCCTACTGCCAGCCTGCCATTCAGCATAGCCAAGTTCCTGTGTTTTATCACTGGCTTTATCAACAAAGCCTTTGCTAATTCTTCAGTGTCTACAAACACAGTCCTTGTTATTATTTTTCCTACTCAAATACAGTCCAATAGCTCGGTTCCAGCATGAAATAGCACTGCTTTGGTGTCAGGTTTCAAGGTTCTGTGTTGCCTTTTGCCATTTTTGGCTTGCATTAACTCATTCTGCTGCCTTTGGACTCACCTTACTTTCCTTTTATGAGTTTTACTTCACTGATTGAGCTCCTGCCTCATCTTTTGTGCCTTTTGCTCTGGGGTGGAATAAAGGATGGATTTCCTATATCAATATTTCCTGTGCCAGGCCACCTTCCTCTGGTAATGGAATTGCCCCTTGCTGTGGTTGAAAAAGGGAGTTATTTTCCACCCTCCTCCCCCTTAAAAAGTCTCTTCTAGCTCGTAATTCCACCTTCCTCTGCTTCTGTTGTGGATTTATCTTTCTTATGGTCTAATAATAATAATACTTACCTGCCTCTCAGGAGTGTTGTGAAGATTAATTAGTTAATGAGCTCTAAAGATGAAAAGTGCTGCATCATTGCCAAATATTATTGTTGTTCTTATCCTGTACAGATTGAACTCATCAATATCGGTATTTGAATTATAAATCTCACCCTACTATTTTTCAATTAACTGACTAGATCATTTTATCCATCAGTCACTCTACCCTCTTGTTCCTCTGGCTTATTTCTACCTTCCTGTTTTTGACAATAGAACATAAGCACCACATATTCCTATAAAGGTTTCACTTTTTGTTTCAGAATCCTTCCATCTTTTTAAATATTTAAATTTAAAGTAGACAGCAGTGTCTAAACAAGGTGATAGTTCCTGATCCTCTTGCTGAAGTAAAATCTTCTTTAAAGCCTGTGGCATTACCTATTGAACACAGCAAAACCCTCCCCTGACAGCCTGGCCTTCAATACCTCTCTCCTGTTGGATCACCATCGTGAACTATATTTTTTGTCTTCTTTTAGCAGTTATCTTCAATTCCATGAAACTTTCCTTTGTTTCTATGGATGGTAGTGGATTTGCTGAGTGAAACAGGAATTCCCCAGAACATTTCAGCTCATCCAGAAACTCTTCCCACAGTGCTGCTATCGTGCAAGTCAGGAGGTACCATGCCTTGTTATTCCTTTCAACTGAATCGATGATGTGTCTGACTGTACTCTTTGAGCAGAGTCTCCAGTCAGCCCCACTCCTTTTTTCCTTATTTATCTTTTTCCCTTTCAGACAAGGTTTGCATTCTGGCTTTGGGTGCTGCTCAGTCTCATGTGCTCTAAAATGTACTGGGAACATATCTGGGGAAAGTAGATTTGCCTGTGACTGTGTCAGCTACTCCATAACTTCATCTGTTCCTGTCTCTTAATCTACACTATCCTGTGGCAGAAAACATGATGATTGTTGAAAAAAAACTGATCCTTAATCCTAACTCCTACACATTCCCCAGGTACATGTAGCAGAACCCTTAAAACGAGGGCTGCTGTGCCATAAGCATGACAGGGAAGCCAGCAGTGCTCTGGTTTGGGCTCAGGATTTCCCTTTGCTTTGATGTGTAATTTCTGGTGCAGCAGGCAAGGATTGCTTGGGACCAACTCCAAGATTTTAATTTCTGTGATGAGGCAAGACTGCAACTCCCTTGAGAAAGCAAAATGATGCCCATCACCCTGAATACACATGTGGGAGGGGACAAAATCTTGGAGCAGAGGCAAACTGCCTCTTTACATCCCAGGCAAGCGCCCTCGGCCCCAGACTAAAGTCAGGCTCATCCACTCTCTCTTGCTCTCCTCGGGGCTGTTCCACTTTGTACAAATAATTAAATAGTCATTGGGCCTGAGAGAGGGAGGCATCTACAACACTTCTTGCAGGAAGGGAAGGACATGATCAGCCCAAACTGCTGGCAAAAGAGCTTCTAAACTCATCAAACTCTCTCAGACATCTTAACTATGGTTAGACCTTGGGAAGTGTAATCTTCCTTTGGAGCAGCGTTGTCAGATCAAGTAGAAATAGTGCTGGCTGAGCTTAAACAACAACCATATTTGATATTTTCTGCTGATTGAGCTGTCCGGTTGACTGGAAAGGGCTGACAGCAGAGAGAGCCCTGGTCTGAGCAGAGCAGCTCCCAGGCCAGCTGGCGAGGGAATGGGTCTGCGCCAGGTAATTATTGCCTAGTGCAGAGGTCGAAAGCCTCAGAGAGGCTGATGTACTAATGAAACACAAATGGGACATCTGTGTTCAGGAGTTCAGCAAAGCACAGGAAAAGGAGCTTTGCCAGGGATATCTGTACTACTGAAAGTAAACTCACTTTCCGGAGCTAAGGGAAACCCACTGAAGAGTAAAGACATAAGAAAGCCTTTTGCATTGGACTTCCCTTTGTTTGCTTAACAGCTCAAAGGTTTCTAATGATTGCTCTGGACACTACAACATTGCAGAGGGGAAATGGAGGCACAGAACAGCATGATGCCAGGTCACTTGTGGATATGAAGGGGGGATGAGATAAAAGTTGAGGTAAATGAGGTTACTGGTAAGCTTTGGTGACATGAAAGAACAGTGTGGTATTGTGTGTATTGTTACTTCTAACTGGCTGTAGTTACAGATACAAATGTCAGCATATGAATTCAAGGTCTACCTTTTAAGCCTCACATAGCCATGTTGTTAGAGCTGAGTTTCAAAAGTTTATCTTTTTAACACTGGGAAAAAGTGGACATATTAGATAATATACACACATATATACATTTATAAAAGTATGAGAGTATTTTCTTCAAAATAACCAGCAGAAGGCTCAGGACACTTGCATTACTGAAATAACACTATCATGGTCACATTTAAGTGGAGATTTGGGTCAAGTGTCAGGTATAAGGATTTTGACTTAAAGCCTGCACATCAAGAACAGCCTCTCAAAATGACCAGGACTAATTTGAGTAGTTCCTTACAGTCTTCCTTTCAACTTAATAGGGGATGTTTTTTGCCCATTCTGGAAGTGCAGAACAATTGAGTGAGGTGGGAGAGACTGTGAGGTATGGAGCCGAAATTCACCTTTTTTGGCTGAGAAACAAAGTGTACTTATGATATCCTTCGTGTCTCCGCAAGCCTCCCCCAAGCTGGGCGTGGTGAAAGGAGGTGTGCTGAGGTCTGTGCAGGCACATCTGTGGCCTTGGTGCAGCCAAAGGCATGCAGGAACTAATCCTGCTACTCCCAGCAAGGCACAGACTGGGTGGGAAGCATCAGGGCCAAGGGCAGGTCTGGGCTGGACACCTTGAAACTTGAGAGGCAAAAAGCCCCAGGTGCTGCTCAGCTTCCAGAGAAGGGAACCAGCTGGGCATCACAGTCCTCCTGTGAGTAGCTGGTCAGCAGGGAGGGAAAGCCAGGCTTGTCCTTGCCCTTTCCCAGCACTGTTCTCTTCCTCTACATTTGCAGTAGGAAGGCAAAAGTTTAGCTTAGCTGGAGCTGCTACACCCAGATCTCTCCTAGCCACAGAGGGCCTTGCTGTGTCCCCTTCCCAAAGTTATTGAGGTGTTGTCAGACCAGCAGGGTTTGGAGTCACGTGTCCTTCTCTGCAAAGAAAAGCACGTTTCTGATTTTTGGGAGAGGCTTAGTAAGGCCATAGGTTGTGCCTGTGAAGGTAAAGTGCAGCATTTTTCTAATATTTCACTGCAGTGTCAGTGCTGAGTCTGACACAAAATGACTCCTGGCTTGGAGGTGAGCATGTGAATGCCTGCACAGAGGTCCTGACTATGAAATGTCATGAATGAACTTGGCTTAAAAGTGATCTCTAAAGATAAATAATAGCTAGAGTAGGATAGAGGTTTCTTTTACACTTTATGTGTCACTGGCTCTAGTATTTTTATTTTGACCATAAACTATTTGATGGCTCATTTTAGAATTAATGTCTCCAAATATGAAAAATATATGCATATTTCTGCCATTATATAAAGATGATAATCAACAATGGCAGGGTTAGAGCATTTGTGGCACAGAAAATCTGACCTGGAACTGGCTGGTGCTGTGACAGCTCAAGTTGTGACCTGATCAAATCCCTGTGGCAAGACAAAAGAAGGCTCCCAGGGCAATATACACTGGCTTTGGTGCTCAAGAAGGGCACTCTTCCTGTTCAGAAGCTTCTAATTCTCCCTCGTGGCAGAAAGGACTCAGTGTCTGGTGTCTGTGTGTGACACAGCCAGGCTCCTTGGCACTGGCAGCTTATGGCATTACATGTAAGAGCTGGGACTTTTGCTGCATCCTCCTCCTGGCCATTGATTCAGGTCACTGTGTTGAGCAGATATAAAAGACTCTCCTGTGTCCCTACCTGCATGCAGTATTCCCTGTGTTCTGTGGCATGTTGCTGTATCATGTTGCTTTGCCTTGTTTGGACATTGATCTTCATTGGCAATAACGACTTCATTTCAGTGATGGATGAATCTCAAGTGTTTGAAATTGAACCTCAGTTTACTGATCATGGTTTGGCTAAAGATGCATTTTTTGTGTCATCTGTTATTGTAAAAAAAGCTACCAACCTACTCTTGAACAATGTACTGGGGCATATAACACAACATTGTGTTGTTCTGACACTACTTTTAAGCCCTTTTTGGATACTTTTTCCCATGATTTTCATATTAGTAATTGTTATTCAAGACTTCAGCACATGATCATTTATGCTTAATGATGTGCTTTGATCAGCTGCCCTAGCCTGCTTCTTGCATGCTGTGAGTGCTGCCTGTTGCAGTGAGCTCTTGGTTACTACATTTATGTCTCTTTGCAGGCAGATCAGACTTCTTTGGAGAGGCAGCTGGATAGCAATGAGTCAGTGGCTACCAGATCTACTGGGACTTTATCCTAGTAAACACTGAATTAATTGCTAAATCTGAGAAAAAAGCATCTGGGGAGGTGAAAACTCATTTTTGTTTAAGAGAAGCAGCTTTTTCTTGCTTCTGGCTCTAGAGTGAACTTGCAGGAGTAAATGCATTAAATATACTTGGCTATTCCTGAGATTAAATCTTAACCCTCTTGTTTGAACCACCTGTATAGAAGAGAAACAGTCTCTTTTTAGACTTGTCCTAGTTTTGGCAAAGCGTGTCTGCCTTTTGTGGTAGTAGGAAAGAGAAATTTAGGGGAGCCCTGAGTGAAAAATCCCCAGGAGGAGGGAGGAACAATGGTGCAGCTCTGGAACCAGACATCACTGGAAATAAAAGCAAATTAATCTAGATAAACATGAAATAGTCAGTGTAGCTAGGAAAGAAGACCACTGCTTCATTAATAGAATGAAAGGTGGGAAGCTGGAAATGAGCTGGGTTCACCTTCCTTAGCAGTATGGAGAAGTGCTATCCTGTAGCACGAGGAATGATATTGGATCATTTTATTCATTCAAATAATGTTCCTCATGTCCTGCCTTCTCACTGATGGAGTTGGCTTCTGGTTACTCAACTTTAGACTAAATTCCAGACACAGCTTACACACATACAAACAGGGTGTTAATTGCTTCCTGTTAAGATTTTTGGGGCTTAGTGGACACAAATGAAAGGAGAGCATGGTGTGCCCTGTAGTGAGAGACTGTGCTGGTCATTTGGCCAAGACAGGGACTGGTTGGACACAGCCAGGTGACACTGGGAGAATGGGATCAACTCCAAGAATAAAGCAACAGCAAACAGATGTATAGACCTGGGATGCATCCTGCAGCTCTGGAAAAGGTGATTGCAGCTAGCACACAGGTGTAATGAGAGACCTGCTGCTCAGAGATTGCTTGTGAGGTTTTTCCCACTGCTTCTGGACATTCCAAATGTGGAAATTTGAAGTCTGCTACTTACCAGGCACTGTGGAGTGTATTGCCCTCTTAGCCCTAACTATTCTCTCAGCTAAGTCTACATCTGCTGTGGAGACTCATAGGCAGATGCTGAAATAGTAATTTTATCTGCTGTATCTGTTGCCCTTCTTCTTGTGTACTATAGCTAGAGTTTCAATTTTCATAACATTTTCTTTTAAACACTTTTTTTCTCTATACCTGAAAAGAAAAGGAAACATCCCATACAACCCTTGGGAGCCAGAATTACCTTAATTCAGTTAGTCCAGATCTCAGTCCAAATCCTTTTGAATTATTTTTTCAGAAGAAATGGTTAGCCTGAAAAATCTGGAATACTGCACCGTATCTCCAGCCGGGTGGCTTTGTTTAATCTACTCAGTGACTCTACAATACACAAATTAGCTCATTTAATATGAGGCAATGTAGAGGAAGCTGGAATCATTTGTCCTAACAGCTTTGGGGGAGATTATCAAAAAGAACTAGAACTGGAGCCTAGAGGGAAGAGAAGGAAAATCTGTCCAAATCCTCCAGACTATCACTGTCAGTGGAAATTACTGAGTATGGTAACTACAGAGGAGGTTTCCCTTTAGGAAAAAAGGAAGTCATGTCCCTTCTTTGGATGACTTCTTTAAGTACAGCTTGTGCTGTGCCAGAAAAATGAAGATGTGTTCAAGATGAAAATTTATTGCCTAGACAGAAAAAGATGCTTCTAATAGCACATGAAAAGGGCAGTTTGGAAATGTAAGAGGTCAGCTTGTGGGAGGAGATGACTTTCCAGAGGTTTTCAAACAGCAGATGCCCACTGGGTGAGGAGGATGCGGTCTAAGCTTGTCCTATTCTCATGACCCAAATCTTAAGTGAGATTTTCAAAGAAAATCTCAATTTCCATTCCTTAGAAATGGAGGAATACAGCTGAGTTTTCAAAGCCATCAAAACTTGTGCTCATGTCCTTAAAACCATTCTTAGCTTCTGGAATGGACTTGCAGTCAGTTTGTCAAAGGCTTTCCTTTGTTTTCATTGTGCTATGTGGAACCTCCATCCATACCTCAGAAGACAACATGCAGAGGACAGCAGTGTTTTAAGGTCAGATGTAAATTTTCAGAATGGTTTTCCAGTGGACCTCTTCCTCCATTATCTCCACATGTCTACTGGATAAGTAATTGCCCAGCTGTCTCTGCAAAGTAGCAGATCCTCACTACCAAGAGGTGCTTGCCCTCATCTGGTGATCATTTACCTCCCATGTGTTTGCTTCTCTGAGCTTCTTCAATCTTCCACCACTCACTGGCTCCACAGTCTGACTGGGATCTGTGGAACCTGGTCTGAGCAGTACCAAATTAAATGCTGTGCTGGTTTTGGCTGGAGTAGTTTTCTTCACAGTGGCTGGTAGGGGGCTATGTTTCAGATTTGTGCTGAACACGGGGTTGATAACAAAGAGATGTTTTTGTTATTGCTGAGCAGGGCTTACACAGAGCCAAGGCCTTTTCATACTGCAGTGCTGGGGAGGAGGCTGGAGGTGCCTGGGAGGTTGGGAGGAGACACAGCCAGGACAAGTAACCCAAAGTGACCAAAGAGATATTCTATATGCTCAGTACATAAAGTGGGGGAAAGAAGGATGAAGGAGGGACATTTGAAGTGATGATATTTGTCTTCACCATCACCTGTGATGTGGCCCTGATCTCAGGGAGATGGCTGAACCCCTGCCTAATTCCTTGTTTAGCTTTGACTGTGTGCATGGCTTTTGCTGTCCTATTAGACTGTCTTTATCTCAACCCATGAGTTTCCCACCTTTTACCCTTCTGATTCTCTGCCCAGTGCCACTGGTGGGGGAATGAGTGAGTGGCTGTGTGGGGCTTGGCTGCTGTCTGGGGTTAAACCACAACAAACAGCTGCATTTTTATCGTCTTTGCGAGTATATAGGCACCCTTACTTCCCACCCTTGCCTGCAGGACTGTGGTTCCTGCTCTGGGCAGGGAGGCAGGGACTGGTCTGTTCAGACCCTGAGTGACCTTGGGGTGTGCAATGAAAGAACAGGACCAATGGAAGTACCAGGAATGTTAACAGCCCCAAACCTATGCCTGCAGGTTTAGGCAGGAGTGGATTATTCAAAGCCTCAAGTCATCAAGGGAAAGTTCTCATTTTGGCAATAAGATGGGAGATGCTGAGCTCCTTTGAAACTCTGGCTGCAAATGTGGCTGTGGGAAGAGCAGGACTTCTGGTGCTCTCAAGAAACCTAAGCCTGAAATGTATGAATAGGACCTGTGTGCTTCTGGGAGAAAGTCTGATGTGGCATGGGGTGCTGAGATGTAGAAAATGTGACTCGGAGCTGTACTTCAGCTGTGGCTCAGAGCTGTGAAAATGGGTATCAAAGGACACTGTTGTGTCTGAGCTGTCTTTCACACGCTCATCACGCTGGCACGAGTGATCACTTAATATGGAGCACAGCAGCGAGGTGGGTGATACCACGTGAAGGCAGCCAGGGGCCAGGGTGAGTGCTGACAGAGATACTGAGTGCTGAAGATGAAGGGAATGCTGCCTGAGCCCAGTTTTGTGCTCTGAGTAGATAGTACTATACAAAAATGGCAAAAAAAATTATGCTTGAGTCTTCTAATAAATTTTATACTTTTACTTAAAAGCAGAAAAACCAACCAACCAAACAAAAATCCCCAAATAGGCTTTTAATCTTCATAAGTGCAGATGATCTGTACATTCCACAAAAAAGAGCTGTAGAAAACACACACACACCTTTTAACTAGTGAGCAATTTAAAGACTAATAGGATTCATCCATAATTACATAGTTAAGTAAAATTTATGTATGAAGGAATTAACTGATTTCCCTGAGGGCAATATAAACCATAGAGACAGTGCTCTCATTTAAAAGTACCATCTCAATGTTAAAATACTTTGTCATTCTTCTGTAGCGATGGTTAGGTGCTGTGAGAGCCACATGGAAGTTTATTTACTGATCCACAGACAACTGATAACAGATCTCTGCTTTGTTTGGAATAGAAAACTTGAACAGCTTGTCTGCACCTCTCCACTCGGACATTAAATCAACATGGCTCTATTAGTGGCCCTAGGATGCCAGCTGAGCCATCTCTAAGCCTGTCACCGTGATGTCTTCATCTGTAACCAAAGCAGACGTGAGCTCCTGGCAGCTTTGGGAGGTGACAACAAATCCAATTAGCTCCTCTCCATGGCGCCACAATACTACTGTGAAACGGCCTGACAGGGAGGGTGGCTGCAATACCCTGCACAGTGGGCCATATCCTTCGCATTTAAAAAAAAAAATCCACCAACACTTAATTGCTGGAGTGACTTTCCAGGCGGTTGCTGGAACCTTGTGCACAATCTGGTCAGAAATGTGAGCTGTCCTGGAGGGCTGGATCATGCACAGCTTGGGGAGGGCTTTGTGAAAGGATAAAATGCTCCAAGAGGATAACTGTGTGCCAGCACTATCATTCCACTCTCTTACAAGGAAATTTTGGTCAGGAAATCATGCAAAAGCCAACCCCTTTCTGCTCCAGTCCCAAGTTGCATAGCAAAGGGAACTTTTGGTGCCTGGAGGTGGTGTGTGCTCTTTACTGTCTCTTTTGGCTACAGTGTAAGCCAAATGATAGAAGCAAACTCCCCATTCCAGACTTTGTCTGCTGGAAGGAAAGTGGGGACAGTTTGGAGGATGTAGGACTTAGAAGAGGCCAATTTAGCAAAACTTCTTGAGCATTGACTGGGAGGGGTTGGTAACACTGCTCAGAAGTTAAAGCTGGGCAGGCTGAACTTGGACAGTTGTATTTAAATCCAGCTTCCTTCCTCCCAAACTAGTTGGCAAGTGCAAAGAAATATCTCACATGCTGATTAAAAGTTGCTGATGTCTCATGAGGCATAATGCATTAAGTAATTTCTTTTATGCTCTCAGTGATTCAATATTCTTGCTTTTTCTGACCAATGCTTCCATCTAAAAAAGTGCAAGGTGAAGTAGGCTAGGGAAAAATAGAGACTGAATTTAGTGTCCTCTTGAGAGAGAAACTAAAACTAGTTTCTTCTATTTTGTTCTCAAGGTCATGGAGGCGATAAGTAAAGCCTGTGCATCCCTGCTGCTGAAACATAGTGCACTTGAGATGCAAGAATGCTCCCCAGCGTTTGTGCTCTGGCATTCTTCAACTTCTTTCATGTAGGTAGATTCTGTCTGTTTCAATGCTGGAGGCTATGAAGAATCATCGTAACCATAAGCTCCTTTTAGAGAAGCAACTCAAGTTAGTAACTAGCTTGGATTTCTCTGTATCCAGAGTGGTGAGCTTGCAGTTACATCAGGCTCTCTGTGCTACCCACAGCCTAATGAATGTGGTCACTAGACTAAATCAGACATCTCTAACACCATTAATTCCATGTTCCAAGTTAGAGAGGATGTGCCTGTTTGCACATCTTGAGACTGTGTGGGTGTGTAATGCCAACAGAACTGATTTACAGGTGACTGAACTTATGGTCAGGAGGTGTCCAGCAAAGCAAAGTGAAAAGGTTGCATTGCCACAAATCTGCAAACTTGTTTGAATGGAGAACCTGAATTCCTTCAAGAAAAGCATGTTTTAAACCCAAACAGGAGACAGCATGCACCTGGACCCTGGACATGCCTTATCTGTGCAGTTTCTGGTGATGAGGGGGTTCAACGCAGAAAAAACCAACTCAAAACTTGCAGAAATGGTGTTGGGAGGAAGCACAGTACAACTGTTCCCAACAACTTAAATGCACACTTTTTATCTGGTTCCTCTGGTACTCAACTTCCATGCTTTAAAAGCGTAGTGAGATCTCTGTACATTTCAGCAAAAGTCATGATTTTTGAGGATGGATTTCTCCAGGGAGAGCATATTGCAGCAGTGCTTGCCTCCCAGAGCCAAGCACACACTCCAGTCAATGGGTAGCAGTTGGCAAGCCACCTCTCCCTTGTCAAGAAGCCAGTTGTTCTGTTGTCTCTTGCCACATCCCTGAGGAATACCTGTGGGCACTGGCAGCCACACAGCTGAGAGAAAGAGAAAAAGGTGTAACTGGGATAAAACAAAGGATTTTTTTTTTTAACAGAAGCAGCTTGTTGCAAATACATATTGTTAAATCAAACTCATTCCAGATGAATTGGGCACAGTATCTAGGCATGTGGCTGGTTTACAGAGCAACCAAACACACAGTGAGCTTTGGAACTAATGGACTTGTTTTGGAAAACAATTAAGTGCTGCCAGGCCCAATTATTTTCAGCAACATCTTTCTGTTACCAAAATGTGCCAGTGTGGACTTTGGCCTGCTGGGTAAGAGACACGCTGTGAGCTCACTGATGAGCACAGTCCAGACTGCGGGCCTTGAAACAGGCTGCACAGTGTGGAGAGCAGGGTACTCTCCCTGGTCATCAGCACAAGGCTGTGTCTTAACCAGCAATTAGCAGTGGTAGTGGTTAAGCCCAAGTTTTATTTTAAACAAATTCCACATATGCTGTGTGCAACTGCAGTAGGTAGTTGAAGGAAAACCTTGTATTCTTCAGGATGAGGCTACAAACAGGTGAGGGATTTAAAGTCTTAGTTATCACAATTTTGGATGCACATGGACTTCCTTTAACACAGCAAAGAGAAAATTTGATGGAGAAACAGTTCTGGAGATCTAGAGAAGGTTGTGAGAGCTGATTTGATGGGAAAATATTCCCAGGACAATTAACATCACAGGATGCTCAGCTGGTCTTGACCACAAACACCACAGTCAGGCCAGCTCTGCCAAGAC
Organism: Thryothorus ludovicianus; assembly: GCA_013397245.1. Taxonomy (NCBI): domain Eukaryota; kingdom Metazoa; phylum Chordata; class Aves; order Passeriformes; family Certhiidae; genus Thryothorus; species Thryothorus ludovicianus. The sequence goes on along the minus strand of VZTB01011885.1, from coordinate 45,147 downwards.
AGTGGTGGCTGATGTGGACACTTTGCAGTAAGACTCATTGATGCAGTTTGTGAGTCAGCTGAGAATTTGCACCATTGTGTTTTAAGGCAAGACTTTGTGGGGTTTTGATGGTGGCAGCTGAGTTTTGCTTTGCCAGTTTAGGGAGACTGAAAGGATGGCTATAAAATGAACCTTGATGGTTGCTACTTCTGTGTTGGGCACCACACAAAGCACAGAAGCATTTAATGAGCCTCTGTCCCCTACCCCTCTCAAAGTTACACACCCATAATGTACTTACAGACAACAGTGTCCCAAGAATGATGACCTGATGCAAAGCACAAAAGGAAAGCCTGCTGTGACACCTTGGCAATGGGAAATAGGATGAGCCTTTCTGTTTATTTTATTGTCTCCTAAAGTCCAGCTTTTATGAAGACTGAAAAAAAAACCAAAACTGAGTGTAACATACTGAGTCTCACAAAGCATCTAGACACAAAAATGAACACTGAGATTGCAAAGACTTGGAATAGAGAAACAAGAGGAAGTCCAGATATATTTTATGTGGGAAATAGAGGAAAGAAGAGAAGATATTGGTAGAGTGACAGGAGAAAGATCTGAAGAGCAGTGAAGAAGTGGAGAAGTTATCTAAGTGGGCTGTGAATGGAGAGAGTATCTAATTTGACAGCTGGAGATGATAAAAGCATGAGAGAAGGAGAGGAAGGAGGAAGCACGAGACCACGAGCTTCTAAGGCAGATACTTCAGAGAAGCACAAAGGTGCTTTTTTTTAAGAAAAAAAAATTATTATTGGATGAGGCCCTGAGCCCCCTGGTTTTGTGGAAGCTCTCCTTGCCTATGGCAGTGGGATTGGAACTAGATGATCTTTCTAGTCCCTTCCAACCCAAACCATTCTATGATTCTGTGATTCTGCTTCCTGGAGTTTTTGCACCAGCAAATGGCATTGGCTACACAGAACACTCCAACGTACTATTCTAGCAGACCAATACAAACTGAATGCACATACTAAAAGCTCTGACTTTCAGCTGTTCTCTAGTTAACAGTAAATATTTGCTATAATTATGTTTCCTGAGAAATCTTTTCATTTGATAGAACTTGCATCAAAGCAAAACATATGGCTTCAGTTATTGAGAAGTCTGGGAAAAATTAGCTGCCTGGATTATCAGAGGAGCTGACAAACAATTCTTGAGATACCCTTTAAAAGGAAATTTGAATAAGAAATTATGTCCTTTGAGGATTGAAGGTCTTCTCTCCTCTGGAGGTCTATGAGCTACTGCTTTACAAAGATTTAACAGCAAAACTGTAGCTTTTTCTTGGAAAACCCTCACTAGATCTCATCTCTCCAAAACAATATTTGCTCTGTCCTGAAGAGGGAGTTCTTAAATACAGTCATTCTTTTCTTTGTGGGCTATGGCCAGCTGTGACTGGGACTTTCTTACTGAAATCACTGAGACACACACTGTGGGTGATGATGTTTGCATAGTCAGTTGTAATTTCAAAGCTACTAATCAGAGCAGTGCATCTGTGAGCATTCCCAACCCATTTAAAGGTTGGAGAGGCATCTCACAAGAGCTGGCATTAGTCAAGAAGCTCCCTCCCCTCAGTAGACAGAGGGTCTGTTCTGATAGCCTCAGGGAGTCTATAGTTTAAATCAAATGGATTTTGTTGACTCGTTTTCTTTGCATGAAGTTTCTAAATATGTCAGAGGTATCTGCCTCTGCTGGAAGCAGGGGCTGGTTTACACAGTTGTGTCACCAGATCTACATCCCACTCTGTGATTTCCTCTCTTTAACTTGAAGAGAAGTCAACTGTTTTAGAAGCTACAGTTTTACAGTCTCCTGGGCTCTGTTGCAGCCTTGGCTCCTGGTAACAGTGGAATCCAAGCTTTTTAAAAAAACCTGTTCTGAAATGGAAGTCTTGGAAAAGTATAGTGGTGTTATGGAGCAAAGAGTTAGCAAAGATGGTGGCACATCCAAGACAATTTCCCCTTGGTTTTTGGCCAAACCCTCTGGTACTTATGTAGATGCCATCTGTATCTTTTCTCTATGGTATTGCAACTCCTTCTAGGCTTTAGGTTCTTTTAGGCAAAGAAACATAATTGTACAAAACTCATTACTTGAATCACAGCCCTAAGTTTCATACAGGACAACTTCAAGGAATACTCATTTTTCCTGTTCTCTTCTTCCCAGGCTTGTTTCCATCTACCTAAATGCACTTCCCCTGGCTTGTAACATTGCTGTGCTGAGCACTTGCATGGCTCTTGTGCCAGGAGTCTCATTTGCATGGACTTAGCTGCTTTAGGGGACCACAACAATAACACTGGTTTTCTCTGGTTAGCTAGCTGAGAGAGGAAGGAGATTATTGTCCAGTAATCCCTTTCCCAGTTGAAAACTCAGTGATCTTGGAGGTCTTTTATAACCTTAATTGTTTTATGATTCTATAAGGCTTGTTCAAACTGGTGTTCAAGCGTTTCTTGCTCTGCAAATCATTTGCCTGGTTTGCCTGGTGATGGAGTTAGGATATTCATGTAAGATTATTTAAGATGCATGACTGGAGCAATGGGGAAAATTTAATCTCCTTTTGAGCCCCTTGGCACTGATTTAGGTGGTTGGTTCTTGCTTCCTCCATAGCCTTGGTTCAAAAAACTCACTTTGATCCATGGCACAGCTTCTTCAGAAGAGTGGAAAGTGCCCCTGCCTGGTGCCAAATTGCTCTCTTGTGTTTCCCAAAGGAATTTACTAATGAAACACGATGCAAATATCCCTCCAAGGAGCCAGGTGCTACAAGGCAATGCAGTTCAGTGCTATGTGGTGATACCAGCTCTCAATCCCCAAGCAAAAAGTGTCATGTTCATGTTGCAGCATTGCATGTGAGGAAAGAAACCCTGCACCCTTTCCAGAATGATGGGCCCTTCTGCATCTCCCAAAAACATGGGGTATTCAGTGATTGCTGGGGATGAGGTGCTCGTCTTGCCTTTACACATTTCCAGGAAGAAACTGAGTATCAAAACTCTGTTAGTTGGGTTTGGAGAGGCTTTCTTCCCACCCTGGAGGCTTCATAGCTTCTGGCAGCTTTGGAAACAAGCTCGATCAGGATTCAGTCTCAGGCCTCTCACCTGGGGCTATGCAACATTACTTCCAGACCACTGAGCAATTTTGTAGGTGACTTCTAAACATGCAAAGAAAATTAAACGATTCCTTCGAATATCCTTAGCCAGAAGAATGGCTCAGAGGGTTATTGAATTTTTTTTTTCTTTTTGAATGCACAGTTCTTGTTTATTTGAATGCTGCATCTAAGCTGAGAGAAAAGGCCATTGTGCCTTTGATTGGATTGGAATTTTCTGCACCAGCATTGGCCGAAGGCGGTCCGTCCTCTCACAGGCTCTGACGCAATGGGGAATGGGGGAGGGGGAAAACCTGACAGACAAGCAGACAGATCAAACACAACACTTCAAAGAGAAGAAAAAATGCAAGAGTGAAGCAATCCGGCACTACGGTCCCTCAATGCTATGAAACAAAGCAGACAACCCTCTACACATGGCCATTCCTGCCATCCAGAGACTGAGGCTGTATACATGAGATCTTACCAAAAGCACTAGGGAGTGGTCTCTAGTGACTACATGACCAGTTATTGCACTATCCGTGCTCAGACACTCTGAGGGGCTAATTAGTGCTTTTAATATGTAAATCAGAGCCTGAACAGATTAAATCTAGGGAAAAAATAACCCAGCTGCTGAATATGTTGTTTTAATTATTGCTCTAAAGAAAATATGGACATGGCTGAAGAAGACGACGGAGAAGAACCTCAAGTACTGCATTGTAGAGGTTGTGTCTGAACACTGAAAACTAGTAGGAGAAGCTTGGTGCTGAGCTGGAGCAGAGGAGGAGCAGCAGGAGCACATGCAAGGCTAGCAGAGCCCTGCTGACTGCACCCTCTGTCCCAGCCCTGGGTCCACCAATATGCCCAAAGACTCAGTTGGGATTTCATCTTGCTGGGTGTTGTTGAAACATGGGGAAATAGCTATTCCCTGCCCCATAGAGAGATTTAGGGGGAGGGGACAGAAGGACTAATACCACATGTTACACTGCAGAGATGAAAGTTTGTGGTCTGTTCGCTTCCAGATGTATTGCATCCTTCATGTTACAAGGGGACGGATCTTGGAAAAAAATAAATATTTAATTTTCTCCAGCTGAGTTTGTCTGAAGGCAGTGTAGAGAAGGAGAATTAAGCTAGCATGTCCAGGAAATAAAGATTGAGAAGAATGGAAAGAGGGAAGGGGCAAATTGGATGATTACTTGTGTTTGATATAAAAAGCTCTAAGCAGGAAAGAGCTATTAACTTTTGTTGAGCTGTGTCCACTGATACTGGAAGGAAACAAAGTGCACAGCAAGTCTGGACTGCAATCCTCTCTGCCAAGTGTGAGTTGAGAGGAGGAAGTTTGCTTTCCAAGAAAAACTTTTCAGAAAGGAGGGCATCTGTATGCCTCAAAGGCCTCTTGCGTTATTCAAGTCAGAGCTGCCTTCCAACCTGCCTGAAGGAATTCAGAACAACTTTCCTCTGTGTCAGTTGCTAAGGCTCTTTTGCAGCCTCTAGTGAAGTGAACATTTTTCTGTGGATCAATTTTTAGCTTCTGTCAGTATTGAAACTCTGAACTTTTTTCCAGAGAGCAAGGGAATAGCAGGTAATTATGTTTCCTTTGAACATACATGCCCTTTTATCTGTGCCCTTCTGCCTACTCGTCTGCCTGTCTCCTTATTTACCTGTGTATTGTAATTAAAGATTGGGAGTTGAGGGAGATCAAAATTTCTTTCCCATTCTTTTCTTCTCTCCTCCTTCATTTTTCTAGTGTCTAATACGGAAACATTGCTTGAAACAGATGATTAAAAATGTCTTTTATTATTCTCTCAATATGCATACAGAGATACAGGAACATATATATATATAAACATATATTTAGGCATAAGACTGTATGTAATCAGATCTGTTAAATCATATAATAGACATTTCAGTAGAATATTTTATCAAGTGCTCCTGATCAACTATATGAACTAAGTTGACTGGTCTACATTGCCCAGAATATAGATATACTTCCCTGATAATTTTTGTAATGCTGTTTTAGTAGAGCAAAATTTACCCTTCTCTTCGTTCAATCTTTTCTCCTATTCTTTCTATCCTCTCCTCCCTTTATGCTGCACTGTGGATGCCCTAGAAGGCAAATGTGCATCTCCAGAACCATTTTTTGCTTTAACCCATATAACTCAGTGACTGTGGGATGTGATTTTCTCGGTGTCAACTCCTCCTTTGTAAATCAAGATTGTCTAAAATGGAGCAAATCTGCCCACACATCACCCCACAATAACCTGTCCAGTTAAATTCTCAAGCTCCTCAAAGGGACAGAGGAATTAAACACAGGATGAGAATTTATGAAATCTGTGTTTCCCATCCTGGCTTTTTCATTTTTTCCTCCATGACCTATGATTAATCCTTTGAGTCAGGTGTGCAGTGGCACATGGGGCTGGTATCCACACTGTGAAGTGCAGCACCTTGCAAAGGTTCCAGCTCTATTAGCACTGTGTCACTGAGAGCTGATTATTTCAGGTGCTGGTGCCATTGGAGTGGATCTTTTGATCCCTGAGTGTGCAACAATCACAACTGGCAGAGGCACATCTGCAGTGCTGGTGTTGTCACTGTAAATGTACCTTTGGTTTTTGTGTGATACCTGTGGCTAAAAAGCCAATCACATTTGCTGATTTTAAGACCTGATCTCTTACTACACAGACACTTCCAGTTATTGTGGGCAATTTTCCTCTTCTAAGAAAAAACCTGAGTACTAGAAATTTCCATTAAGTGTGTTACTTTGATAGTGTTCCTCTCCTTTTAGCCTTGATACAGAGCCCTTCATGTGTGCCCAGTACTTTCTAGAGAGCCCAAAGATAGCCTGACAATCTTAAGGAGCTTTTGCTTCAGGTTGCTGACAAACTTAGTGACAAAACACCAGGAAAGCCAGGGAGGTAAAACAAAGGAGGCTCCTTGTTTCCTCAATGAGCTTGTCATTTTTTTTTATTATAAACATTTACTTTGCCAAAAATACAGGTGCACTGCTGTGGGAGGAGGCCTGGAGAATGGATATATCAGCCTTGAAAGATTTTCTTTCTGATGCAGAAAGTGTGAATGCCAATGAATTTATCTTGAGCTGAACGTTACCAAGGGAACTCAACGCCCATCTATGTGTTTCACCAGCAGTGAAGTGTTATCCACTAAACCCATCTCTTCTTTGAGGAGATCTAGAAATAGTGGTGAAAATGTCTCTCTGTTTGGGGCTGAACTTGTTGGGACTTAGGCGTGAGATTGGCCCGATCATGAGGATAAAAAGTAACTTATGGGATATTGCTCATTTTAACCTCTCTGGCCAAAGCTGCAGCCTTGCAAATCCCATCTTTGGTGCTGCTGTTAGTATAGTGATTGATTATCTCCAAATGAGCCTACTTTGAACTTTGGATAGTGTGTTCCTTCCAGCAAAATAAACATCTCTATTTGATCATGCTGTTTTTCTTGCTAGGTCTTGCAGACTAGAACAGTTCCTAATTTTTCTAACTATTAATTAATACAGAGATTCCCATGAACTTGTTACTGTTTTGTTTGTTTCTGCAATGGCAGACCAGACCAGAACGCTGCAGAAGCATTCATTGCAGCTGATTTTTGTCAGGTTTCTCATGGACTATGTCCAAGTGGAGAATTATCGACTAATTCTGCAGAATATTGTCCGGAGATTCACAATGCCATGAAAGAAATCTCAATTGTTTTTGTCAATTTTTTGCATTCTTGTAATTAATAAACAGATACAAGCTGCTGAAGCAGCCAGTCCTCTATCATTTACCTGTAGCTAAAAATAATTGCTAGAAATGATATTTTGCTGATATCTCAAATCCACAAATGCAAACGAATTAATTCACACTAGACATTTTCCATTTTAGTGTCTGTATACATATATATAAAATATAACCACATCCATATTTATAAGTATGAAAATGAATATATTTTGTACCTAGAAATATTCCCACGTACCTATTGACTTGTCATTGAGAAATACACACAGTACTCAACAGTAAGTAGTAAAAGCAGCAGAGATGATATCCTGGGGTTTGCTATCCCCACAGATTTGCTGTGCAGCAGAGGAGAGACCTGATGGGGTGAATGTCCTTGAATGTGTGTCCTGAACCTGCAGCTCAGGGGTTTTGGTTATGTTAAGGGGCAATCCTGCTGCATCTCCTGAAATTCCCACCTAAGCACATGGGAATGATTTTCCCATCTCAAATGACAGAGGCGACCCACACCTGTGACCAGGCTGAGGGATCTGAGAAGCTGTTCAGCTTTCAGGATCTGATGCCATAAAAATACTTAAGCACATGCTTAGCTTTAAGCACGTAGGTCTTACTGTCTCAAACCCACATTGTCCAGTGTCTGACCAAGCAGTCTGTGCATGTTTGTCCCCTCAGCTCTTCATGGTGTCCATCCTTTTCTACTTTAGGGGAAAGGTTCACTTCTCTGCCTGCCAGCCAGAATTATGCCCCAAATAATAAAGTGTGAAAAAGTGTAGCCTGCTGAAAGCTATGACAAATAATACTATCATAGAAAAACTGTGTCTAAGCACTTACTTTCTTCCTCAAAATATTTTCTCTACAAAGCTAGTAATTTCATTATATACAACCATAATTTTAATGAATGACCAAATGCATTCAGCTGTCTGGGGCAGTGTGATGTGTATCTGTATGTTTGGATAAATCTATGCACACACACACACTCCCTGATAAGATGAGTCTTTTCTGTTATACTGAGGGATGTATAATACTTCCTGGGAATTTCTGCCCCCTCCCCCCCCATATTACAAAAGTATAGAAAGCATTACTATATCTCTAACTGAGAACTATTTCATGCTTTAGCATGGCCAAGTGTCTGCAGGCAGAGATAAGCTATGATTTTCCATTTTTCTCTACAAAATTAGTGATCTAAAAGCACAATAAAACCATTACCTCGTGTTACCAGCGGGGATAGTGGAAAGAATTATGTTTAAAAAAAATATTAATATAACAAGTATTAATGGGGAAAAAAATTGAATAATATATGTGTGTGGGTTCTTCACATTTTGTGAGTTTTTTTATTTAACTTGAAAATAGTTTTGAGAGAAAGATAAATTCCTGAGCTTGTAGAGAAGGATTCATAGAAAATTAATTCAGTGAAAAAAGGGATGACCAGTAGCCAGTAAGAATTTGAAGCTTCTATCTGCAAAAAAAAACAAGAAAAAAAAAGTAGTTTAGGGGAATCTCTCTGATCCTTTTAATTTCATATTTTTGGATTGCTCTTTACTGTCTGGAAAATGCCCTTGGTATTACATCTCACAGGTAATAATTTACAGGGGTTTTCTTGATGCTATGTTTCTGTTAAACAGTTTTTAAGGCAAAATCATGCCCAGTTAAATAGTTGAAGGGTTGTTTTTTGGTGGTTTTTTTTTTTTTTGTTAAAATTTTAATATCTGTTTTTTAAAGCTCAGAACCAAACTGGTTTTCTCCCCTGCTGGTGAGTTTTGCAGAATAAGTAACAAAAAAAATACCCTCCACCAACACAGAACATTGGCTCTTAGGGGGTAAATGTGGGGCTCTCCCCACTTCTGAGCTTTTTAGAGGCTGAATATGCTCCTAACTTTGCACAAAGCCCGGCCCGAGGAACAAAGCCTGTGGACCACCACTGGGAAGTGGCATTAGTCCTCTCTGCAGCCTTCCCACTGTGGATGCATGCTCAATTCCCGGATAAATGCACCTTTTAAACTATATTAATGTAAAAGTTTTATTTGAAAGATGCCAGCTGTGGTCCTAGCCCAGGTTTATTCATGTGGGACATTTACTGGGTCAACTTAATACTTGACTACTGCTTATTATCCCATCAGTCTTCGGGGACAACCCATGATCTAATTGCCCGGCATTTATGTTGCCCTGGCAACTATAAATACAGAGTAATAATCCTTAAAGGGGCAGTGTAGAATTTCATGCCCCTGCAGTGAACTACACTTCATTTCCCAGAGCACCCTGTGTTTTTTAATTCAGTGAATAAAAATGTGTAATGAATAATTAATTATGTGCTTGGAGGCACAATAGCTGCCTACTTTTGAATATTCATCAGTGACATTATTAATTCACTAGAAATCCCAAGGAGCAGTGGGATAGGCTTTTAGCCTAGCTGGAGGACTTACAGATAATACTCTGCAACATGAACAAACTTTTTCAAGCAGACTTTTCTTTCTCAGAGTTTCTTAGGTTTAATTTACATCTTAATAAAATAATAATAAAAAAGTACTGTACTGGATGTAACCAAGCAGCAGTGAGTAAGAGTTGACTGCAGTAAGAAATCCTGCAGTCTGTACCCCCTTCCACCCTGACCCATTGCCATGCCTGACCTCTGCTTTAGGTCCTGGCGTGCCCCAAACAGAGAAGACAAACCTTGGGAGCATTATGAGTGAGACTGAAGAGAACAAGCAGATGGCCAATCTCACTTTCTAATAATGTGTTAGGTTCTCTGATGAAAAACGATCTTATATTTGCTTGTCAAGAAAGTAAACATTGAAAAACCTTCCTACAGAAAATAACTTGTTTTCAGCCTGCAAAGAGGTCCTTTCTACTGTTGAATAAACCTGTAAGTCTTTTCTGGAGATAGGAGTGCAACTTTTTGTGTCATCACATTAGTTTAATGATGTTATTCTCTTTAAAGCAGTGATTTATACCAGGTGAAAGGTGATGTTGAAGTGCAGAGACAAACCAAATATTTTTATTTTTTTTTTAGTAAAGAAGAAATGGAATAATTAGAAAGAAATCTAAGGTCTTACTGTGAATTTTCCTTCTTTCCCCATCTGATTTGCAATGCCAATGCAGTTGCAATGCAGTCTCTTTCACTGCTTACACCTAAGGCCAGATTCTGTGCTGACACGATTTCTTTGACTTGAGAGAGAATTTGATCTTCAGTGCTTTGGGCCAAACCTTGCAGAACCCTCTTCTCACAAATAGCCCACCTTAGGGTCTTGTTGGGAATTTTTCTTCTGAGGAATTTTTAGATGAATATGTTGTTTCTACAAAGACAAAAATTCATGGTTATAGTTACCCAAACTCCAACGTACTAGCAGAACAAAATGTAGTTTAATTCTTCTGCCAGTCCAACAAACCTAGAATATCTGTAAAAAAAAATCTTTCTTTTCCTCTAGGGCTTGTTTCTGAATGATAATTCCTATTGGAATATTTACAGGTCTGATTCTTCATTCATAAAGGAATAAAAGTTTTAAATCCTTCAAAAAGCAATTGGATTGCTAAATCTCAGACACATTTTTAAAAATGAGACCTGTAATCCACTGAGGATCTTAATGGAAAGAAATCATTATACCTAATTAAATTGAAAGTAGCAGGAAAATGGAGCTTACTTGGAGCATATGCTTGTAATAATTTATACCTGTACTGTGACAGAATCTTCTCTATACAGGAGTGAAACCCAAGACTCCTTTGGTTTTGGAGTCTCATTCTCCCTTCACTTGACTTTGACCTTTTCTTGGTGTGCCACGAGCTGTGCCTGCTCTGCTGCCCTGACCTGTGCTGATTCCCTCATCTCCCTGTCCTTTATCCCCACAGACACCTGCAGCACCAGCAACCAGAACTGAGCACCCACGTTTGATCTGTTTTGATTCTCTGCTGCAGAACTTGTTCACCACAGAGTGATGGAAACCAGCAATTGCAGACTTCAGTTGATGCAATACAAAACTGACTGGCAATTCACTTTTTTTTAACCAGAAAGCCTATTTAGCAACTACTTTAGAAATGTGAAATATTTGGGTTTATTTCCTGTACAGTCGTGGTGTGTACACCTTTAACAACAGAACTGATACCATCCAGCTTGGTCACAGGTTAAACAACAGTCATTTTGCTCAGCAATTCAAACTTTCATTACAATTTGTAATGCAGCAGAACACTTGGGCTATGTAGTCATTTATTGCAGTGATTTGCATTAAAGAGTGTCATTGTATTACCTCTTAGCTTTGGTTGAGATTAGAAGTAATATCTACATTTATCTTTCACTCCTAGGAGTATAAAATTGTGCTAATAATAACAATAATAAAGCTAGTTCCTAAAAGCAAGTGAACTCTACACAGCTTTTCTCCCCTCTTTTTTTTTTTTTTTTCTATTTTTTATCTGCTCAAGTAGGGGAGTAGAAGAATCATGAATAATAAATATGGAGATAAGAGAACTGAAACTGGGAAATCAATTTACTGCAAAATATTTGCATATTTTATTAAAAGAAACTGTGCATAAACCCCATAACAGGGTGGAATGATTTATATTTTGATTTGATTTGTATACGTTATACCTCTGGGAGAACTAATGCAACTTAGTCATCTCTGCAGGACTTTTTTGGGTAGGGTTTTGTTGTTGTTGATGTTGTTGTTTTGTCATGAATATCTTAGATGAGGGAGCAGTACACCCTCAATGGAAATTTTAAGTCAGCTTGATGATATATGATATTTTTATAATCTCACACAGTCAAGGGTCCAGGACTGTTCTAAGCAAACACCCAAGTGCTCTGGGTGTCTGCCTCTACCCAAACTAACTTCAGAACTGTGGTTCAGGTCAGAATGTTTCCAGGTCAAGTTTTGGTAAGAAGCTATGTCAATACACCCAGGCAATACTCACTGTTACTGGAAATGCAAACCATGAACACAAGGACAGTGTTTGCACTCTCCTCTACACATTAGGAAATATATCCAGTACATACATTAGAAAAATCCTGTCTAATAACACAACACCTGACCTCTGAGCACATGTGCACAGTGTCCTGGTAAGTGTGTTGGGTGAGAAAGGAAGTCACGGGTGTCAGAGCAGCTGAGCAGCTTGGGGTGCTGTGGTTTCTGTTGTGCAGGGGGACAGGGGTCCTGTCCATGGCTTTGGGACCTAAAGTTGGCAAGCTCACATGTCATGAACAATTATAGCCTTTTTTACAACAAAATAATTTTTAAACAATTTTGTTGGTGTTCACAAAAGGGCGTTGTGAAATTTAAGCTGATTTTTGGGATGGTTTTGGCTGGGGTAGAGTTAATTTTCTTCACAGTAGCTAGCACAGGGCTGTGCTATGGATTTATGCTGGAAACTGTTGATAATACAGGGATGTTTTAGTTCTTGCTGAGCAGAGCTTGCACAGAGCCAAGGACTTTTCTCCCTCTCATCCACACAGGAGGTGGCCTGGGGGTGCACAAGGATTTGGGAGGGGACACAGCTGGGATGGCTGACCCAAACTGACCAAAAGGATGTCCCACACCAAATGATGCCATGCCCAGTAAAAAAACCATAGGCAATGTCAGCTGGGGGCTACTGCTGAGGGTCTGTCTGGGCATCAGCCTGTTGGTGATTACCAATTGTTTTCATTTCCATCACTTGTCTTCCTTGGGTTTTCTCTCTGTGTCATTTTCATTTTAATTATTATTATTTAATTATTCATTATTTTATTATATTGTTCATTATTATTATTATTGCTATTATAATATTTTATTTCTATTATTTAATTGTTGTTTCAATCCCTGAGTTTTCTCACTTTTCCTCCCAGCAGGATGAGGGTAGGTGAGCAAGCAGTTGTATGATGCTTTTTTTGCTAGTTGAGGTTAAACCACAACACTTTTCTAGCAAGAAAATATTGCCCACATTATTTTACATACCCTGTACATGCTTCATACATAGTAGTGCTCATCTGATTATTTGGATCTTGAAGTCTTAATCTTTTGGAATTAGAAAACAGAAAACTTTTCCACTAAACATGGAAATCCTGTTACAGCTGTCTTTCCAACAACAATGCTGTCAGCACAACACACTTTCAGGGGCTGAAATTTGACCTGAGGAGTAGCAAAGAATAGGCATGGCTGCTGTTCCACACTATTTTCTGCCCAGAGAAAACACCTGTGTAATGTCTTGGAAATGCCACATACATTTTATGTGGACATTTTAGCATATGATAGAGGAGACAGAAAAGTCTCACCATGTTGAACTTTGTCAAAAAACGAATTTTCCCATTGCTAATTGACATATATACCTGTATGTACATATGTGGTTGTATTGTTTTCCGGATTTATCTCACATTTAGAAATTTTAAATGCAGCTTAAACATATATGACTAAATTCCATTGCTGTCTGCAAAGTCAGGGAGTGAGTTCACATCAGGAAATCAGCAGTAATATTTCAAGAGTATCTTGAGATCTTCTCATGTTTCTGCCAGTGACAATATTTCTCAGTACTGCCAGTGACAATATTTCTAGCAGCTTACATGGGGTCAGAACTGAGACCAGTGAGAACATGAAAATAATTCCAGGCTAATTTTTACTCTTTATTCCTCAGGCTTTGCTTTTTATGAGGCAACCTAAAGTTTGTAGATGTGCTCTTAAAGTTTCTTAACTGCTTAATGAATGTTTCACTCTCAGAGATCAGAGCAGTTTCCGTGTGCTTATTGTATCAATGAAAATTGATTGTGAAATATAATTGTGAAATACCAAAAAATGCTTTGTCAGGCACACCTTATGGGTGTGTGAGCAGTGAAATTCAGAAGAGCTCTGTTACAATCCTTGCCATAGATCCAGTTTGTTCAGCTTACTTCAGATGGCTCCTAAATGTGACTTGTATCATCTGAAGCCTGTGAGACACCTCTGCAAATAGGCATGGGTGATTTGGAGAGGGCCATTTCATAAGTGCCTAATGTAATCATCACCATCAGTGATTAAAATATAAGTTATATGTATGTAGGTTTGCTAAACTATATAACTCATAACTTTCCACATCCATAGTGTGTTCTATAGGACCCCAGATCTCTGCAGGACTTTTAAAGGTTAATATATCCTTTTCCTTTGCATTGTAACAGGATCTGGACTTTCAAATCTTGATGTCTTTGCCTGCTTCATCCTGATTCCCTGGGTAGTAGCAGAGGGCTGCTTAAATATGACAAACCCATCAAATCTGAGAATTGAGTGTGTTAGAGATTCCTACAGCATATCCCAAACCAGCAAGGGGAGCCCACACACTCATGGCAGTAAAAAGTATCTGTCCTTTGGTGGGAGGACTATCCTGTTATGTCCTATTGGAATGTACACAAGTGTTGTTTCTCCCTCTGATCAACCATTTCCACAGAACTCATTGAGAGTTAGTATAGTTGATAGGATCTTTTAAGTAATTTTGCTTGCAACTGACCTCTAAGTTGCCACGTCATAAAGAGGAATGAACTACAAACACATATTTGGAGAACACCTTAACTTTAATTTCCCTTGGCAAATCAGACTAAGATAAATCCTGCAATGCCATGACCCCAAAGCTGGTGCTAAGTTGAGATTCAATAACAGAACTTAGTGCATCAACAAAATAATTAAATAAATGTAGCCTTATCAGGCCTTGCCTGTGATTTCTAGTACTTCCTACTCAGTCATTTGAGGCAGTCTTATGAGTTCTTTAAATTACATTTGCATTTCTATATCTATTCTGAAAGCAAATAGCAGTGAAAGTCAGTAGGACTTAAAAGTAAAGTACTGAACATATTTTTCTTCTGGGTTGATTCATTTAAGAGTATCTGAAGGTGGGAAGAACAAAATTCCTTAATCCTGTTACCTCTGCTTTGGATGTAATACAGGAAAGGAAGCAGCACAGAAGACAATTCATAACCCTAAATGAAGTAGGATCCAGGTCTACACAGACAAGATTTACTTTACATTCTCAGCTGTACGAATGAAAAAAAAATTGAGAATCGGATACTAAGGGTCAGTTGAGTTTAAATTTTCTTCCTATTAGGGAAAAATTTAATGGGACCATGGATATTTGGAGCATTCTTACAGCCTTAACATGGGAATGGTGGTTTCAGTCCTCACTACCCACAGATATTTAATACAAAATTGCTTTTCCTTTGTGCCTGTGCAGCTACTCTCTCCTGCAGAGAGTGTCAGGCCCTGCTCTGCTGGTTAAAGAACATTTTGCTGCCTCTGCTATCTGCTCCTTTCAGCAGCTATTGTGGACTGAACTCTCAGCTCCTTTCACAGGGAAGTTGTGGTGCCAGAGTACATGGTTCCCAGGGCAGTGAGGATGAGAGCAACAGGTTTCTTTCTTGTGGCCTGAGTTTGGATAACACGCCCTTATTCCAGTAACAGTTATTTTTTGATGCATCCAACAAAATGCAAAATGTGAGTAACATGAGAAATCATAATGAAATTGAGAGAAATTAGTCAGGAAAATGATCCTGAAAAATCAGCTCTGAAAAATCAATTTTGTTGCCAAAAAAGATTTGAACCCAATAGCTGTGCTCATTAACTCCTTCATGTTCCCCAAAGACCAACAATTTTGGGCATAAGGTTTCAGCTTTAAGAATAAAGTTAGGGAAGTGGCTACAGCAACTTGAAGATATTCTAACATTGTTCGTGAAATCACAGAAACGGGTTCCATAATTTCACTTCTGGTTTGGTGCCTTGCAGCAGCACATCCATTTTCTGCTATTAATGAGTTGATGGTTGGAGAACTTAGTTGCAGTGCAGCCTTTGATTTCACAAAACTCCTCCAAATGCCTCCAGCTAATTGTGTTTTCAATAATAAATTGTTGAAGAAATCTTGGCTTAGCTGAATTTATTTCAATATGATTTAATTAATGTGTTAAAAAAACAGAATCCTGAGCAGCTTGGACTACTGGATTGTGTTATTTGCAGGCCTCTACAGAGAGCAGTGACCCAGAATTTACAGCCTTCTTTCACACCATCTATTACATTGCAATGCCCTCATTTAAAGTAATAGCATCCTCTCGCCTTCATACAAAATAATTTTTGCAGCTGTGGAGACTCTGACTAATAGGGATTTTTTTATCATATAGAAAGCAGAACTGAACATCAGTGGCGTGTTTGCAAGCTTGACTGATATGCAGAGACCAGACTCTATTACAGATAGGTGAATTACAAAGTTCCAGAGCCAGCTCCCCCTTTCCAGCTACAGGAATTTTGAGGGGATTTTTACCAATATTATTTATTAATTCTATTCAGATGTTCTGCTTTGACTCATGTTTATACTCCTGGAATTTACCCACTCTCCCTTTTATTACTGGAAAACCTGATGCCATCACAGCCAATCTCTTCTGCTTTTCCCAACCTACTTATCCAGCCCTTCCACACCAAGTAATTCTGGTAAGATCTAAAATAGCAGTTCAGTTTTTATGAACAGTGGTCTGTAATTCTCCAGCAGAGCTGCAAGGCACAGAGATGTCATAGCATGGAATTCACAGATTAGCCTTACCCGATAATGGATGTGATCTGCTGGACAACGTGACATCGCACTTTAGAGACAGCAAGTTTGCTTGCTAGGAGTAAAAAAGGTCTGGGGCATGGAGCTGTTATTTATAGCTTATTTCAAACAGGGAAACACTGATGTCAATTTTCTGAATTACCAAGAGTTGCAGAAGTCTTAGCAAAACAGTTTTTCTAAGACTACACAGATGTTAGATATTAAACAAACATCTGTTTTGAATAGAAGGTATTTCACTTCCCTCTACACCTCCTTTTCAACATACCAGAGAATGCCTGGAAAGAACTGTCACAGCTATAATTTTATTTAGTTCTCTGAACACTGCTGTCCATGGTGTCAAAACCACAACAAAAATAACCATTGGAAAGGTTAATAGTGGCCTTTCCAGTGTCATATTCTGCACTTTATACATTGCAGTAATTATTATCATTATAGCTGTAAGGATGTCTAGTTATCTTTCTTAATCACATACTATAAAAAGTGCTTCTGAACACATATCTATTATTTAATCAAAATTTCACAGTTATTGGCATTTATGCTCTGGAAGGGCTGTGTTTATTTTCTGTTTGCAAAAGGGAACAGTGCCTCCCAGAAGAAAGGGAGACCTCCACCCATGCCCACTTTAATCACTGTCACATCATGTGACAATCTGTACTATTAATATCAGAGATTGCTAATACATGTTATTATGTCCTGTTGCCTTGTACTCTTTGCACCCTAGGAAAGCACTTTCATTAACAGACTAAAAAAAAATTAGTGTGAGAACTGAACTGTCTTCCCAAGGCAGAGTCAAGTACAAGAGCTCTCCTGCCTGGAGAGATGGTGTCAGGAGTGCCTGTCAGGGCAGGGCTAGCCATACACCTCAAACATTTATTCTCTTACCACAGTAATTTTATATTTATATTAGTGCCCTTTGTACTAGAGCATTGAACCAGTTCTCCAGTCCTTGTGTCAGGGCCCAACACCAAATCTGTTCAGAGAACTCAGTTGCTGCTGGTGCCTCTATATTCCCTGTTAGATCACTCCCAGTGATAGCCTTTTGCAAGACCATCCACAGTCTGGCCTGTGCAAAAAAGATCTGGAAACCACCATTCTCCTACATCCTTCATTCTATCACAAACTTCACCTCAGATTTCAGAACACTGTGCCCTGTTACACTCACTGTGCATTAATGGGGCATGGCTTCACAAGATGCTCCCCTACAGGAGCTTCCTGGTCTTCAGCCTGATTGCATGGGTCACCATGAACACTCCTTGCCCTCCTTTGTGTTCTCCAAGATCTTGGCACTTATGTCAGCCATGACAGATGTGTGTACATGAGGCTTCTGTCTTTTGCAATGTCTCTGCACCTTGAGATATTTTGCCATCCTCCTTCCCCCATTATATGACCCTGACATCCACAGGCCAGACAAACTGCCAGCAGAGTTTGCCTCCTGATGAATCCTGTATCCAGCACTATCTCAGTAACCACAGTGCCCACAAGGAGCTGCATTCTCAGCTCCCTTCCTGTGTCTTTTGAATGCTGTCTGTTCAAGGTCTTTTTGTGATACCTAGATAATCAGCTTGGCCACACTGACTACTGTAGAAAATGTCATGGTAATCATCATACAAGGCTGAGAAGCAGAGTCTTTCTAGATGGATTGCCTTCAGTCTCTCTGGACATGGTCCCTGTAATGCAAATAGTGCAAGTGACAACACTATTGATGAACCTCAGCTCAAGAATCAACATGTCCTTGAGTTACATGCCCATAGACCTGGGGTCATTGTCCATGAGGTGAGATCTCATTGTGCCAGATGCTGTAAAAACTCCAAAGAAAGACATCTTTATCTGAACAAGTAGGAAACATGTCCAGAGGGTCCTGGAAGGGGTGTTCTTATGGGTTTTAGAGGTCCCATGAATAGCACTAATATAGATATCACACTATATCCTCCCACCCCACGAAAATACCCACCCCACAAATCACTACTTTGCTGCTGCTTTCTTGTTGTTACTTGCAAACAGCAGAGGAGAGAGGTTGCTGTCAGAGAGTGAACTCTGAAGTCTAGTCCATACCCCCTCAAAGTGTGGAAGAGCCACTGCCTTACAACAAAACTGAAAAATGAGGTGCAGATGTGTTATTTGAATCCTTTCAGACAAGGGTCTGTCATACATCACAAAGCTGTTGCTTACTGAGCCCATTGAGAAACCTCCTGCCTATTCATGTGAAAACGTATCTGAAGTTCTTCTAGGATACTTCCTTGACCTAGCTGCTTGAAGGGACCAGAAAGGACATGTTCTTGTCTGGCCACCAAGGCAATTTGGACACCACGGTGAGGCTGTTAAATGCATGGATCATGGTCCAGAGACCTGCCTTGCCAGGGTTCCATGTGCCTGTGCTGGGGTCTCAACACAGCCAGCTGAAGGACCACATTCCACTGGAATATGGATATGGCTGTTGGGAACCATGCTTTGGACAGTGCTGGCATGTGAGTCACACTATCCAATTCCTGGACATGAGAGAGCTCACAGAATGATGCTGTGCATGGCCTAGGGGGTTGCTGGACGGGGACAAAGGACACACTGATGTGGCCATTCTTCATAAGCACTTCCTTGCAAGAGACTGGTAGAGTTGTTAAGCAACATCTGATGAGAAACGCATCTTCATTCAATGTGTTACACTTCTATGGTAAACATTAGTCATTGTTAACAGCAAAGAATTGACAGGATTGCTTTATTCTTTAGCCTTTAATCTGAACAATTTCAATTAAGCCCTCAATTATTAAAGTGAACATGCACATTTGTGCCTATGGTAGAATATGTTGACTTAGTCACAATACATGTTTGTCTGTCAGGAATAGCACAAAATTCCTGATTTGCTGATTCAGTTGTATATAGTTTATTTGCAAACACCGAAAGTCAAGAATTACTTTGACTAGAGGAGATTTTATCATTAGAACTCATAGAAATGCATATGCTTGTCAGCCAATTTAGTGTGTTAAAAAAACCTCAACCAACAGCAAAGAAATATTCTTTCTAATGCAAAACCAAATAGCAGTGTATGTGACACATCAGTGCTAATATCAATTCCATTTTGCTTAATATATCTCAGCATGTGATTATTCTTAATTTGAAAATAGCCACCCAGTACATTTTTCTATAATGAAAGTTCACTTGCACCTTGTAGACATACTTATAAATTTAACACAGAGGTGCAGCCATTGATTATTCAACAACAAGATGAGCATATCTGCTGTAAAATATATTTTAGAGGTAATCTCTTATAGCCATTTCATAGCAGCTAGGCTTTGCACTAATATGCTTGTCTAATGTCCCATTTGGATTCTTATATCCCAAATTAGTGATAAATCAAGGGTGGAAATTTATATTTTATAATCCTAAAGCATCAAAATAAAGTGTGACTTTAGCTGTGT
The DNA here is from genome assembly GCA_013397245.1 of Thryothorus ludovicianus. Taxonomy (NCBI): domain Eukaryota; kingdom Metazoa; phylum Chordata; class Aves; order Passeriformes; family Certhiidae; genus Thryothorus; species Thryothorus ludovicianus. Next base: position 25,414 of record VZTB01011885.1, on the reverse strand, counting down.
GAATGACTGCAAATGTCTAGTGGTGGTTACAGGAATCATTTGTGCAGGTATCTCAGGGGGAGGGTCTGTCTTTCACCATAAATCTTTAGCAGAAGAGCCCAATTTTTATGGGATTTGATAAAGGAACGTGAGCATTGTTTTGCTCAAGCCAAGACAAAAGCATGCTTAAAATTAGTTGACATGAATGGGCTAGAGTCAGCTCTGAGCAAGGTTGGCAGAGTGCTGAAACCTTCCTGAAGGCACGCAGAAACACTCCCAGTGTTTCAAGCTTTGCCTCTGCTGGGGACATGCCATAGGAGTTTCACATCTGCACCTAAAACAGCTGTCCTGGACAACAGGGCACTTCATTCTCTGATACTGAAAATAATGTTATATCAGGAGGCATCATGGAAGAAATTTTGTTGATGTATTTTGAGTACTACTTACTATAGCCAGTACAGATGTGGAGCCTGGGATTTTTTAACCTGTTGATATTGCTGCCCCTTGTCATGTGGAAAGTTTTAGGAGTGAGAGGTTCCTACTCACCAGGACAGACAGATGCTTNACTCACCAGGACAGACATGCTTGGAACACAGATAAAAAGAAAAGATGAAGAAAAAAAAAAAAAAGAAGGACGAATTAAAGAACTAAGAATTACATTCTGTATGACATGCCCTGGAAAACTATGAGAGCTGTTCATAGTTCATCCAGAAATTGTGTTTGGAACTTGGACATTCCTTCACATGTTTATTATGGCATTCTAATATAATCTCATTCATGTTTGCCAAGTAACTTCAGAATGTAAACACAAAACTCGCTGCACTTGACCTCTTTCAGGGTTTTCCCTGACAAACACTCAAGTTCCAGTATACTTTTCCAAAGTCAGTCTGTTACTAACAGCTATTGAGTTCTATAGAAAAAAAAGCCAGGAGGGACAAGGTGTAATAAGGGTCTGAACACTACAACACCAACTCTTCACTCAGCTCATCTAGCTCTTATTCTCATATTTTCTCCACAAAAGCACTGGGAAAAGCAGAATTTTGGAATGATGGATCAAATGGGAATATGTCTGAAAAGAATTCACTAATTCTTTGGATCTTCTCACTTATAGTTTAGATGGAATATACTTCTAAAAGCTGAGTTGCCTGTGTGAATTAGTGGCTGAAAGGAGATTTGGTGGAGAGATGGCTTATTATAAATGACAGTTGGATATTCCTGACACTTACTAGCCCACATTATGCTGTGGCAAAGGGAATGGTGTAAAAAGAGAGTTTGATGCATTAGTGATCAGAATGAACACAGCAACACCAGTGCAAATGGTCTATGACTCAGAATAACCAAGTTCTCAAAAACAACACCATGTCCAGAGAAGCCAAACCTGGTTTATTAGCAAGCCACACATGCACTTATAGCTTATCTAAAATGCAAAATGAGACCATCAGAAACCAGTTTCAAATGGACATACTGCTTTTTTTTTTTACTAGAAAGAGAGAGGAATAAGAAAGATGGAAAACAGCTTTTCTCCCCTCTGTTTCAATGATCTATGAAGAAAACAGAAAAAATATATCCATGTCATTGGTGTCCTCCATCGTTCCCTATCCAGGCTTGGCACAACAGAAAGCACTCATGCCCCTGATTGCTTTGTACACTTCTGTCAAGCCTGCCTCTTTCCTGCTCTTCTCCCAGTGTTTCAAGCTATGCTTCCCAACTGTCAACATTTAAAATTCTTAATGATGCAACCTGAGGTTTCTATGGCAACTAATGTCATTGCCTAGGTGGTAGTGATCATATAATGTGCATTGCCATTGAAATTTGAAATTATTTTCCATAGACCTATGAAGGCCATGCAGAGGTTTGCACTCTACCTCATTCAATCCCCTGAAAAAACCCACCACCCCAGCAGGAATTACAGAGGGAGCCATTACAGTCTTTTGGAACAGAGATTAATGCATGGAATTAAAATTTTGGCTCTGAAAAGGGTAATATTTTAGATATTTGTTTAGTGTGATCAATATACCTCTGAGCAGCACAATTCCTTTCTGTCTGATGTGACCACAAACTCCAGATACTTTCAGTGCAGCTTAGGCATATTTACTTTTGAAAGCAAATGATCCAATGATCCTTATTCACATAAAAATAAAGTTTTGTTCCCTACATTAATCAGTTGGAGAGATTCCAAATTCTAAGGATGTCACTCAGGTTTTTTTCAGGCAAACATCCCAATAAACTGCTGGCATCCTTTGGAGTGACAAGACAAAGTTACCATTTTCAATGATGATTTCTAGCTTGCAACTCAGTTACCAAAGTGTGCAGATATCCTTGTGATGTGTACAGCATTTAAAGGTGGATACACAGGAATTAAACTAATTATGCTTCTTAAACTCCAATCCAATCTAATAAATCAGTACATTTCAATAAAGAATATTCTAGGAGCAGCTTTTGCCCACAGACACAGGAAGTAAAACAGAAGTAAAAGCACAGTGGCCTTTTTCTTTTTCCTAAGGGGACTTTTTCTGGCTCACATCTCAGTAACAACAAAAATTCTGCAACTGCTGTTTGATAAAGGAAAGCAGATCTGAACCAGCCAACTTTTCAAGCCCTGGGTTGGCTCTGCTATCTGAGCAGAAACAAACCTAGTTGCAAATTAGGATACAGCACCAGAAGGGACCCTTCAGGTCATCAGCAGGCCCCCAGTTACAAGCAGTGAAGCTGTATAATCCTGTTCTTGTATGTATCAAGCTTCATTAGAAAACTAATTGCCTGGAGGTTTTGTACATGATTCTTATACTAGAAAGTTATTCTAGAGTTGGCAGCTAGAAGTCACTATAAGCAACTTCTTTCATATTCTCTATATATCCATTTGGGTATTTTAATCACTGCCAGTTGTAAATGTAGCCTTTTCTTGACGTAGCAGGGAGGGTAGCTTTATATATAAAGCCAGCATAGGTATTTCTCTTACATCTAATGCTGTTGTTATTTTCAGTCTTTTTGCCTCAACATCTGGTTTATATGGGAGTGGTTATAACAGAATCTCAGACATTAAAAGGAAGAGATAGCTACAATGGTGGTGAAAGAAACAGGTTCAAGGATTTTGTGTCGCTCCATATAAATAACTGATTTCTCAATACCTGGAAAGTGATTCCAGAATAATGTACAAGTTATTATATTATATCTTATAAAAATTTTCTGGTTGCTGAAAATAATGTAAAACCCCTTTCTAGGGATTTTATGTCATTGTTCTCCCATCTATCTGTTTTATTTGCAAACAGCATGCAGTAGGATAAAGGCTCTTGCAGGCTTCATCAAGTCTCTGTCTGTAGTTGAGTGAATAGATGAAAGTTTCAATGCTAGGAAGAAGCTCATCACAAAGAAAAGTTTTCAGACCTTTGTGGAAGGTGATATGGCTATGTATTTGTCCATTCTTTTGTTTCCTAGTTAGACACTCAGGGTTATGAGCATTCTTTCTTCTGCTGCCACAGATTTTGTTTAGAGCTAAAGACACTGTATTCACAGATTAAAAATTGATATTTAATGTATCTTGCAGTTTGATCCACTTTTGTGTCATTTGTATGTTGTGATTTCTGTTTGTTTGTCTCTCTGCTCTGGTATTGGACACTAAAATACTAAATTACTGTTATATTTCAAGTGCTTTTTGCAGGCTGTCTTGGCCAGCTCAAGACAGCAACTACCAAAAATCATATGAGGGTTTCCTCCACAAGAGTAGATAATTAAACATCCACCCTGTACCTAAGAAGCTTTTGAAGTTCAGCCACTGCTACCTCCATAATACTTTGCCTCTCCTTTTCTTGAAGGAGTGGTGAAGAAAAATAAGCTCTGAAAGTCTCAGTTTATAAGCTTTTTTTTCCTTTCCTTTTCTGCCCTTTCAGTCCCAAAGCCCAAGATGATGTATCAAACATTCCTTGAGGAAGTAAATCAGCTTAAACAGAAAGAGAATGTATATCCATTCATTTTGAGTGTGAGCTCTCCAGTTCTTTCATATTAGGTTTCCATAATGCCTGCAGACAATAAACACAATTGCAGGAGTCTATGTAGTATCAAAGCGAGAGGCAAAGTTATTTACAGCATGTCAAGGTCTTTCAGTGACAGTGTAAGAACACTTCGATAATAATAATATAGCACTTAGAAGTAATGATGTACTTATAAGTATAGATGAAGCACCTTTAATTTATTTGATAAAGTGAAAACTGAAGAGGGCAGTTTCATAGAAGCATACACCTCTGGTCCTCACTTGCACTGAGTGTTTACACTAGAGTGTGTGAGCCCCTGCTAAAGCTTTTACATTAACAAAAGAACCATATAAATTCAGAAAATACTGAGATAGAAAGGATTTTTTTTTCCAAATAGGGAAAACCTGTTCATGGGCAAATACAATATGAATGTTATTTGTGGATGAAGTTTCTAGCATCCAAAGGTCAACTTTCACCTTCTGGCACAAAGAGTGAATCTTGTCTTAGAAAAATGTCTCAACATTTTCTTTTTCTTGAGAGACAACCAGGATATCATAAAATCACATATAGAATAGACTCATAGAATCTTTTAGATTGGAAAAGAACTTTTTAGGACCATCGAGTGCAACAATTAACCCAGCATACCCAAGCCCAACACTAAATCATGTCCCTAAGCACCTTGCCCCTAAGACCCATGCATCTTTCAAATACCTCCAGGGGTGGTGGTTCCACCATTTCCCTGGGCAGCCTGTTCTAATGCTTGACAACCCTTTCAGTGAAGAATTTTTTCTTATTATCCAATCTAAACCTCTCCTGGTGCAATCTGAGGCCATTTCCTCTTGTGCTATTGCTCGTTACCTGGGAGATGAGATTGATTCCCATCTGGCTACAGCCTCCTTTCAGGTGGTTGAGGAGAGTAATAAGGTCCCCCCTCGGGAGAAACACCCCCAGATTCCTCAGCTGCTCCTCATAAGATGCTCCAGACCCTTTACCAGCTCCACTGCCCTTCTCTGGACACATTCCACTGCCCAAGGTGGACAGTGGAATGCGTCCAGAGGTTCAAGGTGTGGTCTCTAGTGTACTAGTGATGAGTACAGAGGGACAATCCCTCCCCTGGTCCTGCTGGTCACTATTGGTGATCCAGGCCAGGATGGCATTGGCCTGCTTGGCCAGCTGGACACACACTGGTTCAAGTTCAGCTGCTGTTTACCAGCACCCCCAGACTCAAATCAGACTCCAATGCCTCATCACATTGCTGTCATGCAAAATTCTATTTGGTTTGCGTGACAAGGTTTAGGTTTTAGTAGTAGGGGAACCACAAGGGTGGCTTCTATGCCAGACAAGATGGACCTGCCATTGATCAAGGCTGAGCCCCTCAGTAACATCAGTAGTGTCTCTGGGATAATTTATTTAAAAAGGGGGGAAAAATGTTGCACAACTGCAGCAGAAGAGAGGAGTGAGAATGTGTGAGAAAAATAAGCACCCTCAGGTCAGTGGAGAAGGAGGGGCAGGAGCTGCTCCAAGCACCAGAGCTGAGATTCCCCTGAAGCCCACGGTGCAGCCCATGGTGAGGCAGCTGTGTCCCTGCAGCCGTGGAGANGGCTGAGCCCCTCAGTAACATCAGTAGTGTCTCTGGGATAATTTATTTAAAAAGGGGGGAAAAATGTTGCACAACTGCAGCAGAAGAGAGGAGTGAGAATGTGTGAGAAAAATAAGCACCCTCAGGTCAGTGGAGAAGGAGGGGCAGAAGCTGCTCCAAGTGCCAGAGCTGAGATTCCCCTGAAGCCCACGGTGCAGCCCATGGTGAGTCAGCTGTGTCCCTGCAGCCATGGAGATCCATGGGATGCAGAGATCCACCTGAAGCCTGTGGAGAACCCCACACCAGAGCAGGTGGATATCTAAAGGAGACTGTGACCCCATGGGAAACCCACCCCAGAGCAGGCTCCAGGCAGGACCTGTAGACCCAGGAAGAGAGGAGCCCACTCTAGAGCAGGTTCTGCCTGGAAATGTGACCCCGTGGGGGACCCACACTGGAGCAGCCTGTGCCTGCAGGGCTGCATCCTGTGGAAGGGATCCCCACACTGGAGCAGCCTGTGCCTGCAGGGCTGCACCCTGTGGAAGGGGTCCATGCCAGTTTGTGGAGGATTGTCTCCTGTTGGAGGGGTCCCAAGCTGGAGCAGGGCTGTCCCATTTAAGAGGAAGGAGCAGCATGTGTAGCATGTGATGAGCTGACCACAGCTCCCAGTTCTGGCTCCCCTGAGCCACTGGTGCAGAGGAAGTAGTGGATTTGGGAGTGAAGTTAAGCACAGGAAGAAGGGAGGGATGGGAATAAGTTGTTTTTAAGATTTAGTGTTCTCATTACCTTTTCCAGATTTGATTGTTAATAAGTTAGGCTGATTTCTCTGATTTGAGTCTGCTTTGCCTACGACAGTAAGCAGTGAATGAGCTCTCCCTGTTCTTATCCTGACCATCATAATTTCCTTATATTTTTCCTTCCCTATCCAACTGAGGAAGGAGCTTTCCAGCTGACAGAGTTGCTTTGGTGGGCATCTGGCATGCAGCCAGGGTCAATTCTCCACAGAAATACACAAGGGCAGATGTGGCGAAGGCACCTGTGATGCAAGGCTCCTGTTAATAAAAGCAGACCACACATATTTTCAGAGACAATGAAGATATATCCAAGAATAATGATATTGAAAGTGGGATGAGAGAGAGTAAAACCCTCTGGTGAATTGAAAGCCCTGCTGAGATCTGTAGAGGATGGGAATTGGCAAGGTCTGAGCTCTCAGCCATATGCTAAACCAGTTCATTTAGGCCTGGAGGCTCCTGTTTGTAGTACTAGTGTATCTGTCTAAGAATCAGCCATTGCAACAAAAAAATTGGAAAATGAAAGCAATTGTGTGGCATCACTCAAAACAGAGGGGAAGATTCTAGATGAAGGTGGAAGCCAGGGAATGGCTGGAAGGACCACAGGATGTATAAAAGTCTGAAATACATGTATGTAGTAATAATCCATTTTATACAAGGATGGCAAGGGTATGAATGTTACAGAATACTAGGTCAGCTTTAAATGAGCTGTTTTACATTCAGAGAATAAAAACAATAGCCTGAGCCTCTGACAGCCCAATTTAGAATTTAGAGTTGCAAATATCAAATGTTTCCTAACAACGGCCTCAGTGAAGCAAAATCAAGATTGAAATACATTAACAAAAAAGGGAAGCTTAATGAAAAATGGTCTGAAGAGAAATGGCCTTCTGTGGGTCACTAATCCACAAAACTAAAGGATACATCTAATCAAGAGTGATTTAGTCAGAATGAGCACTGAGTTCAGTTCCAACTTGTGCATTGTACAGTTTTCCTTCAAAGGGAGACCATTTAAAGATGGAACTTGTTTTTCCAGAGTGATTATTCCAAACCAATCTAATCTGCTGCACATGAGTCAACCTCACAAAAGAGGCAAACTGCAGAGAAATCTGTAAATCACACTTTTTTTTATGCACCTAACTTATTCAGACCAAATCAAAGCATGCAATCTGCTGATAACTGTATTCCACTAGCTGCACTTCCTTAGAAGCCTAGCAATTTTCACAGTGTTTCTCTTTTCCTAAAAAAAAAAAAAAACAAACAAAAAAAAGTCGAATCCTGGTAACTGCAATGAAACCTTACAAACAAACAGAACTCAGGACATACCTCTCTATCTCTCTATGTTTTCACATGTCCCAGTCAAACTAAGATTTAAGTCTAAGTGCAGCTAAAAATAGTGTGTTTGGTGAAAGGTACATTTTCCCTTATCTGAATAATTTTTGTATTTAATCCATATTTGTTCTCTTTAAACTCATGGTGATAAAGTCATACTGATGCATTCCTTCCCCTTTCTCACAAATCCTACATCCTTCCCTACACATTCTCTCTGAACAAGGAGTCAGGTGTGTATGTACTGTACATGCTTCTATAGATCATTTCCTCAAAGCAAGATAGGAAGTTTTCGGAAGACAGGTGCAATTAAAAATTCTCTTTTCTGGTTAACACCGCTCTCTGCAATGCCTCAGGATTTCAGTCCTCACCCCCAGTGTGCACAGGCACAGCAGGACTTGGCATTATCTGGCTCGTGGAAGGGAGGAAGTGGGCTGCCAGCAAAGGCAGGTGGAGGACAGGTCTCAGAGTGGCAGCACTCAGGAGAGCTGGATTGCCCAGCTCTCTGCATGCCTCCTGCTATGGCCCAGCCTTCCTGTGCACCACAGCTACGGCTGCAGAGGAGCAAAGCTGATGGGAAGCTTGCAGCTGTTACTGATCTCTGTCCTCCTGCCTTCTGTCCTCCCTCCCACGGCATCAAACTGGTCTGTATGGGATGGTGGCTGAGAAACCCTCTGCCAGTACAAGGTTGGGCCATGCCCACCCACACTTCTTTTGGGACATTTGGGAAGTGTGATTTCCATCTTTTTTTCCCAATACAATTTAGGTGTGTTGCAGTGCACTGGACTGTGGGTTTCTCTAGACTGCTGGGGACAGGTCAATGGTTTCACAGAACAGGGTAAATTCCCTTCTTTGCCTCTCTCTGTGCCCCCTGCTAAGATCAGACTAATAGGGCACTGTAATTGAAGGACCAAGAGAGTCAGGGACAAAATCAGAATGCTGAAGGAAGCAGGATAAGAAGACTATTCCAAAACAAATAGCCTCCTGCTGCTTTGTTTCACCAGTCTTCAAACTGATGGAGGGCTTTTCCTATACCATGTGCTTGCTGTTGTCTTTTGTTAATACCACATCCCTTCTTGACAGTCCCAGCATCCCAGATATTCCCCCAACAATTTTTTTTTCTGCTGTTAATTGGTGTGGAGAAAAGGTGTCCATTGTCCCATAATTTCTGCTGAAGTTTAAGGCAACTGAAGAACCTAATCCTTGGCAAAAAAATTCACACATTGAGACATATTAAAATTATTAGTTATAACCAACTTTTGTCTTGTTCTAACCAGTAAAATTAGAAATACTAAATAGTATTCATGCTTATTCTACAATTCTCTTTTGAGAATTCCCTCTTTCACATCCTGCTTCTACATTTATTTCTTTCCTTTTCCAGTCCAATGTGCCCAAGATTTTTGTAGACACTTTTAATAACCCTTGAAATCCAAAAGTTGTTAGTATCATTTTATTTCAAATTCTTTGAGTCAACCAGGTCAGCACAGGTCATGCAGACCATCATCCACATGTACAAGAACGTGCTGAGTCAGTGACAGAAGGTTGCACCTCACAACATGACTCCATTGTTATTTTAATTTTCTCATTCCACAAGTGCTCTCCCACAATTTCCCTCCCACTGCAAGAAGCTTTGCTACAAAATGAGCACAACTAACAGTGCCCAAGGCTGCTATAGAAAGGAAAAGAAAAGCTGGGGGAAATTGCTACAACCTCTCATGTCTGAGGCAACTTTATTATGCCACTTGACACAGCTTGAAGGAAAAAACTAGAGATTTCACAAAAGGCAACATTTAAAAATAACTTCTTTTTGTCAGTGAAATCTAAGTGTTTTAAAATTCTCAGCACTGACAAGGTTTATTTTTCTTCCCCCCTTCCTTAAAGGGAACACTGAACAACTTGCTTTCTTTTAAATCATGTACCTTTCATGCACTCTTATACAGAAACATAAACTAGGAAATGACTTTGTCCAACTGTGTCCAAAATTGTCTGATTACTCTGAAAAGCATTCAGCTGCAGCCATATAAAACGCTATTGAGTGGGGAAATCTGAGGGACTAGAATAGGGCTGGATATAATTCCACAAGTTCCTGCTATCTGAGTAACTCTAGTGCAAATGATGCCCTACACCAAATAACTCTCCTTGGTTTGACTTTCTGTAGCTTTGTCCCTGCTCCTTCCAAGTTGACATAGCTCTGCTCAGCCAAATGTCACCTAAACTGAACTTGTTAATCATTCAAGCCTCTGCAAAAGCAGTGCCCTGAACAAGAACAACAGTATTAAACCTGCAAATATAAAGACTTGTGATACTCTGGATTTGCAAAGTCAAGGTGTGGCCTCTGTCTACTGTGAGCTAAATGGCTGGTGGAGATCAGTGCCAGGTAGGAAGGGATAATCATTGATTGTAGAACCCAAAGAAAGAACTCCCTGACTTTCAAATATTAAAAATTTGAATTGGGCGTTAACAGGAAATTTCCATGTATGCCAGTGTTTTCTTTTTGGAACCAGAGCCAGGTTTGCTCTTTAGTTTAATTGTGATGTATGCATGAACTTTGCTTTAACAAAGCTTTTATTCTGAGGACATAAGATCATTATTGCTCCCATTACATACTGTGTAAATTATCTGGTATGTCTATGGGTGTATGTCATTCAGCATATTCAAAACACCCAAATTTTTATGGCATGCTGCAGGCTTGAATAAACATATATTTTTCATCTCTTTTTGAAAGAAAACATTTTCAGAGTATTTTTTGTGCAATATAAGAAACCCTTTAAATAAGAAACCAAGGCAGAGTTGTTAGTGTATACAAAGCTTTACTATAGTGATGACCTTTTCTGACCCTCTGTGAAAGTTAAGAATTCGCTAGCAACTAATGCAGATGATACCTAAAAATAAACATCTGCATACAGAGAATTTTAACCCTGGGTACAAATTTGGGTAAAAAAATAAAAAGGCATTTTCAAGCAACACTTCATGACAGCCCAAGAGGAATCCACTACAGAGGAAAATGACAGATTTGTGTTGCTGTAATGCTCCATTCATTGTATAAAATAAATGGGTTATTCATCACAAATGGCAATGAGGTCATTTGCTTTATTTGAGAAGGTGGGAATTTTAGCATCAAAAAGACTTGAATTGTTGTTCCCAGCTCTGCTGCTGGCCTTGAGGGTGAATTGGGACAAGTCATCCTGCCCTGTGATACCTTTGTTTCACTACATAAAAAGCTGTGAGATGGATACTGCTCCTTTGTAAAGCATTCAGAGATCTGATGTCCTAGGAGCCAGGTACTATTGCTAAGATTGAAAGGATTTAAATTTGTGTATACAAGTGGTGCCTGTGTTTAGCTGTAGGATTATTGTGGTCCTGTGTGCTAATTGGGTCATTGGGGAAGAGGTTTAGTCTGTCATTTCAAACTGCTTGGTTACCTGGAAAAACCTGATGACTGCTACTAGAAACATGCATGTGCTAAGGTCTCCATATTTACATCAAAGATTTCCTGGGAACAAAACGTGCTTATGCCACATCATTAGTTCAATGTTTCTGAGAGGTGTTGCATGTTTATAGTGGACACACAACACTAATGCTTCTGGCTATCTTGGATAGGTGGAAAAAAATTCCTCGAACTCAAGTGAAAAAAAAAATCTCCCACATATCTGAAAATCCGTATTGACAAAGATGAAGAATTTGGGGTTTGTTTTTCCCATGCTTTGCATAGAAATGGAGTGACTCCATCACTGGACAAAGGAAGGGATGCTGATGTCATCTAATTGGGCTTCTGCAGGGCATTTGATATGGTCCCCTGCATTCTTGCCTCTAACTTGCAGATATACAGATTTGATGATGACTGTCAGAAGGCTGGGATATCTTGTCTGTGAAGAAAAGGCTGAGAGAGTTGTGGTCTTTAATGCCTAGTGAAGAGAAGACTCTGTGGAGCACTTATTATGACCTTTTAAGGCTTAAAAAAGACTTACAGGATTGATGGAGAGGGATTTTATACTACTGCCTGGAGGACACAAGGGACATTAGTTTTAAAATGAGAGTAGATTTAGACTGGATTTAAGGAAGAAATTTTTTACGATGAGGATGGTGAGACACTGAAAGAGGCTGCCCAGGGGATCTGTGGATGTCTCATAGCTGGAAGTGCTCAAGACCAGATTGGATGGGACTTTGAGAAACATGATCCAGTGAGGGGTGTCCCAGCCCAAGGCAGGGGGGTTGGACTGGATGACCTTTGAAGGTTCCTTCCAGTTCAAACCACTCAATGTCTCTTTACAAGAATTTATCCTGGGAACACAAGAGAGAGACCACAAACTTAATGCTTGTCACTGTCTCCTTAACCCAGCAAAACCTCTCCTGCACACACATGACAAATTTATGTGTGTTTGACTCCAGCTGCTTTCTCCCACCTCAGTGAACCATCTCCCTAGATGTATGTGATTGAAAAATGAGTGTTTTCAACTCAAATCAGTTCACTGAATTGCTGAAGGGGATAGATGGTGCAAACTCCAACATTATCACGTAGGACAAGGGAGATGTGGGCCCGTATCACTGGATGTCTGAGTCAAAACATAAGAATATTCATAAAGAGTAAGAGTAAAAAGCCTCTATCTCCAGGTGAGCCGTCCAGATCATGATGTAAGGGAAATGTTTTGGAAGTGCCTGTAACACTTTGATTGGAAGAAAAAGTATTTTGGAAAATATATGTGTTTTCTGAGTCTGTGGTGTCACTTCCAACAAGTGACACCAACTAAGCTAATGTTTTCAATTTTTTTTTCCACTCATAGGACTTACTGTTACGGAAAAAACCCCACTAAAATTTATTGTCACTTTGTTACGTCATAGATGTTCCTTGCTGAATCTGATACAACATTAACTTGAAGATAGCTGAAACATTCTGCCACTTTATATTCAATATTGCTGTATTTTACTTTTGAATAATTTAAGGAAACTTAGATTATATAATACATATATAAATATTTCTTTCCAACATCAAATTTTGCGTTGAAATAAGAGTTTTACATTAACTTATTCTCCAAACCATTTAACTTCATTTAACTACAATGTAAACAGAACACATCCAAAACAAAATAAAAGCAAATTGTCAGGCAATGTCCTTGCTATCCAATAAGGCACATCTTCATCTGCAAATGACAGCATTTCAAACTGTACTATGAATAGTTAGACTTAATTATTCTTACAGTAAGCTAAAACCAATAAACCATAAAATAAATGATGTTAACATTTTAACAATTGTATCATATTGGGACAGAATACAGTGTAACAGCTTTGAACTGTATAAATTATATTATGCACTTTTACTTCTGGCATGTCCTGAAGTAATGCAAAAATAATCTTAAAATGAAGTAAAATATGGTAGCCTAAACAGATATGTTTCAGAACTTTTGGAAACATAAATGAGCTCAAAATACTTCTATACAAAATAAGAACAAATTAAAAACACAGAAAAAGGAGAAGGAGAAGGAGAAGGAGAAGGAGAAGGAGAAGGAGAAGGAGAAGGAGAAGGAGAAGGAGAAGGAGAAGGAGAAGGAAAAAGGAAAAGGAGAAGGAAAAGGAAAAGGAAAAGGAAAAGGAAAAGGAAAAGGAAAAGGAAAAGGAAAAGGAAAAGGAAAAGGAAAAGGAAAAGGAAAAGGAAAAGGAAAAGGAAAAGGAAAAGGAAAAGGAAAAGGAAAAGGAAAAGGAAAAGGAAGGCTTCAACTAGATCTGCAATTGATCCCACTTTTCTGCTGCACATGGTGGGATGGGAAAGACAAAAGGCTGAGGTCTGCTTTCCAGCATGCAGGGCAGCACAGAGGAGGCTGCCAGAGAGCCATCCCAGTTTGCTGTTAGCCTGTGTCAGCAGCTCCCAGCCCATCCTTCCCTCTGCCGCGGGAGCGGAGCCTGGCGGGCAGTCGGATCATAAAGGCATGAGCAGTGGAAAGGGATGAGGATGAAGAATTTGGCTCTCAACTGGAATGCACCTCATCAAGATTTGTGTTCAGTGGGAGGTGTCTCAGGTAACTCATTTATGCCAGTGACAGTGAGCAGTGATGACTGCTGTTTATTAGTGTAAATTTGGCTTAATGGGGAGGCATTCAGCAGGTGCCAAGTAGCTGCATGGTCAGTTGACTCTGTCAGGTCAAATTAGACTCAAATTATAGGTTTCATTAAAAAAAAAGAAAGGTGTTTTCTGGTGCTAAGGGCCAGAGAAGACACTTTTTCAAAAAATTCAAAAATAAATAAGCATAGAAACAACAAGCTTAAAATAGCCTTTGCAACAACAACATTGGCTTTGCTAAGAATAAGGGAATTTTGGTTTACACTTGAGAAGATCACCAGGGTGGTGAGAATGCTCTTGCCACATAATACCATGGCACAAATACATTTCTTACAATGCCTACAGATAATGTGATATCACAACTTTCACTGCTGTTCCAGCTACCACTAATGGGTCCAGAAGGGAATGAGAGTCAAGCACCAGGCAAACAAATTACACTGTCTGGTCTCTATAGAGCAGCCTGGAAATGCTGAGCAGCCTGAGCTCTTGCAATGGCCTTTAGGAGCAGGCAGCAGGAGTGGCACATGCAACCATGGCCCCACCTCAGCCCCTTGGATTCTACCCAGCCTGTGCTTCACTCCAAAAGGTGTTCAAGAGCACAGCGAGAAACGGCTCTTCAGGTTATGAAAACCAGGTTTGACCATGTCCCAGATGCTGCAATTCTGGGCCCACCTGAGTATTGCTTGGATATGAGAAGGACACTGTCTATCCTCAGATGGTCATGTTTATTGTCAGGCACTTTCAAATCAATGAGGAGGCTATTTAATAGCTCAAATAAGTAGATAGCTCAATTTTCCTTATAAGAGGTTGGTGGTTTTTTTTTGGTACCTGAAGAGTACTTAATATTTTGCAACAGCTATTCCTTCATAGCAGACACACTTGTTTGGAAGACAGAAATTTTCCCCTAACTGGTTCAAACAAAGGGAGTCTCTTCATGCTTGTGTGAAATTGCTGACCCTTCCCAAATGATTCCAAGGCAGATGTGATGCAACCCAAAGCTGGCAGCAGCATCGTCATCACTGCTGGAATTCCAGCAGCAAGGTAGGTACTGACAGAGCACAAGAGGGTCCCTGGCTTTAATAACTCAGCAATTAGAATTGAAGTAGATTATAGATGAGAGAGTCTCTTGTCAAGGGTATGAATGTTATCCTTGACCAGTATTGCAAACATATAAGCTATTTCTGCTTATAGATGATAATCTGAAAAATGTGAAGCTAATAGAGTGTGTGTGAAAATTAGGGCAGGGGAGAATTTAAGAGGAAGGAAAGGAAAGATGAAGGAACAGAGGAAGAAAATGAAGCACAAAAAGGACATATATTTTTAAATTTATTAGCTTTGTGTAAGAAAATAAGCCTTTCCAGCCACAGAGTAGTTTTAACACTTATTTGCCATAGTATACTTCATCAAGGAGCAGAGGAACTTCAATTTAATCTTTTTCAGTATAAAGTGAAACACTTATTAGTAAAGGTACCAGCATAAATAGCTATTTTAAAGTAGTTCTAAAATCTGTGGACCATATTTTATGCTTACCTACCCTACATAGATTGAGTCCACCTGCTGAGATAAATTCTTCATGAAAAGATACTTGAAGGATAATAAATCCTCTTTCTTCTTCAGTGATACATTAGGTCTAAGATGACTATAATTTCTCTTTGTAAGGATTCTTGCTCAAAGAATTCCTTCTTCTAGAAGAGTATAAACAAAAGTGTAGGAAAAATTAGACCAAGGCACAAAAAAAATATAATCATAACAACATTCTATATTTTTCTATTTTTGTGATTGTTCTTGGGAGAGAGAGAGTGAGAGAGCAAAAGAGAAGAAAACAAAACTACTAGCCTCCAAAACTTACAGGAAATTAATAACAGCATCTGTGGGGTTTTTCTATAATAGTGAAATTTTCCCTGCTGTTCTGAAAATAAGAAGTGCATAAAGCGACAGAACATCAGTTGGTGTAAATCATCACAGCTCAAATAAAAGGCTGTTTTTTTCCCAATAATTTTAATAGGGAAAAATATACTTACATTGATCCAGAGCTGGATAACACTTAGAATGTATGTGCAATACACATTTTTATTTTGAATATGATTTTTGCAGCACCAATCCCTGGGATCTTTGAGGGGTTCAGAAATCTTGTCTCCTTCCCTTTCTGACACAAATCTGGCAGAAATGGGAGCAAAATTGGTGATGGTAAAAAGAGGTAGAGAGCAAAGGGCTGGGCAAACAGAGAACTTAATGGGCACATAGATTAGGGTAGATATCTCAGGGACTGGGATGAAGCTGAAGGTGCCTCCTGCTGCTTGGATACTGTCGTGCTGTACACAGCAAGACCTCTGGCAAAACATGCCAAGGAGGCAGCCTAAACTCCTGGCAGGGCCTTCAAGCTCCCAGCTCAGGGCAGGATGATGTGCAGGAATGCAGAGCGAGAAACGGCTCAGGCACCAGCCCACAGGTCTCCAGCCAGGAGGGGAGGCAGAGGGGACACATCCAGGGCTCTCAGAGAGCTGCTTGCTGCTTGCTGCCCCTCTGAGCCAGAGGAACTCCTCTTGCTGATGACTGCCAGGGCCCCTGCCAGAAAGAAAACACTACAGAGAAACAGATTTGGCACAAGTATATGTGCAAGAACTAACTTTTCTACCTGTCTCATACAAAGGACAGGGCAAGAAATAACACTCTGTATCTCTGCCTCACTTTTTATTATTGGGATAATTGCTACTCATGGTAGTGGGGACATCCCCACCTCTGACATGCTGAGCTGCTTTCTCCAGATCTCCTCTCACACAGCAAATGCTTCCACTTACTGCCTTTGCACCTGGCTTTCCAACCTGTGGTCTTACAATAGGCTGCCTAGAGTTGCCCCAGTTTTTAATTTCCCCAGCCTTTTTCTGCCATTGAGATAAATCCAGACTGAAAAATGCAAAGAAAGAATGAGTAACCATTGCTAAAGGCTTGTTTGAAAAGTCATAGCTAGAAAAGCCAGAAATTCCATATTTACAAAGCCAGCTATTCACAGCATGGTTCTATTGAATCACTGCACGTGTGTTTTTAAAGTCCACAGACTTCTGGAAGGACGCTATCTGTGTGAATCACAGGTTTCAGTGTGCTGGTTGGTACCTCTTGTTCACTTGTAATTGTTTTCACAGTATGGGGGTTGGGGGGAATTGCTGGAAATCATCAGCAAACCTTCAATTGTCAGCCTGACCTAAAGAAAGCAGAGGGTGTGCTTTTGGAGGGCTTTCCTTTTTTAATGCTGAGATAAGGGAGGGAGAATATGTCCAATTACAGCAGTTGGACAGGAACTTCCTGCTAGGGATGAAGCCAAGATGGTGCTGGACTGGAGCAACTGTGGATATGGATTTGCTGAAAAGTGAGATGGAAAATAAGGGGCTTTTTGTGGGAACCTTCAGAAGGAGGTGAGCTAAAGGAAAATGATCTTACCTTGCTCATTCCACATCAGCTATTTGGGTGTGAGTGAATTATTTTCATGGCTAAGAACTTTTAAGCAGTGTTCCTGAATTGAAAGGTTTCTTAAGAAAAGGAGGAGAAAAAGGCTGATGTGCTTATTGAAACAGCTGTTCTTTTCAGTATGTTGTATTTAAAAAAAATTTGGATGCAAATTTTTCCATTCTCAGGGACATATGTAAACCTCTGAATTTAAATGTATAATTCCTTACTTCTTGTCTCTTGCCTTGAACCCCTGCCCTGTTTTATGATCTTTCTTTTACCAGTGGTATTGTTATTTTGTTGTGTATTCAAAATAATTTTGAGAGGAGTTTTTTAAAATCATAATTTTCCTGAATTCATTGCATGAGTGATGGCTCTGTGTACGTGTGTGTTATTTCAACATACAAGAGCTATACTTGAGAAGCTGTTCTCTATCTGATAACATAAATCCAGGAAATTTTGAAGCACAGAGAGGGAGTAGGACTTGCTGGGCTTCACAGTGGCCCCAATCTTACAAACAGCAGTGCACAGGAAAATTCTTAATTTGAAAACAGGTCTTCAGTGAGCTTTCATGAAGATTAAGGAGCCTGCCTAAGTGGTTGCAGGATTATGGTTACAACTTGGAAGGAGGGTGACCTGGCATAAGTCACAAAAGACACTGCACCAAATGGTTCCCTCAGCCACTCCTCTAAATGAATTCAATAGGATCGGAATCCGTGGCTTACAGCTCATAGTCAAGGAAATCAGTATTTCAAACATAATCGAGAAAGATGATTGTCAGCACAGCACAAAATTATTTTCTTCTCAGACTGCAGCTCCAAAAATTAAAGTAAAATAATCTCAATTTACTTACAGTAATAGATGGAGAGATTAAGAATGTTTTATTTTATTTTTAAAGACTTCATTGTTTATTTGTCCAGAATAGCTCAAGTTATTTCAAATTTATTCAGGATTAGAAATAAATAGAGAAGTTCTGTAAAGAAAGAAGAAGCAATAGAAAGTGTACAAGACCAGGAATTGTACTGAGCAGAGTGAGCTGTCACTGAGGGCGATGAATCAAGAGTGATAACGCTCCGCGAGATGAAGAAATGCTGAGCAGAGAGATAAAACCTGAAAATGGTGTCATAGGGTCAGGGTTATGAAACAAAATCAGAAAGCTTCTGTATGCCATAATAGCACAAATACATAAATATTTCTCTATATTCAAGCAGTTGTAAAGTTCCTGGAATTGTAACTTAAGTGCCCAGAAAAACCTTATTATACTTTGATCACCTAAATGAAAATTCTGGCAGTACAGTGACAAAACAGTTCAAGTAAATCTCATTTGCATACATTAACCTTCTTCCCTAAGGCACAAAGCCTTGAGTTGGTCCCTACATTTACACATCTGAGTTACAGAAAGAACCTAATTGCCAAAGGCACCCTAAGTAACCAAGTGGAAACAGACACACACTTCTATAGAGTGGCTGAGATCTCAAGGGATAAATTACATTTGGGAGGGTTTCTCCTCTCCTTTGACAACCCAGAGTGAGCCAGGAGTAGGCTCTAGCCTTATTTTAGGCTTCTCTGTAAAAGCTTCAACGTGGCTCAAAATGCCTAATCCTCCCTGGAATCTCTCCTTCAGGATATCAAAAGCCACAATGCACATGGCTAGTCACAGCACCTCAAAAAGAGTTGCAATTGCTAATAGAGTCTCACTTGAGAGGAAACTTGTTTGACTGATAGAAAAACATACATATTAAAAATAAACTGCATTTTGTATTTTTTTCCAATCTTGGATTAATGTCTGGGCAGGAAAACAATAATTATTTAAGATGGAGTTTACAGAGAGTGGGCAGAATTGCATAATTCTCAATCAGACAGGAATTCCTTAAATTTATGTAATTTTCTATCTCTTTATCAATATTGTTATTAGCCTGATTGGGAAAAGGTGGTGACGCTGCTGCTGAGTCCAAATCAGTGTAAGTTGTTCCTTTGCCTCATGGTAGGACTTCATGGTATCTGTATTATTTTTAAAGTTTTTAAGGCCTACATACTGTAGGATAAGTTGTCAGGTTTTTGGGGAGGTCTGTACTCAAGACAGGAGACAAACCTAATCCTGAAATATTCATGTTTGTCTCTGCTGCCTTGGCTAAACTGTAAGTGGTAAACAATCTGCAGGAGACATAGTCCCAAATTCAAATGTCCATCACAGATGAAACCTTTGCCTGTAGAAAACTAAGAAACAGACCTTTTACAAAGAGCAGTCACCATCTGGACTATTAGTGGGAAAACAAGAAACTGGTTGCAATGTGTGAAGAAAATGTTACTGAATATTTTTGGTTAATAGTGCCACCAATCTCATAGTTCTTAGATGGACAGGACAGAGATGCAGACATTTTGCCAAACAAACTTAGAAATGAGTGAATAGAGGCAAATATCTGACTTCTCCCACAGTGTCTAAGGGGTAGCATGGACAGGGCTAAATTAATTTCAGAGAGGAAGTGCCATTGCTTTTTTAGGGGAATGTTGATGAGCCAAAGGCTTAGTTTCATCTCCCGACCTCATTGCATTACTCTGTTCAGCAGTATCTAATCCCTTATGATTTATCTCCTTATCCCAGTCCTACAGAATTTTGCTTTTAAATTTGCAATAATTAAATGTTTGTTCTTTTCTAGCTCAGTGAATAATGTGCTGCAACTTAATACTTTTGCCTAGAAGACAGTCCCATAGTGTCTGGGGTTTATACTATCAAATCCACCATGCAACTGGCAGGTGGAGTTCTGAGTGGATTTCTCTGAGGATTGTATTTCTCAGGCCACAGATGCAGATACACTCCCATGCCTTGTGAAAGAATTCTAGGACCACTTTTTTAGGTAAAGCAACTTGTCACTCCCCTAAAGAACATGTTTCCAAGAATGCTGTTAAACCTCTTGAGGGAGTCTAATGAAATTTAATTGTTCTAAATCAAGGATTATTGTTATATGGTTTTCTGTGTTTTGTGGAAAACATTAAGTGGACTACTATAAATGTCTTTTACTGAGTAATGTGGGCCAGCAGAATACTAATCTGCTAAGATGCTTCTTTCACTGCATTTACATTTAGTAAAACAGCTAAAATCCACTTTGTTCCTGGCAAAATATTTTCTCCTTGGCACAATGCAGAAGAGATGGGTGGACATCCAGGCTCTGGACAGCACTCTAAGAGGTTACTAGAAAGATTTTGGAAGTAAGAAAGGTTCTACTTTAACCAGAAAGCTGATTCCAGGTGTTGGTCAGGGTCTTTGCCTGTTGCATTTACTTCTGCAGTGGAGTCAGCATCCACGTGAATTGAAGATCACAGACACTGTACTGCCTGCTTTGGAAGCACGCTCCATGGTCAGCAAAGGACACCTCCAACCTGGGTAAACACTTTCTGTGGAATGATGTCCAGTTTAATGTAGATCCTGAATTAAATAATCTCTCAAGATAAGTCATCACAACTCTAGTTGCATGTGTTGTGACCTCAGTATTCCCTGGTTTCCATTTTACTGGATTTGTCAGAGGTTTGTATCTGGAATGTTAGCATGAATATTCATTGCCTTTTTTTTTCTTCTCCCTAACTAATAATGTGTTCCACAGCAAGAGCTTATAACAGGGCAGGATAACCAGAGAGCTTCATATTGAAAATAAATGAATTATCCATACAGAAAGCATTCTGCCTAGCCATATATAGACCTTATGTTTGCTATTTTGTGGTTTTGGTGTTAAATCTTATTTGTGGACTTGAAGCGACTTTTCTTTTTTATATGTCTTTAGGTCTGTGCTATTTAAGCCCTGAGTGACTGCTCCTAACTGACTCTCTCCCTCCCCCTCCTTTTTCCTTTATACAACAAAAACAAGGTCTTTGCATTAAGAATAAGATTGACCACAGGCTATTTTAACATGCCTCAGCAGCCACTGTCTCTCCCCTTTACTTCCTGTCACATATCCATTTCTACTCATGTGAATCAATCATACCCCTCATTTATAAAATATGGCAGCAGTAGATACAAAATTAATATAAAAATTAAAGGAAATATTATTGAAAGGTCTAATTTTTAAGAATTATTTTTTTTTAAATCAAATGTTCAGTCCAGTTAAAGCATTGTGCATGTTCCTTGGAGAGGGTCTTCAGTACTATGTATCTCATGGGTGTCATTGGATGTAATTGTTGCCATGCTAAATATTCATGTATGAATAGTCTGGAATAAATTCTCTTGTAAATTGACAGAGGGCAAGTTAGAACTGTCCTTGAGTCTCTCATCTGCATCCTCATTTTTGAAAAACTGTCTCGTTTGCATGTGTGTGTGTGTACTTGGTTAAATTAAACAGGGAAAGCTGCTTTCTTTCTGAAACACTCTGCTGCTTCTATCACCTGTTACTAGCACTGGTTATTTATATCAACTCATTTTGTGGGGTAGAGACTGGTTTAAAACAATTTATGACTGGCAATAGTTCTTTGAGTTGTGCTTGCTGGCCCTACCTGACAGCAGAGTGCCAGGAGGACTGTGAACATACACAGCAAGGCAACATCTGTGGCGTGGCACTCAGCATCTGAGTCAGAGAGATGGTGAGCAGGGAGAGAACATGGCCAGGCTCACACAGGAAGGTTACAGGAGACACTGAAACTGAACTGTATCTCCTATCCAGGGGTTTCATCACGAGTCATCCAGTCCTCTTCCCACCTAATACTCTGACACAAATATTTTGGATACAAATGCTGATAGCCATGGCAGAATATTATCCTTTCTGGTGTCTAACCCTCTCTACCAGGTACTCTCAGTCTTTGTTTATGGGTTATGGGGTCTGGATTCATATCTTTCCCAGTTTTGGTGCTATATACCCTGAAAATTTCCTCATCCCATCTTTGTTTCTTCTTTCTCTGAAAGACCTGCATAATTAGGTTTGGGGTTTTTTTTTGGACAGAAAAAAGTGAGAGTGTTTGTACTCTTCTGTGTGCTGAACACTGACACAATTAAGGCTTCTTCATTTCAGTCTTTCCAGATCTCATTACTTGCCCACAGTTCTTCCTCAGATTTGAACAGTGTTCTGAGCACCTCAGCTCCCTCCTCTGGCCCCTGCTCCCTGTGTCTGCATGCACAGTGTCACTGCCAGATGTCTTTGCTGGGGCAAGGTGGCCCTGGTGACTTACCTGGGTGCAAATATCTGTGTCAGGCTGTCTGATCCTGATGTTGCCTTAATCTTTTCTGTGTCAATCTGGTGTTTTTAGGATTGCATCTGGGCCAGCTACCCACCAAAGCTGCTCCTCAGCTGGAGAAGGGAGAGAAAATTTCATGAATGCTTCATGAATTGAGATAAAGACAGGAAGAAATCTCTCACTGATTACCATCGTGGACAAACCAGACTTGACTTAATTGAATTTATTACCAATCAAATCAGAGCAGGATAATGATAAGTGAAACAGTTACCTTCCCCTTGCCCCTCCCTCCTTCCCAGAGTTAACTTTACTCCCAGTTCTCTACCTTCTCCCCTCTCAGCGGTGCAGGGGAATGGAGGTCATGGTCAGTTTGTCACATGTTTTTTCTACAGCTGCTTCCTCCTCAGAAGTCTTCCCCCTGCTCCAGTGTGGGCTCCCTCACACAGGACAGTCCTCCATGAACTTCTCCAGTGTGAGTCCTTCCCACAGGCTGCAGTTCTGCATGGACTGCACAGCATGGTCTCGTTTTTTCCCCCTCTGTACAGTCTTTCAGGAATAGGCTGTTCCAGCATGGGTTCCCCTTGGTCGCACAGCCTTTTTTTGGGCATCCACCTGCTCTGGGGCTTCTCCAGGGGCTGTGGGTGGGTCACTGTGGGCTGCCCTCCAGGGACTGCAGGTGCCCCTGTGGACCTTCATGAGCTGCAGAGGCACAGCTGCTTCACCATGGTCATCACCAGGGACTGCAGGGGAAGCAAACTCCAGCACCTTGAGCCCTACCTCCTGCTTCTTCATTGACCTGAGTGCCTGCAGAGCTGTTCCTCTCATATATTCTTACTCCTCTCTTCTCTGGCCACAATTACTTCTGTGCAATAACTTCTGTTTTTTTCCCCCCTTCCTAAATATGCTGTCACAGAATTTCACAGTGCTTCCAATCACTACCAGCAGCAGTAAGACACAATCCTTTGCAGACATTGAATTACTGGTGCCATTTTAGCTAAAACCAACATGTGTTTATGCTGCTGCAGAGAATCACAATCAAAAAATCCCCAACATTTATCTTCCTGTCCAGTGGACAAGCTGGTTTAAGGGTAGGACCTTTACCAGCCAAGGTACTGGTAGAGACCCTTTGTGGGGGCAGAGCAGCATTTTGCAGACCCAGTACTGAAATCAAAGGGTTTCTGTGCAGGTGCCACATGGTTTGGCTGGCATCCATGAGGAGGAAGATAGAAAATAATAGTGTGCTATGCTTTCTTATATATGTATGTATGTGGACAGATCATAGGTTAGCTTGAAAATTTGAACCAGACAAAAAGTACTTAATCAAATTCATAACCACAGCTGTATAGCAAGGCTGTGATACGTCAAGGGATATGGCTGTAAACTTCTGAATGTGAACTTCCAGGCCCCATTTGGAGGAGTGACCACCTCCTCATCGTGGGCCAGCAGGAGAATCAGCAGTGCTGCAGGACACCCAGGCTAGGTGTGGGCAGCCAGAGCTGGATGCAGGACACGCTGATCGCCCTGTCAGGAGAGCAAAATCTTTTTTTCTCTCCCTCATGTTGCCCAGTGTGCTGCATGGTGGCTTGTACTGGCAGGAGCTTGCTTTGTTGGTGAGGGGAACTGCCTCTGCTGCTGCTCAGGTGAAATCCTGCATGGGGCTGAGCCTGAGGTAGACAGGCAGCCCTTGTGCTCATGGGGCTCCATCCTTGCAAATGAAGGGTACATGCCAGACAACCACATATTCTTACTCCTCTCCTGAAAACTCTAAAATTCTGAAAAACTTCCCTCTGGTTCCAAAGAGGAAGAACAAAATGGCGCTGCATTTTCCAGGGTGAGGCAAGGGCTGTGTCCTGACAGTGAGACTGGCAAGGCTTTTTTTGGGGCCAGGAGCAGAGGGACAGGCAGATGATGCAGGACTGGTGCCGGCCGGAATGTGCAGTTAGCAGCACAAACACACTTGGCTCTGGAGGTGAGGTGGGAAGATATATTTTTTTAATTATTGAGCTGTGTACACATTATGAAACCATTATAGAACCAAAGTATATAAAATTTCAAATTGCAAATACCAGCTTATACAAAGGGGTAATAAAATAAATAATACATTAACTAGCTCCAGTACTCTGCATTCATAGACAGTAATGGAACCATATACATCAGAGGCCATAAAAATGCATACATTAAACAGGGTGCACAGTGGTAACTGAGGGTTCATCTTGATGCTTCCTGACTGCATGAGAGTCTATTAGTGCTGGGAGATGGGAACTCTCTTTGCTACTTAAGCAATTATTGATTGAGAGAGGGAAATACAAACCTCACAGACCAGGTTGGTAGGAAAAAGGGTGAGAACTTATCTTGACATAACACATTAACACTGTAAACAAAGTGGACTTTGAAGGTTATTATGTACAACCACTATGTGCTGTAGTGCAGGTTCTGTCTTGGTGTGGGACACCAACAGAGAGGACTCCACTGTGTGTGCACAGCACACCTTGCCTGTGCAAGAAGGAGGTGTCCCCATCAATGGTCATTCTGCAGATTTTGACAGGGGAAAATTTTTTTCTCTAGAAATAAACATCCTCTAATTCAGGAAAAATATGGGGCAAGATCCTTCTCTGGCTCCTGTGCAGTGTGGCAGCAGTGGTGTAGCTCAGGTAGCCTTTGTCAGAGAGGGCTGTGTGATACCCTTGTATGTGCCAAGGTTGGGTCTGGCTGGGTTTAGACTGGAGTGCTCTTCTTCCATGGCTGTGGATGTGTTTATTCATGTCACTGCATAAAAGATTTCCTGGAACCTGTGTGATGCAGGGAACATCTAAGTTTCTGCATCTACAAAGGAGAACAGAACAATTGGCCAAGGACCTAAGATCCAACTCCACCTCACTTCAGGAAAAAATCCTTTCCACCCCCTCTCATTGTGTCTCCTCAAATCCCTTAATTTTTATTTCAGTGTTGTGACCTGGAGAAATGGCAGTGTGCAAGTGCTCTGCTGCAGAACCCTAGCTCTTTGAATAGTCCCTCAATGGAAGAGTTTGGCATGCTAGGGTCTGTGCATCAAATAGCTTAGAGGAGTAGCCCACTTGGAAAATCTGGAGAATCTTATGAATGGAAGGAAACTAAAAAAAAAAAT